>VZRR01008228.1:878839-979517 GCA_013398015.1 Oreocharis arfaki
CACACACACCCCTGTCCCCGTGTCACACACACACCCTTGTGCCAGGCCCCATCCCCATGTCACAGACACACAGACACACACACATCCCTGTCCCCGTGTCACACACACCCCTGTCCCCGTGTCACACACACCCAGGCCAGCCTGTCCCCATATCACACACATGCAAAGTGCCAGGCCAGCCTCATCCCCACCTTACACACTCGCTCCACCCAACCTGTGCCAGGCCAACGCTGTCCTTATGTCGCACACCTATACACAGTGCCAGGCCATCGCTGTCCCCCGTGTCACACATACACACACACCCCCCTGTCCCCGTGTCACACAAACCCCCAGTGCCAGGCCAGCGCCGTCCCCGTGCCACACAGACCCGGTGCCACCCCGCTCCCCACGTTCCCAGGCCGTGTCACCCCCGTGTCACCCCCGTGTCCCCACGGCAGCACCGGCGCGCGCCCCTCACCTGCCGCCGCGCGCCCGTCACCGCCGGCACCCAAACATCACGTGACCGACGCGGCCCCGCCCATCGAGACCACGTGTCCCTCCCTCCCCCTCCCATCGTTGTAGTCCTCATCCCGCAAGTGCCGCCGGCTGCACGCCCTGTTTGGACTACAACTCCCAGAGTGCATCGCGCTGAGGCGCCCCCTCCTCTTTATCCGGCTACCAATCGGCGGAGGGGACGGCCCGAGGGGGCCCCGCCCACTCCCCTCATCACCTCCCTCCTCAGGGCGCGGCCCGGGGCCGGCTCTCAGGCGCTGCTCCTCGCCTGCCGCCGCTCCGGGGTTGTTTTCTGTTCCACTTCCTCCTCCTCACTGCCCTCCTCACTTTTCCTCTCCTCGGGGGGCAAGCCCAGGAACGGCTGAGGGAGCTCGGGGTGTCTATTCTGTAGAAAGGGGTCTCAGGGGGCTCATCACTCTGCAAGTCCCTGACAGGAGGGTGTAGCCCGGCGGCGGTCGGTCACCTCTCCCAAATAACAAGAGATAGCGTAAAAGGAAACGACCTCAAGCTGCACTAGAGAAGATTGAAGTTGGATATTTAGAAAAGTTCTTCACTGAAAGGATGGTCAAGCGTTGTAGAGGGCAAGTAATGGATTCACCTTTCCTTGGAAATGCCCAAATAAAATGTAGCTGTGGCACTTGGGGACAGGGTTTCGTAGTGAATTTGGCAAACTTCTTCCTCAGCAGCATCACCGACCTTTCAAAGTGCATTGTATTTTGCAGAACG
Source organism: Oreocharis arfaki (assembly GCA_013398015.1). NCBI lineage: Eukaryota > Metazoa > Chordata > Aves > Passeriformes > Paramythiidae > Oreocharis > Oreocharis arfaki. The sequence continues at coordinate 880,058 of VZRR01008228.1, forward strand.
CTTTTCTTTTTGCCACGTGTAAATCCAAAATGTGGTGAATGGTTGGACTCTGTGATCTTTTAGATCTTTTCCAGCCTTAGCGATTCCACGATTCTCTTATGGGTCTGTGCCCTCTTCGTAGCCACGCAGTGCCCGGGGCACTGCTCGCAGAAACAAATGAATAAACCCCACCAACTCGCTGCTACTAAGGCTACTAATTCTCTCCAAAACACCACAAATTGCAGCCCTAGACTGGAGGTTCACCCAGCAAAAGTGCTTTGATGGAGCAGTCTGGAGTACAACTGTACCTGCGAGGGGTTTGTTTTTATTTGCCAAGCAGCAGCAGCTTTATGTGGTGGCTGGCTTGCAAAAGGAGTTATAAAGAGGATTTTCTTGATAGAGCCTTTAACCAACAATTCACTTTAACAAGGGACTGACAAGCCAGCTGCCTGTTCAGAAATGGAGTTCTGCACCAGTAGCCCTGCTAGAAAAAGCTTTAAAAGGGCTGAGGGGCCACCTGAGCCTCCTTAAACTTCAGGGTTTTACAGCACCGAACTGCTATCGGAGCAGCTTCCTCCATCTTTTGCTGCATTGATAATCATTTATTTCTGTGGACTCTGAAGAAAATCCCTTAGGAGAAGGGACATAAAAATATACTGATAACGAAATACAGCTGTCTGCTTGTCGTCTGCAAAATCCTCTGACTGCAGCTACGTGTGCAGCGCACTGTGTCTTGCTGGGTGGTTCTTTTGGGGGAGGAAGAGTGGGTTAATCCTGCAAGAAGCATAGATTACATTTCAAAAACCACTGTGAAAATTTTGCAGTAATTTTCAGTACAAATCATATTTACCTCCAGCGTGAGCCTCATGAAAGTAAATAAGAAAAGAAATATATAAACACGTGCCAATATAAAACAGCCCAAGTATTCCAAGGGACAGAAATCATAAAAATTACAGTGGGATAAATCTCATATGACTGCTTTGGTTTGCAGGCTGCATCTTGCTGGTTTTGCATTTTGGAGCTGGAGAAATACTGCTTAATCAATACGTGCGTTATTCATACAATAATAATGCTGCACTTTCTCTTGGGACATTTTTCTTCTGAGGAATTTGAGCTGTTGCAAACCTTCCCATTGTGTGCAGCAGGGCTGGTCCTTGTTATTAACAGCTGCTTATTGATCTGTAACAGCTTTTAGAAAGACCAAGGGTGGGTTTTGGGCATGGTGTGGAAGTCAGGTCTTTTACATAAGCAAGGCAAGGCCATGTGCATCATTAATAAGTTGCTTTCTCTGAATTTAGGGAAAAAAAAAAAAAAAAACCAAATAATTAACAGCTTTGTTCCATCCCACAGTGATAACATCTATAAATCTGAAAAATATACAGTCAGCTGTATGGGAACCAAAAGCTCCAGGGGCCAAAATTTTATTAAAACAGCTTAATCTTCACATTTCTCATGTTTTAGTGGGAGGAGGTTGCCTGTTTGCCAGCTGCCCTGTGGCGCTTCCCAAGGTGGAAGCAGGGATTTTATTCCACGTGAGCGAAACTCCTGGAGGTCAGACCCACGTACCTGGAGGGGTTTGGCAAACGTGACTTGGGGGTGAAGTTGTCAGTGGGTTTCTGCTTTGGGAAACTGCCCATTTCCTCTAAGAAGATGAAATGGAGGATGTCTACCGGATTTTAGATAAACCCAGCTGTGATGCTTTCACCTCATCCCTGCTGGGATGGTTATCCACTTAGGCTGCCTGTGACTTTAGAGAATTTCTTCCCCTCTTTGGAAGGAGTTTCCTTTTGGCTCAGAGTTTTGTTTTGTGAATCATCTTAAATCACAACCTCTTAATAGCTGGGCTACTGGAGTATTTATGGAAAGGTAATCCTATTGTCCTCTTGGTTACTTTTTTCCTAAAATCTGTGGATTTGGCTTCACTGTAACAATTTGTATTACACCCTGTTACATACTTACAAATAACTCAGTGGGATTTCATTCCTGTACTACAGGCCTTTTCTACAAAGCAGGAGATCCCAGACAAATAACTCCTATTAAATAAAGTGGGGGTTTTAAATTATAATTTGGATTATCTTCTTAACATCAGGTACATAATCTAAGGTGCTATTAACTTCTCTCCTGTTTTGGATTGACTGGAAGTGTTGGTAAGTTCAGGAAAAGTGAGGTAACTAAAAAATATATCACAAGAAAGCGTCAGTGAGTGCTTAATTTATCCCACTAGGACACAGTTGCTGTGTCATTCTCAATATCTGTGTAAACATAAGGGAAGAACAAAGAGCAACTTATCCTTGTAATTACATGGAGGAGAAAGCCTGGATATTTGTCTGGAGTATGTGCTAATGAATTTGTCCAGATTTTAAAATGTTCTAGGAATTATTTATTTAGGATGGTTTGACATTTGTGCTTGAGGAGACTCCACTTGAAAAAAATAAGCAGAAAACCAAACAAGACCAACAAAAACCCCAGCCAAACAAACAAAACCCCCCAAAACCAACAAAAAACAACCAAACAAAAAAAAATGAACCAAACTTTGTTTGGTCCCGTTTCTTTTCAGATTTAAGTAAGAAATTATTCCCCCCTTTCCTTACCAGATTCCTACCTTCTTTTACTATTTTTTTCCTACTCTTTTCAGTAATTAGGCTGGGCTCGTGGCTTTCCTGAAGACTGCTGGAAAAAATAAAGCTTTTTTTTTTAGCACTACTTAACTTTTCAATCCTGAATTAATTGGCCAGTCGCGCAGTTGGAAAAGCGCTTTTTTTCTTTGATAAAAATGCTGTTTTCCACTCAAATGCCTTATACACCAAACCAGTCAACTGCAAGGAGCACGGCAACAAGCACAAGTCGGCCTGAACGCTTCACAAAACCAAGGCTGACTCTTATTTCCTGTTTCCAGACATCCATCCAGTGACCTAAGATTCCCTGAAAATGGCATAGCTCAGAGAGCTTATCACAGCACATCCGCATGTTGTTACCTGTGAGCAATTCAATAAAAAAGATATTATAGCAACAATAAAAGGAGTCTGGAAAAAGCCAGCTAATCCCTGAACAACCTTATTTCAGTCTATTTAAAGTCCAAAAGAGACTTGAAGTCCAGGACTGAGCAAAATCTGGCATGAGGCAGATGTTTTCATCAAGTACTGCAGGGGCAGCAGTACATGTCGCAAGCTGGTGACTACCTGGCAGGTCTGGTACATCACAAGGAGGAATCACGAGCCATAAAGAAATGATTTTCAATACTTTGTGCATTCCTGCATCAGTTACATCTGGTTATAGCTGCAATAGCTGTGGATTTTAGTGGCATTTCGCCTGGATTTATCTGAGCATCGCTACATTTGACCCTTCCTTTTCCAGAGACATCTGATTGCATCTGAATTAGGAAAAGAGAAGCCGTGAGCCGGTATAAAAAAACTTTGCCTCTGAGGCAATGATAAGTCAATCACCTCATCAATAAAGCGTGTCCAACACTCTCAGCAATCCCAGTGATCAGTTTTGCTTATGGAAGCTGGAAATATTAAATCGAGCTCGGAGCAGGGATGACAAGTGGCAACTGAAAGCGATGTTGACAGAGCTAAAGGAGCCCATGCTGAGAGCAACAGATGTAACACAACGGTGAGGGAACGGGGCTAAACCGGGCTGGCGGCGAGGAAAACCCAGAGGTCAGAACAAATCCCTCACTCCACTTAACTCCATGACAAAACACCCGTGATCTTTTGCTCGGTTCAGCAGTACTGCACCTGGATAATCAGGAGGAGAAATTGGAGGACGCAGAGGAGCCGTGGTCCAGGAGCTGCAGGTGTACAAACGATGCAAGGAAAGCGCTGAAGGGGGTGAACCGAGGGAGATTTCAGCTCTGAAAATCTCACTGTCTTGTTCTTCCCTATGACTGTGCATCCTCAAGGATGGGTTGGATGTGGTTTTGAGCAACCTGGTGTAGTGGAAGGTGTCCCTACTCATGGCAGAGGGGCTGGAATGGGACAATCTTAAGGTCCCTTCCATCCCAAACCATTCCAGCACTTCTAAGGGCATCAAAGTATCCAGAGCATAACTGAAAACCTCCTTTTTATGGTGCACTTGTGAAATTATGAGCCTGAAAAAGGAACTCCTGAGATACAAGTAGGTATATAGAAAAATAAGAAAATGGAAAAAAAATAGAAAATAAGAAAAACGTCTGTGTTTAAAACATCTAATTTTGGTTTAATTCATATTCTGGTTTTAAAGCTGAATTCCCTCTAACAGAACCAAGTCTGTTACTGTTATTAAAGCTGCAGTTACTACCACTCATTAGTCAAGAATTGTTCTTCCTGCCTCTGCTCTCATGCAGTTAATAGGGTTTTTTTCCCTGAATTACACATTTTCAAAGGTAAAAGGTTTTCTACACATTTGTGCTACATAATGTGGCACTTATGACATGGTTTAGTGATGGACTTGGCAATGCCAGGTCAATGGTTGGGCTCGATGGTCGTGGAGGTCTTTTCCAACCTTAATGACTCTGTGATTTTATGATTCTATTCATGTCCCACAGCAGATTATTACTCTGTTCAAACTCCAAGTGCCACTGCAGAATCATTTTTTAATAGTGACACTGGTCTGAGGGATGTGATAAAATCTTCCATTTCCTAAAGAAAAAATTTTAAATGCCCAAAGATGCAAAATGCCCAAAATGCATAAAATTTTGGGGATTCAATGCCAAAAGGAAAAATGGTTTTTCCAGTATTCATAAGGACTGAGCAGAACTTATGTTGAAGCTTCTGTCCACGCCATAAGACAGGGAGAGAAAGTCCAAAAAAACCACTGCAAGAAAGATGCAAGGTCTAGACAATGCAATTATGAACAAGAGATTGAAAGAGATGAGCTTGGTGAATCTATAAAATTGAAGATCTGGGGGAATGGGAATAACTTCTCTGATACTTGAAGCCTTGCTGCAAAAAGAAACAGAAAAACTATTCTCCATGCCCACTGAGGATAGGTCAGGAAGTCATTGGCTTAAATTGGCTTGGATTGCTGGGAGAAGATTTAATTTAGATATGAAAAAAACACTGTCTGGTACTAAGGTTTGTAAAGCACTTGTACAAACTACCTGGGAAGGCCTGGAATTTTGGCTGCTGGAAGTGTTCAAAACCAGATGGAATCACAAATCATCAGTGGAAGTGTTTTGTGTGTGGTGGTTGAGATGATTTGGGGATGGACTAAACAATCTCCTGAAACTTCTCCCAGGCCTGCATAGTCCGTGATTTGATCAATCAATTCCCCCTGCAGTGGGAAGGGTTGGATTGATTAGGCCCAAAAGAAATTCAAACCCATTCTGGTTTAAAATGAATATTTTTAAAAATTCAGTGTTCTTTCAGACCCAGGTACATTTGGCCCATCTACTCCTCCTATCACCAAAAGTGGGTGCCAAAAGAGCACAGGGGAGATTCTTATAACCACTCTGCCAATATCCAACTACTTTCAGTTCCGAGATGCCTTGGCCCTGTTGTGATCCTTGCTGATTCCTTCCTCCAGCTCCCCACCCAGATTTAAGCCCATGAAAATGTCCATTTGTATTTTTCATGGATGATACCTGCTGCATGAAGAACTTTCTTCTTTCTTTTATTTTAATTCCCATTACCTTCATTTAAAGACACGAGTCCTTACACTACAAGAAACAAAATTTTTGCTCACACCCTCTGCTTCCTGCCTTTAAGAGGTTATTTATATCACTCAAGACCAGATAAGAGGATGATCTTATCCCAAGGCTGCTCATTTCCTTTAAATACCTTTTGTTAAACCTTCTTTTGGACATCCAAAATAATTTTATTTCCTGGGTTGTTGACACCCTGTTAACCCATTAAAAAACCCCAAGAATTCTATAAGGTGCAATTAACCAGAAGTGAAACCTTTTTACCTTCCTTCATCAAAGTTTCAGATAATTTGTCTGGTTCACATGTCAGGTTTATAAGTTTGCAGTTCCCTGGATCTGTCCTGGATCCTCTCCAGTCTTCACATACCAGGGACATTTTTAAGTGAAACATTGCACATTGTTGTTAATAATTCAGATATTTAATTTTTTATTTGCTCTAAAACTCTTGGATAAATATATCCAGCCCTGCTGTTTTGTCTGTGGTTATTCTGTCTTTTCAATCCAAACCTTTTTTTTTTCAGGCAGGCTCTTTCCTGAATCCTCTCAAAGAGGGTCTGGGATGTTTATCACCCCTGTTTATTCCATATTTCTTCTTATTTCTAGTATCAGTTTTACCCTCCTGTTCAACCATGCTTGCTCAATTTTTTTTCCACAAGCAAACCAGCAGCACACCAGTGGCTTGTTTCCTGCTCAACACCCTGGCAGTTCTGTCAACACCTGTAAGGATTTGATTCCTTTAACTTCCGCTTTTAACTTTTCTTTAAGAGCTTATTTCTACCCAGTCCTGCTGCTGGATTTGAACTGAGCTTTGGTGGATGCTCAGCCCGTTTGTTCCCGTTGGGATGCTGATGCAAGGTACATAGTGGAATTTGCTGCAGGTTGCTGACTTCATGATGAGATTTTGAACTAGATTTTTATAGCAACCCAGGGGTTATGTATCTTCTTCTGGGATCAGTCATCAGCTGCTGCTTCAGACTCAGATGTGACCTTTGCTCGGTCTCCATGGAGGGAACTGAAGTCACCCGGAATGCTGGTGGATGAGAAGCCGTGTTCTGGGCTGCATCAGAAGTGTGCCTGGGGTGTCAGTGGAGGGGATTCTGCCCACCTACCCCACTCTGGTGAGACCCTGCCTGGACTTCTGTTTCCAGCTCTGGAGACCCGAGGATAAGAAGTATGTGGACCTATTGGAACGAGCCCAGAGGAGGAGATGAAGATGCCCAGAGAACTGGAGCAGTGCTGCTGAAGAGACAGGTTGAGAGAGTCGGGATTGTTCAGCCCGACTGAGAAAAGAAGGCTCTGGAAGGTGTCCCTGCTTATGGCAGGGGTTTGGAACTGGATGATCTTTAAGGTCCCTCACAACCCATCCTATGATTTTATGGTTCCACTTCCTGCCATTCCTACCTTTTGGGTTTTTTGGCATCAGTCAGTACCTCTGTACAGGTGTGTGGGAAGGTCTATTGGCCCAAAGGTGCATTGTTTCATCTTGGCTTGGAGTTTCAGTTCATAGAGATTCTCGTTGAGGTGTTTTCGTCTCTCCTGGCAGCATATGGCTTATTTGATACAGTGTCCCTTTGATTGTTTTCCTTCCACTGAGTTTTTGATCGTGTATTTCCATCTCTCATTCAGGCTCAAAAAGGCCAGTTCCACGGCCTGCATTTCTGAGGTTTCCAGCATTTACATAGTAAAACACCTACTGCCACGTTAGCTCCTGTCTTGACAACCTTTTTAAATGTCAATCTTTTTGTTTTCCATTTTCTCTTTGATTATTTACTTCCCATGACCTATTCTTCACTGAGAGGTACCTACGTTTGTGTCTTCATCTTTAGAAATGTCATGCCAAAACATATGCTCTGGTTTGGCTTCCCTCACTCCCCATTCTAAAAGCTCCTTCCCACCCTCCCTGATTTTAAGTGACCATGCCTCAGGTGAACTGTGTCCCTCCTGTACTGGATTTTGACACTCTTCACATGTCATATGAGCCTGAAATTGTCTTACATTCGTACTCTGCCTCTCTACCAGTCTCCCTGGACCTGCAGGAGATAAGGAAACACTTCATAGAACATCATCTTCCTTTTGGGTTCTTTTCCAGGAGCCTAATTTTCCTTCCACACACAGGACCTCCGTTACCTGTGTCATTGATTCCTGTTTGGGCTGTGACCACAGGCTGCTCATCACGTGCCTCTTCTTATCTTCTATCTACCTCTACGTCTTCTAATGATAAATGCCTTCCTCTTCTATTTCTTAATATCCTTAATAGGTAATAACTGCTTTCCTGACAGACCCTCCAAACATCTTGATTTTTGCTGTCCTCTTGCAAATGGTCATAACATCTTATTGATGGGGGTTTCTGTAAGATTTCTCTGGAGGAAGTGGGGAAAAAAATATTGCATGGTAATGAAACAAGAACCTTTCAATGTGATTTAAACTTTGTAACGACCGGGAGAGGAGACAAGGTAAGGGAGATTTAAGGATATCCCACTACAAAGCCCAAGAACATATGCTTTAATTAAATTTAGCAGCCTAAATCAGCTCCTCCCCTCCCATCTGAATGGCTGGCAGATAGTCTGTGATCAGGAAAATATGCTTTCCTTTGCCCTTATTTATGTTGCTAAAATTCCTCCTAAAATTTCTCAGTGTCATAACTGCATATAGCAATAGTGGGAGCAAGAAATTAGACAACAAGATATCACCCAGACCCACACGAAGCACTTTGGCTAACAAGGTGCTTGTAGTACAGGTTGCCAATATTGATTGGATCTCTGGTTGCTTTTGAGCACTGGAAATGAGATCCAAATTAAGAAATTTTAGCAATTAGGTCCTGTTTCACGAAGAAGGTTGGGATGGTTGCTCTGCAAAACTGTCTGAGAAAAGATTTCTTAGGGTTTTTTTAGGCACCTGTGCCCATAAATACCAATGCTTTTCCTATTAGAATCATATAATATTTGGGGTTGGAAGGGACTGTGGCATCCCACTCTTAAAGGGAAATGGAGCACTCAGGATTTGTAGATGTTCCTGGGCAAAAGGAACAGAAATAGTCAGACAAAGTTTACGAAGTTTTATTAGTAAATTGCACACTTGGCATAGAAATTGATATAAGTTACTCCCTGACCTCCTGTGTAAGCACTGGCATTGGGGTCTGGATAAATGAGTTGAGTGGAAGAGAAGTAAGAGAGATGAATTAAAGAAGGGGAAAGGGAAAAGGAAAGGGGAAAGGAAAAGAAAGGGATCACCAGCTCTGTCTCCAGCGTTGATCCAGCTGATGGGGTGTTGGAGTCCTGGGGTGCCCATGCACCCAGGCTTCATGGGGGTACATTTTTATCGATAATTTTTCCCTACACTGGAGATAAATTTCTCACTTTCTATAGAAATTAGTTGTCATCCACAGCCTGTTCTTCTAGACCTGTCTGGAAATGGGTCGGAGGCTTCTGGGGTCTTGGATGGTCTTGACCTCCTTACACCAATTCTTGACCTCACTCCTGCTCTTGGGTTTTGCTGAGTTGTGCTGATCTCCAGGAGTCAGAACAAGGATGTTTGTCCCGAAAAGTGCTGCCCTACCTCCATATAGTCCCTTCTTCCAGCCACAACAGTTCTTGGCTGGCTCCACTGCTATGTAGCTGTTGGTGTTTGAGAGATAAACATCAACCCCCTTTATCTTCCAGGCTTCTTCAGAGACCTTAAATATCTCATTTCCATGGGCAGAGACACCTTCCACTAGACCAGGTTCCTCAGAGCCCCATCCAGCCTGGTCTTTAACACCCTCAGGGACAGGGAGTCCAGGGATAGGAAGTATCAAGTGTTAGATATCTAAAATTTTCTCTGGTGCATATCCAGAGGTGCTGCTCTCTCTGCAGAGCTGAGCAGTTCCTTCCCGGAACTTCATGAGATGCAGGACTCTGGTTCACTTCTCCAACACTCCAGGGAAGCTCATCTCAAAAGCATGTTCTGGGTGCCTGTAATGATCACCAGTGACACAGTCCTGACTGCCTGGTAAATGCAAAATCTGTCCTTTTTGCAGTGTAATAGAGATTATCTTCCTTGCGGAGGAAGTGGGTGGTTTGGACTCAAGTCTCACAGGTTGGGAAGTTTCCAATCCACCATTCCCATGTCCTAGAAAAATGTGTTAATCATGCAGCTGGGTTAAAGCTGCTTTCTATCCTGCTAGGCAGAGCTGTGCTTTTGTGTGGAAAAAGGGCCCTAAAGCTCCATAAAGCCAATGAAGGAACAGCCAAAAAAGCAACGTGACATTGCAGCTCGTGAAAGAGGGGATCCTAGGCAACCTCTTGGGGGAGAGTGTCAAAAGGGTGTAAAAATATACTGCAGAGGACCTTTAAGGTTAAACAAAACACTCATGTCTGACGTGATAAAGAAGAGGGAATTTTCTTGAATTTCCCTGATCCTCATGTGGAAGAGCTTTTTCCTATAGGGTGTCCAATGAAATGATAGAGGTTACCTCCCTCGGTGGATGCCCTTTGAAATGTTGTTGAGCCTCATCCCTGCTCTTGAATAGATTGCCCAGGGATTGGAAAATTACTACGCCTTTCTTCTGAAAAATGAGTTTTACTAACTATTGTAGTGAGCTACAGCTGTATGATTGAGAGGAGAGGTTTTATCACTGATTCTTTTCAGCCTGAGCATCCTTTTTCGAAAAGGAAATACATGCTAAGTGCAAATAAACCCTGCTCTCATTAGGACAGCTTTGTTCTTTGTGTTCTGTGAGTGGGAGAGATGAGCACAGGTCTGTGAAGTGCTTCTGACTGGAGAGGACACACGGCAGCTCCGAGGCTGGCACGTTACACCTGGGTCTGTGCTGCGGTGTCTGGGCATCTTTAGTGCCTCCTCCCCACCTTTAATAAATTCACTTCCTTAAAACATCCTGGTTATTCAGCCATTTCAAAGCTGTCATCGATGGCAGACCTCCAAAGAAGAGGCTGGATGGTGCAAAAGAGGTGTCCACAAGGTAAAGCTTTCTCTGCTTCAAAGCTGAACAGATGTTCCAGTTTGTGGCCAGAAGGACGCTGCATTACAGGGAATCCCTGGATCCTGAATTAGTTAAAATTCCCTCTATCTGAAGCAGTGTGGCCAGCTGGTCGAGGGAGGTGATTCTCCCTCTCTGCTCTGGTGAGACCCCACCTGGAGCACTCTGTGCTGGTGGGTTGACCCTGGATGGACACCAGGTGACCACCAAAGCTGCTCTGTCACTCCTTTTTTCCACTGGTCAGGGGAGAGAAAATATAATGACTCATGGTTTGAGATAAGGACAGTGAGAAAATACTCACCAAATACCACTGAGGGCAAAACAGACTCAACTTGGCAAATATTAATTGAATTTATTACCAACAAAATCAGAGTACGATAATGAGAAATAAACCCAAATCTTAAAAACACCTTCTCCCCACCCCTCCAGGCTCTGGGTTGACCTTAGACCCCCCTTCTGCAGCTAAAGGAGCTCCGAAAGGGCTGGAGAGGCATTTGGAACAAGGGCATGGAGTGACAGGACAAGGGGGAATGGCTTCCCACTGTCAGAGGACAGGGCTAGATATTTGGGATATTTGGAAGAAATTCTTCCCTGAGAGGGTGCTGAGACCGCGGCACAGGTTGCCCAGAGAAGCTGTGGTTGCCCCACCCCTGGAAGTGTCCAAGGCCAGGCTGGATGGAGCAGCCTGGGCTAGTGGAAGGTGTCCCTGCCCATGGCAGAGGGATTGGAACTGGAGGATCTTTAAGGTCCCTTCCAACCCAAATTATTCCATGGTCGCTTGCAGCCAGTAGGACAGATGAGGATAGTTAAGAAAGGGCATGTTAGTCTTAGTCTTTGGCTGAGTAACAAGCTGAAGAGTTTTATTCTGCTCGCCTAAATTTCACCAAGAATTCAAATCACGATATAACTCATCAAGATGTGTCCCAAAATTTTACGCAACAATTGGTGTTGTTCTGCTGTTGAATAGCACCTCCACCCTGGATCAGAAGTGGCTGCACTTCAGTACTGGATCAGCTGCATTCCAACCCTGGCCCAGCGTTAATGTGAAGTCAATGGAAGAACTTCTACCGAGTCAATAATCCCTGGATCAATTTCCTACTTCAGTTCACAAAGTGCTTTTGAATAATGTATCCTGAAGGTTTTATATAAAATCGAAATTAGTGTTTTCATTTACTTGCATATCATCAGAATAAAACTTTTTTTGGAAATTGTTTTACTTAGTTATTTATCTGTTTGGGGATTGGAGCTGAAGTCTATTGATCAGCCTGATTAAAGAATGTGAAATCAGAGTGAGGCTGGCACTCTAATTTTAATGAGTTAGTGTATTCTTTTTATTTTTCTCAGGCAGATTTGATAAAATGAGATACAAATCTACACACCTGCAGGCCATTGAGATAATACAGTGCTGGGGTAGGGAAATGGAGAGAGGATACCTGCATTCATCAGCATGATAAATGCAAAAAGGGAGAATGATTAACTCTGGAAAATGTTTTTCATAGTCCACTAGCTTAAGATATTAATGAATTGGTGCTTGAATGAGCCAGACCTCTTAATCTTTAAGTGGTATAGTTTCAAACACAACAGAATTGGGAGCCACTTGATCCATTTATTGGGATTATAGAATATCATAGAATATCCTGAGTTGAAAGGGACCCACAAGGATCATCGAGTCCGGCTCCTGGCCCTGCACAGGAAGCCATATGCCCCACCATGTGCCTGGGACTGTTTTAAACGCCCCTGACTTAGTGTTCTGATCTGTGTCATACCCTGGTCTCAGTGTGGGCTGCCACCAGAAATGCAGCTGGTCCTGCTCCTTCCACTTCCCAGCTGGCCCTGGCTGCACATTCCTGTGCCTTCCCACATTTGGCTGAGCAGTTGTGTAGGTGGGGGCAGCAGAAAGGGCGGGAATCGCTTCTAGCAGCAGCCTGGAGCTGGACCCGGTAAGAGTGACATGAAACCTGGACTCTGAATGGCACTATAGCCCCATGTGAAGTGGAAACTTCAATAATTAGAAAATCCTGTGTGGTGCAGTGGTAACTTATTTCAGGAAAAATAAAAAGTGATACGTTCATGAGTAAAACCAGTGATTGCTTTCTTTTTGTCTTCAGGGTGATTCCTGCCACTGAAATAATTCATTGGTGATGAAGATGGTGAAGAGTCTGGAGGTGAAGCCATATGAAGAGTGGCTGAGGTCACTTGGCTTGTTCAGTTTGGAGAAGAGGAGGCTGAGGGGAGACCACATCAGGGTCTGCAGCCTCCACATGAGGGGCAGGAGAGGGGCAGGCAGGGATCTCTTCTCTCTGGTGACTTTACAGAGCCTGAGGGAATGGCCTGAAGCTGGGTCAGGGGATGTTTAGGTTCAATATCAGGAAAAAGTTCTTTGTCCATAGGGTGGTTTAGCAATGGAACAGGGTCCCCAGAGAAGTGGTCACAGCCCCAAGCCTGAGAGAGCTCAAGAAGTGCTTGGACAATGCTCTCAGGCACAGGGTGGGATTCTTGGGATGCCCTGTGCAGGGCGAGGAGTTGGACTCGATGATCCTTCTGTGTCCCTTCCAACCCAGGATATTCTGATTCCATTTTAAACGTTTGAATAAGACTTTAGTGAAATATAAGCGGTAATATAACGGGAGAGGATGGAGGTGTGTCCTTTAGGCTACAATTTCAAAGTTCAGTAAAAATCTGTCTCCTGGCAGGTGAAAAAAAAACCCAAAAACCACCACAGGTGTTTTGCTACCTGTGTTTTGCAAAGATGAGATTTATTAGGCTCCTCAAAAGGGGACTGCTTCAACTGAAATCACTTTAATAGAGCAGTGAGATTTAACAGAGACCTTACAAAGAGCAAAAAGCTCAGGAGAGGAAACTGCATTTTAGAGCTCAGAAATGTGAGAATAGCACAAGCTTTCCTAAAAGTTAATTCAGATTAATCCTCACAAGAAAAATTAAAATACGGAGCAAGGTTTCTTCAGCACTTTAACATGAAAACAGAAAGAAAATGTGGAATAAGAAATACAGGGCAGACATTGAAGATAATGGAAATATGACCCTGCAGTTTAAGGTCTACTTCAGCTCTGTTTTCTGTAAGGACTCTGCTGTGGAACCTGCTAAGAAAAGACAAAATGATTAATGGGAAGAGGACTGTGGACATGGAAATTTCTATTACCAAAGTGGAAACAAAACTCTCTAAACTAGTTTCATTTAGCCAGGGAGAAGGGAGGAGATACAGAGCCGGGTAATCAGCATCCTTGATATTTGAAAGAGCTGGCTCAGGAAATCAGTGCTCCATCTCAAAGCTCTTTAATAAATGTATGAAGCTGGGAGTGGCTCCATCTGTGTGTCAAATAATAAATATAGGGTCCATATATGCGTGCAGAAAAGCAACCACCCAGCCCCAGAAATGTGCATGCTTTAGAATAAATCTTCCCGAAAACAAAAATGAATGAATAATTAAAGAAAAGGAACGACCAAAGGAGGTGAAAATAAATCAAGATGGGAGAGAATACAGATTTATCAAAGGCTGTTTGTGTCTGATATCTTTCCTTAAAAAGGATAACCAATTCTTATGGATGAGAAAAATGCTTTAGACGTAATCCACTTAGACTTCAATGAATATCAATATTGTGCCACATGGGATATTATTAACTGGAGAAAATGTGGATCATTTCCAAAATACTGATGTGGTAAGTAACTACTAGAGAGAAATGACCTGGGATTCTGAAGAGAAGAGAACTTGTAGTTTGCAAGGCAGTTTTTAGTGGAGTTTCACAAGGCTCCGTCTTCAGACTAATCTTATTTAATGTTGCCATTGGTGACCCTGCCTTAAAAAATAGAGCTTTACTAATGACTTTTGTAGACAGCACAAAGCTGGGAGGTACAGGCAATTCAGGAGAGGGTTGGTGTATTAGTGAGGTGAATTGGATGGAGAACTGAAAAATATAACGGGACAAAGAGTAAGGTCGTGTGTGTGGGGATTAATAACAAGAGAATCAGCTCCAAAGCTGGAGCAGTGGAAAATGAGGGAGTAAAAAGGTTGCGTTGTGTTTGCCGATCACAGAAAGATACAGCCCCGGAAAAGCAAACATCCCAGGGCTGCCTCAGCTGAGGGGTTCTCAGGAGAGGTCTTCGGTGAGGCTGAAACGAGGCCTCTTACAGAACAGGGTACAAAATCCTTGGCTCCCACAAACAACAAAGGTGACTTCAAGCTGGTGCTGAAGGACCAACCACCAGTGGCATGGAGGGGTTACCAGGTAGGAAAACGTGGGATTGTTTGTGTTTTACACAGCCTGGGATAGGGGCAGCTCAGATGGAATATGATTATTCTTTAACATAAGTGAACTCCAGGAACAGAGAAGGATTCCTTAAGAAGAGGGATCATAGAACCGTGCAATCATAGAAAGGCTTGGGTTGGAAGTGATGTTAAAGTTCCAAACCAAATCCATGGGCAGGGATGCCACCTACAGATTGGGATGTTCAGGGCCCTTATGCAAGGATGGTGCAAGGATGGTGCAAGAATGATGCAAGAACAAATTGTTATATATTGGACACGGATTTATTTAGTCTGGAAAGTCTTAAGAATTAAGGTGGAAGGGTCTGGGACAGTGTCCTCATGCCAATACCGGAAACAAAAGACCTTACTTACAGGCAGATTTATGAGGTAGAAACTGAAAGATATCTCCAGCTGTTGTACAGAATGGGTTTTGATTGCCCAGAAAAAGCCTGGATACTCTGATCTCAGCTGTGTCACCTTCAGTCCCAAGCTGGGATGCTGCTGCACTGACAGTTCTGTGTCTCTGACAGAATCACAGAATCAAAGAATATCCCGAGCTGGAAGGGACCCACAAGGATCATTGAGTCCAGCTCCTGGCCCTACACAGGGTGCCCCAAGAATCACATCTTATTCCTGAGAGCATTGTCCAAATGTTCCCTGGATCCTGGCAGACTTGGGGCCTTTTCGTTGTTCTCTGTTGCATGGTGCAAACCCATCTTAGAGGAGTCACGAGCGACACTTTGAGGTCTGCTGCTGGTTCCTGGCATGAAGGGTTCTCCTGATCTTTAGGCAGAGGAGATAACCCTGAGGTTAAATGAGCTGAGTCTCATTCTCAAGGTGAATCTCCTTCTATATAGAGAAACTTGGGAGCCCAGAGTGCTTCCTATTTTAGTTTAAACACTACCACCAGGCCAAAAATGAGAAAGGATGAATCAAAGCCACCTGTGAGGAAAACAGCTTGGGAATGTTGGTTGATGAGAATCTCAACATGACCTGGCAATTGTGCACCTGCAGCCCAGAAAGTGAACCCTGTCCTGGGCTGCTTCCAAAGCAGTGTGGGCAGCAGGTGAGGGGAGAATTCTGTCACTGTACTGTTCTCTCCTGAGACCACACCTGGACAGCAGCATTCAGCCCCGGGGGTCCGCAATAAGAAGGATGTGGATCTGCTGGAGCAAGTCCAGAGGAGCCCATGAGAGCTGGAGCACCTCTGCTATGAAGACAGGCTGAGAGAGTTGGAGTTGTTCAGTCTGGAGAAGAGAAGGTTCCAGGCAGACCTTGCAGCCCTATCTGATACCTAAAGGGGCTACAAGTAAGTTTGAGAGGGGTTTTTCACGAGGGCATGGAGCGACAGGACAAGGTGGAATGGCTTTGGCATGACGGAGGGTAGATACAGGTTTAAGGAATAAATTCTTCCCTGTGAGGGTGGTGAGGCCCTGGCACAGGGTGCCCAGAGAAGCTGTGGCTGCCTCATGCCTGGGAATGTTCAAGCCAGGCTGAACAGGGCTTGGAGCAACCTGGGACAGTGGAAGGTGTCCCTGGAAAGTGGTCAGGGGCTTGATGTAGATGACCTTTAATAACCCTTTCCACCCAAACCATTCTGTGATTTTATCATTAATGACCAGACCTGCGTAAGGAAGAAAAAAATCTCTCATTTGTACTTGGTATTTCTACCTGCTGGATTGAGACTTAGCATTACAGGACTGCAGTTGCAACTGGAGGACATTTCTGCAACGAGAGGGAAGGACATGTCCTTATCGAGCTGTCCTTGCACAGCTCCTCTGAGTAAATGTTTCAGCAGAGAACGAAGTTTCTCGGTACAAGGCCAACCTGCTGTACTTGCACAAAACCGTTTACATGCTCACTCACACCATGTAACCAGAGGAAATGTTCAGAACCAGACACCTTACTCAGCAGTGACATTGCGCTCTCGTTCTTGTAAAGGAAAATTTACACAGTATACTGAGTGAGTGAAATACAGTAGAAGGTGAAATGTCTCACCTAGAACCAAAGAGGACCTCCTCCTTCGCTCCTGAAATTGCAAAAATCCCTGCAATGATAAGGGGAAAACGCCATTTCTTTAAAGCTCTGAGACTTTGCTCAACTGTAAAATAATGAACAATAACAGAGAATTTTATAAAAGAAAATTTTTGTCTCTTTTAGATTATTTAAATGTATATCTCCTTACACTGCAGTGTCTTATCCACATCACAGATGTATTCCACAGGTTTGTTAAGGGCAGTGTGCCGGTCCTTGCTCTTGACAGTTCGTCCCAGTCGAGGAGTCCTCCTTATGCGAGATCAGCTGTGAGAGAGCAAGGAGAGGGGCTTTCCCCCGTTACAGAGATCAAAGTGTCACTTTTGGAATCATTTTAACAAATACTCTGCCCTGTTGCCAGGAGTGTCTTGAGGGAAATCATCTCTCTTGTAGCTGCTGCAAGCTGGGTGCTGCCAGGTCACTGTGACCTGACAGACACAGCCATGGGGGAGTGAAGTGGGGGAGTGACAGCACAGTTATCCTGGGAAGATCTGAGAAGGGTTTATGGAGCAGTCAGAAAAGCAGGATGTATTTTTAACACAGACTGCGAAAAAGGAAAATGCTGAAAGGAAAAATAATAAATGTAACTTCTTATTTAGGTATGATCAATTTTTTTTTTTTCAGAAGCCCACACTCAAGTGACAGTTGGTGATATTAAAGTCTGCCTGTGTTTGGGACATGTCATATGAAAAGAAGTGATCCACTGAACAGTCGGGCTGGAAACAATGAAGAATATCAGCCCTTGTTTGGAGAAAAAGGTTTGTGGAGGAGAAAACCGTCATAACTCCCTTGTATCCCCATAGTGACGGGAGAGGACGGCCCTTGCTGGTATCCATGGTGTGTGTAAGCTAGGAATATTCGTGATACAGAAAGGGCTGAGAGCCGCTATCACTGAGTTTTAGTAACTGAAAGGGAATGATAGAAATTCAAA
Source organism: Oreocharis arfaki (assembly GCA_013398015.1). NCBI lineage: Eukaryota > Metazoa > Chordata > Aves > Passeriformes > Paramythiidae > Oreocharis > Oreocharis arfaki. Next base: position 897,864 of record VZRR01008228.1, read on the forward strand.
AATGATTCAAAAACTGTCCACACATCTATATTTATTCTCATTTTGGTGAGTCAAGCGGAGGGATGCTCGCTGATGGGAGGACTTGAGGAGCTCAACTCTGTTCTCCCCTGGTTCAGCTCCAAGGTGGCACCTGGTTGCAAGCCAAGAATTCCCAGCAGAAGAGGAGAAATAAGAGCAGAGGGTAGCGAGAGGATCAAGACCAACAGAGGACTGAGATTTAATGAAGGAACAGAGGGACGTGGTGAAGAAAGGAGAGATTTTTCCATTCTGGGAATCAGGTGTGGTTCAGACTTGATGCTGCAGCAGAACTGAGATGAACACAAAACATGCCTGTGGCCTTGGTAACTTTGAGCTGATCATTGGAAGGTAGTGATGGATTCTTAAATTTAAATCATTAAAGTAAAGCCGAATCAAGGCTGCTTCTGAGAATCCATTCAGAGAAAGCTCTCTTATTGTGCCAAGAGCAGCCTGCATGCCAGAGCTCTAAATAAACAGTCTAAACATACAGGTTCATAAATCTTGTGTGAGAAATTAAAACAAGGGAAAGGACATTGATTTATTATATGTTTGCTGGAAAGCTTAAGACTTCATCTTTCATTATAATAACACTGTCCTCCATGCTCCGTAAGGGGGCAGAAGTACTTGACTTCAATTGTGCTTTCCTTGGGGTTTTTTGTAATTATAAGGTGAGCAGGAAGTTTTCCTGGAATAGCAATCTTATCAGCTCCACTTTCAGGTTGTTTCTAGGTTCCCATTAAAAGTTCACAGCTCAGTCCAAGTTTCCCAAAAATAAACCGACCTCTTGAGCTTGCAATATGGCTCTTGTTTCAGGGAGAGGATTTTGTGGGATTTGCCATAAAAATCAGGAGAAGCATGTGAGAGCTTGGTGGTCGGGTTGTGACTGGTGGACATCATGTAAAAGTTGCTTCTCTTCAAGAGTTAATCATGGAATCACAGAACATTTTGGGTTGAGGGGTATCTTCAAGATCATCTCATTCCAACCCCCTGCCATGGGGGTTGGGTTCCAACCCCAACTTCCACTATCCCAGGTTGTTTCAAACCCTGTCCAACCTGTCCTAGAACTCCTCTAGGGATGGGGCAGCCACAGCTGCTCTGGGCAACCTGTGCCAGGGCCTCACCACTCTCAAAGGGAAGCATTTCTTCCTAATATCTGGTCTATACTCACCCTTTTCAGTTTAAAGCTGTTAGTGAAGCCATTAATTAATCGACGGGAATTTTATACCTGATTCATTAGAAAGATGTCTTAGGGATAACTCCTAAAAATGTGGTGGCTTTTCTTTTTTCTCTCTTTTTCATTTGTTTTCTGTCCCCCACTTGTAGTTCCCTCATAACCTCTAGACCTGAGTAACCCCACTGTTGTGTGCTTCATGGAGAGAAGGGGGTTAGATCCCTACATCTCTGTGAATCACAGCCAGGCTGTCCTCTGCAGTGAACTAAGGCTTGTCATCTCTGAATTTGGGATGTACACTTATTTTCCAACTCTGTCGCTTTTCATGATCTTTATCTCCCTAAAACTTTCATGATCCAGATGTTCCCCGCTGGCTTAGGTGGCTGTGCTGGAAACCATCCCCACTTAGTGCTGCCTGCTGCCTGTGACACAAATCTGTGTCCAGTAATCAGAGGAAGCAAATGGTATCTGCAGAGCATAGCTGGATTTGATTAGAAGAATAATAAATATCTCAGGCTTTGGCACTCCACGTCTCCATCATGCTTCACTGCCTGTACAAACAGCTCCACTGACAGCTATTCCTCCCCTCCGTACCTTTAAGCTGACTTTACCTGGGTAATAGTACTCACTTCTGAGGCACTTGATAAGAAGAAATATTGTGTCAGGTCGGAGGAAATCAAAGAAAAATAATCTGGGGAAGGAATTTTCTTGATGTTGCTCAGTGTCAACATCTGAGAGGAGTTTTAGGAAGACTGCCTTCAGTGCTGGAAATGGCATCATTCTAGATTGATACCTTAGAACACCTGGCACACCTGATATTTTTTTGGTTTATTTCCAGATGGCTAAAGAAAATCTTCGTGCCACTCACAATTTTTCTGTCAAGTTGTTTTTCATTGTTTATTTTTTCTAGGTTCTTTTTTTTTTTTTCCTCGAGGCAGGGATGGGATTTGAAAATCTCCCTTCTTAAACTGACCTTCTCTTACATAAACCATTAGAACTCAGAAAAAGGCATGGAATTCAAGGGGTGGGCTTGAGCCAGCAACCAGCAAAAGGCATTCAGGGCTTTAACTGGAGGGTTGTATCCTCCTCTGTTGTATCTCAAAGGCAGCACTAAACAGGGTGTTCTAGAAAAGATGCCTGTCTTGGAAAAAAAAAATTGTCTTCTATTTTTGTCCTCAACATTTTCTTTTATTCCCCTAAGGATTTCTTCTAAACCTGGACTGCTAAGAAAAAAACCTCATTTCCTTGCATTCCAGCTTGCCTGAACCCACTGTGAGACAAGGCTTCTGTTAGCACAGGGACAGTGAGCACAGGCATGGACAGGTTTGGCAGTGGCAGGATGAGGTTGGCTTTTCCCCATTAAAGTCCTTCAAATGGGCAAAGCAACAACTTTTTCTCCCATGGATTGTAGGCTGCCTCCCCAGTCCAGAAGCAGAAGTGGATCTGGGCTGGAGGGCCAGGTAACTCTGCTTTCCACCCAAATTTTGCTGCAGCCAAGCAGAGACCCTTAATATTTGGACAGGTACCATGGAGATTGATATCCCCTCCTTGGTGCAGCTATGGACCTGGTCATCAAAATACAGAATAATTCCTTGCATTAACTGACCTGGTGGCCCAGATGACTGCTTCATTTCACACGAGACCCACCAAAGACCACAGGTCATTGGCTTCGTAAATCCTGTGAGTCCCTCAGCAAAGGAGACCTTTCTCAAGGCAAAAAAGTCACACAGAGTGATGCCTTAGGTTTTAACTTTTATATTTCTCAAATCCTGTACTGCCCAGTGTGTAACTCTGAAGTTTTTTGTAACCTGTTAGCTGCTGCTCTCTCATGCTGGGTAGACAGAACAAAGCCTCTCCGAGCCTGTTCTTCAAGGACACCCACACCATCCTAGGCCCACAAAAGTATAAACCAAAAGCCTCTGAGAGGGGGGAAAGCTTGAGGAAATTACATCATTAACTGAAGCTTTAATTGGAGAATTAACCCTGATATGCAAATGAACCAAACTTACAAAAGGGTGAAGAACTCATGACCTGGCATCCATCTTGGGGTCCGTCTTGGCAGTAGCCTCTGGACTCCCCAGGGTGTACCTTTGAAGGCCCTTCAGATAAATACCTACCTTTATTCCCTTATTCCTGTCTACTTTCTGTTTTTTAGGTGGCCTCTTCAGGCATCGAGAGACCTTGAAGGGCAGACACAGGAGGAGAGTCAGAATTTCCATCCCACTCGCTGAGCACAGAGGGCACTGGGAGAGCAAGACCATCATGATGGACACTGAGCAATGTCTGTCCCTGGACTGGAGAACTCTGCCACATCCCAGCTTTGCTTTGCTTCCTCACTGGAGAGGAGCAGAGAATTTCCCCAAGACTCTTGAGATAAGCGGATGGGAAAACTTGATTTCTAGGGAGTTTGGGGGGTCTTTTCTCCACAGTTTCAGTCCCTGAGAAGTCCCTGCTCCCCAGGGAAGCGGTTACGGCTTCAAGTCTGCCAGAGGTCAAGAAGAGTTTGAACAAGACTCTCAGGCCCATGGTGGGGTTCTTGGGGCTGTCCTGTGCAGGGCCAGGAGCTGGACTCGATGACCCTTGTGTGTCCCTTCCAGCTCAGTTAGGCCAATGAGATGGAATTTTCTTGTCTTTCCTTAGAGATGATTTCCAGGAGTTAAGCTTCAGAATTCCCTGGAGGCCAGTATGCCTTTTATTGCTCCTTTCACTGGATAATGGAAAAGCCACAGACTTCAGTAAGCTGATGAATTTCAGCAGTGGCTGAAAAGGCACAGTACAAATACAGAGTCCACAGGTACTGAAAAACCTCTGGAGAATAACAGTGAAAATGAGAAGAGGATGTGAAAACAACATGTGAAGAGAAAGCGAAACAGTTGGGTTTGTTTAGCCTGGAAAACAGAAACCTAAAGGAAGCCAGGTGTGTGTTCTTCCAACAAAGGAGAGGGAGGTTATGGAGATCAATAGTTCTGCGCCCTTGGTGACTAAAACAACACAAAATCTGTTCCACTTCCAGCAAAGAAAAGAAATTAAATGCCATAAAAGAAAATGAGGAGTGAATGTTGTCTGGAGAGACTGTGAAAACTCCTTGGATGTTTACCAGGAGACCCGAGGCAAACAAGCTGTGGAGTGGTGTAGGTGTTCTTCATTCTGCCTTGGTGCAGAGGAGGGGGTTAGGACAGAGGTTCACGATTTGGGGACAAAGAATGCACCTGAAAAGGTGAAGAGCCCCAGAAAATTGCCTTCAGCCTTGTTCTTTGCTGCTTCTATGCCCAAAGTCTCTATTTTTGAAGCTGTAGGAAGAAAAACAAACACACACCACCTCCAGCCTCCTTTCTTTTAACCAATGCAAACAGCCAGACGAGAACAAAATAATTTCCAAGGGAATTTGAGAAGAAGAGTGAAGCAGAGAGGTTACTCATCTACTCCAGGAAAGAAGGACAGCTCAATATTAAAAAGCCCAAAAGCTTCAGGAGTCGACGACCTCAGGTCCATTGCATCCCTTGGAAAGCCTCCTCTAAATAGACATTGCTGGCTGACGCATGCTCTAATAAAAACGGCATATTGCAGTCATTTGCTGGTTGGTTCAGAGTCTTGTCAGCTCATTCACAGCACATTTACTGCCAAATCATTCCTTTAATCACAGAACAAGAAATGTTGCACACGCCGAGCAAATCTCCCTCATTAGCTTGGGTTACCACCGCAGCCTGCGAGACCTCAGCTTCTGTTTTCGGAGGAGGCCCTGTAACCCACTGAGTGTGTGAGTCATTGCTGCCGTGTCCAGGGCTCTGCCAGGATGGAAACCACAGCCTTGGACTCTCATGAAGCTGATTGTCAGCTTCTGGAGGTGTCTCCACTACCACTGCCCTGGGTCAGACATTCCTGTGCTTCGTTTCAGCTGCATGCAGCAATCTGTTGAATGGTGCTTTTTATTCCTGGAAGTCTTATGGAAATAATTAAAGTCCTGCTCAACCTCAGTGTAGTGTTGGGATTTGACCCTTTGTAATTGTGATACGCCAGGGAAATTAAATAAGTAAAATTAGTAAATTAAGTAAAGCAAGTAAAATAAATTAACGAGTAATATCAGTAAAATAAGAGGTATGGCTGCAAGTAGCCCTTGTGCCCACCATCCTCAGCCTGCTGAAGGACATGGAGCTGTTGGAGCAACTCCAGAGGAGGCCCAAGATGATTAAAGTGATGGGGAAGCTCTCTTATGAGGAAAGGCTGAGAGAATTGGGTTTTTTCCACCTGGGAAAGAGGAGGCTTTGTAGTGCCTAATTGTGTCCTTCCAGTACCTCAAGGGAGCCTGCAAGAAAGATGGAGAAGGACTATTTACAAGAGCCTGGTGTCACAGGACAAGGGGGAATGGCTTTGAACTGAAAGAGAATCGGTTTAGATGGGATATTAGGAAGAAATTCATCCCTGTAAGGGTGGTGAGGCCCTGGCACTGGTTGCCCAGAGAAGCTGGGGCTGCCTCATCCCTGAAGGTGTTTAAATCCAGATTAGACAGGGTTTGAAACAACCTGGTCTAGTGAAAGTTGTCCCTGCCCATGGCAGGGGGTTTGGAAAGAAATGGCCTTCAAGCTCCCTATCAACCCAAAATATTTCACGATTCTCACACCTCAAGTTTTAGCATCAGCTCTTGCAGGGGGGAAAAATAATTCAAGTTGCCATTAATATGTGAAAAAAAGTTAGGTAATGCCTGAGGACTTCTAACCTGTACGAGCTGTGGGCTCTGGTTTAACATTGCACATAAACAGAGGCTTTCCTGAATTAGGGCCCCTCACAGATATTTGCAACCAGCAAAGCAAGAGCAGAAATTCCCGTTGGCTTGCAGAGGCAGAAGCTGCAGATGCAATGTGCTCTTTTTTTCTGGGAGACTCTGTCTGTGCTTGAAAATTAAATATACTTGGAAAATTTCCCGTGCAATGAGGGCAACTGGCACCTCCCGAGCTGCCTTCGTGCTAGGATCTTGTTTAGATGCAAAATGCCAAGTGGGCCTGAACCCTGGAACACATTGATGCCAGAATGGGGCCTGGGAAGGGTTTGGAGAGCCCCAAAGGCACTCCAAGGGCCTCTCCAACCTTTTGCTGAGATAGGTGGATCATGTTCTGCTCTCTGAGTATGTTCCCAGACAGTTCAAAGTAGTGCTACACAGACATTCAAAAATGCTGTCCCACACTCATCTTTACAACTTTACAACCCCAGCAAAGAGAGTTTCATGCCAGCCCTTGCCATTTTCTGACAGTTCAATCACTGTCATCCTCATTTTGGTGGTTTTTTTTTAACACCCCTGCTGTCATCTGAGGTCAAATAAAAGGTCAGTCACTTGTTTTACAGAATCACAAAATCCTAGAATGGTTTGAGTTGGAATAGGCCTTAAAGATCCCCTATTTCCAACCCTCCTGCCATAGCAATTTCATATTTAAACTGTTCAGGAAAACTCAAATCAAGGAAAAAAAAAAGAAATTTTGAATCTGCAGTGGTTGAATGCAATAAAAATCAAAGGTCTCTTTAGTTTAAGGTTATCCCATTGTGCCACTGGCCTTGGCTCATATTAATGTTATCACACTATTCAGTCACTTTTGACTGTCCAGTCCAGGTTCCCATTTTCAGTGTGAGTTAATTAGTTGCCCGGAAATCCAAAGGGAACTGAACTTATGCTTGAAATTCCTTTTTCTCCCTTTTTTTTTTTTTTACAAGATGTTAATCTCTTTGGGGTTTCTAGAAAAGTTTTATTTTAGAGAGCAAATATGGTTGTTGATGTATATAAGAAAGAATTATNTTTTTTTTACAAGATGTTAATCTCTTTGGGGTTTCTAGAAAAGTTTCATTTTAGAGAGCAAAGACAGGTGTTGATGTATATCAGAATGACTTATTCAGTGGTAAGATGATATCAGTTAGGAAAAAACGACTTGTGGAACACTTATTTTCATCTTTCTAACTCACATTGTCTCTCTGCTCGTGCAGTATTTGCTGGTCTTAAATGTTATCATCAGAACGATTCCCTCCTGCGAAAACATGGCTTTTTTTAGCACCTGACAATATTTTTATTTCTCATCATGATTATTTCCCACATGGATATCAGCTTTATTTGGGGTGTGATGGCACATTTCTGCCAGGCTCTATGCCTCACACATTAAACCTTCCATTGCCCTGCTTGGATTCACTCACGGTCACTTCACTCGGCTGTGGAAATCTTGACCCAGGAAAGACCTGTCCAAATCCAGGTGCTACCACCACAACATCACCCTGTTGGATGTATTTTATTCAAAGCAAGGAATTTCCACCTAAATTCGAGATCCAGGAGGGTTCAGAATGCCACATTCAGTCCCCAACTACAAGGGGCATTCAGATAAAAATGTTTAGGATTTTTGAGTGATGTTTTGTGCATGAGAGATATTAAACCCCCCCAGATTAAAGGCTATATGATACATGTTCAGAACAGAATAGTTTATGATACCAGTGTATTTGCTTCTATTTTAGTTTGTTAAAGGGAATCATAGTTGGCATATGAGCTGGTTTGTTGACAGAGGGAGGAAAAAAAACATGAAGCCAAGCCAAACCATTCCACCTACAATATTAATTAGCTCCAGTATGAAGAAGTCATTCAGATTTTATCGTTTTTTCAAAAATATATTTATACACTGATTAGAAAAACAAGAACCAAACTACTGTTTATCAGCTCATTTGAGCCAGTGATATTATTAATATAATAAAAGTTTAGGTGTCCTGTAATTTAAGTGTTCACATTCTCCATCCTGTTTGTGAATCAGATCCAAACCCCATTGAACACAGGGGCTTTTGTTATCAAAACATTGCCAAGTGTCAAGATAAAATCTTGCTTCTTGTGGGATTCAAAACCAAATTATTATAGACAAGCCTCAGCTTCTATTGAATAAAATAAAAACAAAAACAGTAATTTCAGTTTTGAGGGAAAGAGGCTGGAAGGCGGGACCTGAATTGATCTAAAGTCTGAAAAACAGAAATTGAAGAAGGTTTATCTTTGTTGATTTTTTTTTTTTTTTATCAGAGGGTTTTAGTCCTGTTGGATGAAAATCACAAATGTTTCCGGTCATTCCAGGGTTCCTCGGCGCCTTCCTCTACAGATCAGCCACTGGAGGAACTTGGCAATGAGTCTAGGTGGTCTGCAAGGCATTCTGGAATGTGGCAAAGGACACACAGATGACCTCATCCCACTGCCAGTGGAGCCAGAGACTCCGAAGCAGAGCAGGAACTGCCGAGACAGACACAACCGGGGCTGCATCTGGGAATTAGTGCCTTGCTGAGAGGCCCCTTGGCTTTCCTGATGCTCCTTGGCTTTTCTGGAGCTTCAAGGGACCTGTGGGAAGCTGCTGCTGAAGAGGGGCGTTTAAAGAGGTTCTGCATCCTCAGAGCTCTCCCAAAGGTGCAGCGAACTGTGGTGGTCAGGGCCACAAAGGTGGTTGGACGGAACACCTTTCCTATGAGGAAAAGCTGAGGGGACTGGGATTGTTCAAACTGGAGATAAGAAGGCTCCAGAGAGACCTCACTGCAGCCTTTCATTCCCTAAATGTTGTGGTGCACGTGGCGGTGGCCACCGCAAATGAAGAATCAGAGGACTGGTGGACTGGCACCCAGGGCACTGTAATTTAACTCTCACCTCTGAGTTACTGAGTTACGGTGAGTTCTCAGTGGTTTCTAGTTCACGTGTTTTGTGTTCATTGGCTTTTGTGATCCCCACCCAGTTTTATGTATGAGTTCACGTTTATGTATATCCTCTGATTATATATGCATCAATTCTGGAAAGTTCTCCCTTCTTCGATGCCCCATTGGTTGTTCAATGTAATCCCCTCCTCTAAGTCATCCCCACTGGTTGTTCCCCAGCTGGCTCCTCCCCCTTTGTTAATTCCCATTGGTTGTTTCCCTTTATTCGGCCCCTTTTAGCCACATATAAGAACCCTGGACCCATCCATTTCCCTGTCTTTTGTCCCTAGACCCTCCACTTGCTGATAATAATAATAATCCAGCTGGAACCCATACAAAAGACCCCTTCCCCCTCTTTCACCTCTGCTGATGCCTTTGCATCTCCTCTCTTTGGGGTTTGTTCCTTGCGAAGGAGCCAGCCTTTTCTCCACGTGCTGCACCTGAAGCCAGAGATGTCTTCAGCTGGACGCTGTGCGGCCTCGGGCAACCCCAACAGCGTCACCTAAAGGGGCTCCAGGAGAGCTGGAAAGGGACTTCTAACCAGGGCATGATAGGAAACGGGAAATGGCTTTAAGTTGAAAGGGAGTGGGCTTAGATTGACCATTAGGAAGAAATTCTTCCCTATGAGGGTGGCAAGGCCCTGGCACAGGCTGCCCAGAGAAGCTGTTGGTTGCCCCATCCCTGGGATTGTACAAGGCCAGGTTGGATGGGGCTCTGAGCAGCCTAGCATAGTGGAAGGTGTTCCTGCCCATGGCAGGAGGTTGGAACAGGTTGGTCTTCAAGCTCCCTTCCAATCCAAAAGCTTTGATGATTCTGTGATTCTGTATTTCCAACTCTAGAATGCCCTCTGAGGTGGGACTCTGGTGAGAAACAGGTGTGTACGAAGCATTACAGAGGCTGTGAGGCTTCTGCTAGTCCTCCAAGACAGATGATATTTGAGAATAAAAGACATTATTGTAGGTTTAGGGAGACTTTAGTTAGGGAAAAGACTTGAACTGGACTAACAGTCCTGTTTTCCAAGGTTTATTCCTTATTTCTGAAAGACCTAAAGACAACAAGCTCCCCCTTTGTTGAAATAATCATGGAATCATGGAATGGTTTGGGTTGGAAGAAAACTTAAAGATCATTTAGTTCCAATCTCCCTGCCATGGGCAGGGANAGAGAAGCTGTTGGTTGCCCCATCCCTGGGATTGTACAAGGCCAGGTTGGATGGGGCTCTGAGCAGCCTAGCATAGTGGAAGGTGTTCCTGCCCATGGCAGGAGGTTGGAACAGGTTGGTCTTCAAGCTCCCTTCCAATCCAAAAGCTTTGATGATTCTGTGATTCTGTATTTCCAACTCTAGAATGCCCTCTGAGGTGGGACTCTGGTGAGAAACAGGTGTGTACGAAGCATTACAGAGGCTGTGAGGCTTCTGCTAGTCCTCCAAGACAGATGATATTTGAGAATAAAAGACATTATTGTAGGTTTAGGGAGACTTTAGTTAGGGAAAAGACTTGAACTGGACTAACAGTCCTGTTTTCCAAGGTTTATTCCTTATTTCTGAAAGACCTAAAGACAACAAGCTCCCCCTTTGTTGAAATAATCATGGAATCATGGAATGGTTTGGGTTGGAAGAAAACTTAAAGATCATTTAGTTCCAATCTCCCTGCCATGGGCAGGGACACCTTCTATTTCATTCATTTCTTCTAGGTGAGTAAAAGATCAGCTTAATCATCAACCACATTTTTGCAGGACGTAACTGAAGCAGAGTGGCTGTTTATGGCACTTTTTGGTGCAAAACCTGCCTTGAGAAACCTTTCAACAAAAGTGAGCCCAAGCCTGGACAAATTAGTTTTAAGAAAAGCCCATTCATGTTGCCCTCAGCAGTTCTGAATTACACACTTGAAATAAAAATAATGGACTTTGCCTGTCAAAATGTGCTATTATCCCATAAAACTCTGCCTTTTCACTTTTTACTCAAGTAGAGAAATGGCATGCAAGGAAGCAGATCTGTGAAAGGCCCATTAGCAGCTCAGCAGGCAGCAGATGCTCACCAGAGGTGCGGATCAGTCTCTTTGCAAAGCTGCAGTGAGGTTATCTGGGGGTTAAAGCCTCCGGAGGTGATGGCAAGTGAGATCTTTCTGATGGGTCCTGTCCCGGGGAACATCCGTCCCCAGCCCAGAAGCTGCTGGGTCTTCACTCCAGTGTGGATGCAACTTCAGATGTGTCTGATTCCAGCCTGGATCAGCAGGAACATCTCTGAACTACAGCAAGAAGTGATCTTGGTTCAAATATCAGAGAAGGTCTGGATAGAAGCTCTGGGATGAACAATTTGAGAAGGGCAGCAAAGCTGGACAAGGCTCTGGAGGAAAAGTCTGGTGAGGAGCAGCTGAAGAAGTTGGGGGTAGGGCTCAGCCTGGAGGAAAAGATGTTCAGGGGGACCTTATTGCTCTCAACAACTTCCTGACAGGAGAGTGTAGCCAGGCTGCTCTCAACTCCCAGGGAACAAGTGACAGGATGAGAGGAAATGGCCTCAAGTTGCTCCAGGACAGGTTTAGATAAAATACTGGGATTTTGTTATGTTTTCTCATGGAAAGGGTTGTAAAGTGGTGGAGTCACCATCCCTGGACGTGTTCAAAAAATGTGTGGATGTGGATGAGGACACAATTCTGTGGTGAACATGGTGATGGTGCTGGGTTCATGCCTGTACTTGATGACCTTAAAAGTCATTTCTGACCTTAATCATTCCGTGATTCTGTGACTGAGAAAATTCTCCTTACTTGACCGTCACGAACAAGGCAACATGAGGACAAAGCAACTTATAAACAGTTTTCATACAAGGCTTAAACACTTGAAATATTTTCTCTAATGAAGATGTGAAGAAAATTACACATTCTCGCTTTGATGGGAGCAACTCGTGTGCCACAGTTGTATCCACAATCATTCCCATGGGTCATTAGATTGAAAGAACAAATTAAAACGAGTTCTTCTGAAAAATTCACCCATTGTTAAATAATATATTTTGGCAGAATAAAAGCATTGCATGTTTCGGGTGATATGCTAGCTCCATTTTCAATCAAAAGAATCATTAAAGGCTTGGTTGAAAAGGGTGTATTTTCCTCTGTGGCCACTGGTGCTGTAAACCATGGAAATGTTAAAATGCTCCTGGCAGATGCTCATTCCTATACAGTAGAAAGAGAAGTGATCTATTGTCTGCTTAATTATTTTTAATAACAGAGTAAAAATTCATTAGAAATGCTTGAAATTGCAGGAAGTGTATTAAAGTCAATTGGCTTCACAACGTGTCGTCGTCTGCAGATGACAAAACTCACACTGACTTCCATGGCATGAGTGCTGCTGTTGGTCCTTGGACATAGGGAAACAAGAAGTAAACAAAGTTCTCAGTCAGACATAAAATCTCGTCTCAGACAAGCTGATAGTTTTGTGCCCCTCACTGCAAGAAAGACTTTGAGGAGCTGGAGCGTGTCCAGAAAAGGGAATGGAGCTGGGGAAGGGTCTGGAGAAACAGGAGCGGCTGAGGGAGCTGGGAAAGGGGCTCAGCCTGGAGAAAAGGAGGCTCATGGGGGACCTTCTCACTCTCTACAACTCCCTGATTGGAAGATGGAGCCAGGTGGGGGTCGGGCTCTGCTCCCGGGAAACAAGGGACAGGATGAGAGGAAATTGCCTCAAGTTGTTCTGGGGGAGGTTTAGATTGGATATTAGGAGGAATGTTTCATCTGAAGGGTTGTAAAAAGATTGGAACAGGCTGCCCAGGGCAGTGGTGGAGTCACCATCCCTGGAAGTGTTAAAAAAACGTGCACTTGAGGCCGTGGTTTAGTGCTGAACGTTGTGCTGCTGGCTTGGCAGTTGGACTTGATGATTTTAAAGGTCTTTTCCAGCCTCGACGATTCAGTGATTCTGTGACATAACTGAGGAAAAAGAAAAATAAACAGAAAACCACATGAGCTTTTAGTGCACAAAGCCTTCAAATACAGAACAGAATCAGCAGCCTGCCAAGCTCAATAGAAAGGGGGAATCATTATTCAAAGTTAAACTCATTTATTTTTAACCAATTTTTGGAAGAAAGGCTAGGAACTGTCAGCGGAGCCAGAGTGATGTGGGAAGCAGGACAGATCATAAGGTTGTTGGCATGTCCTGGATGTAGGGAGAGGATGTTCATAATTCACAGAAAATGCTGAAGTTTCAGTTCTAGAAAATTCCTGAACTGTGAAACTTTAAAAGATAGAGACAGCAAACAGTATGATATGTCAAGTGAGTATTTAACAGCATTACCAACCACACTTGTGAAATTTATCCCTAGGCCAGTTTTTTTTTTTTGAGAAAATTTTGGTTTTCAGGACTCTTGCCTTTAATTTAGCTCTGGACTGCCAGAGAATTTCACAGAAATGTTTCTTGGAGGACACTGATGGAAGGCATTGAGTGCAGCCTCCTGCCTGAAGCAGGGCTGTTGCCAACATTAGATCAAGTCACCGATGACTTCTCCCAGTCAAGTCTTGACGCTTCCATGACCTCTCTAGTGAACAGGTTCAGTGCTTTTTTAGTGCAGGGGTTGTTTTGGGGTTTAATGAGGGGCCATCCAATGATAGGACAATGGGAAATAACTTTAAGTTGCAGCAGAGAAGGTTTAGATTGGATTTGGGGAAGAAATCCTTCCCTGTGAGGGTGGTGAGGCCCTGGCACAGGTTGCCCAGAGAAGCTGTGGCTGCTCCGTCCCTAGAAGTGTTCAAGGCCAGGTTGGATGGGGCTTGGAGCAACCTGGGATAGTGGGAAGTGTCCCTGCCCATGGCAGGGGGCTGAAACTGGATGATCCTTAAGGTCTCTTCCAACCCAAACCCTTTGATGATTTTCTTTGTTTAGTGCCATCGTTAAATTTGCTGAGGGTGCCCTGTGTCACCACCTGGGACACTGAGGAAGGGGAAGGATGATATCAGCCCTGGCTGTTTTTGTTATGAGCTGCCTGACTGACACTCAGCCCTTGATCCCTGTCCTTTGAACAAGGTGATCCAGCCAATTTTCAACCTACTTGACAGCCTGTTCTTCCACAGCTCCCTCCAAACGAGAATGCAGTGGGAGGTGATATCTGAAGTCATATTAAGCACAAGACATGACATTTACCAATCTTCCTTCACCCACCAGCCATCCAATTCTGTCATAGAAGGCAATTAGGGCCCTCAATCACGCTTTGCCCTTCCTGATGAACTCCATGATTTTTCCAGAGAGAGGGATGACTTGGAGTGACTTACAATTTCTAATATTGTCCTCATTACAATATTTTTTGTCGTTGTTCATTTGTTTTACTTACTTTTGGTGATTTCTTTTAATATCAGTTATCAGGGATCTTCCCATATCACTTATTTTTTCAATCACATCGGCCGGGCCTTGAGTGCTGATCAGGATTTCTTAATGACCTTTCTTCATCCTTCAAAAGGAGTTTAAAATTTACAGGACGTATTTCATCACGTGATTCTTGAAACCAGGAAAACGTTTGCTCACATCCACGAAGTGTGGTTTTTTTCATGATTTGTGATACATTTCAGTGTGTTTGCCTGCCATAAACCCCTTGTTTTGCATGAGAGGGGGAAGTTGCTTGATTTAATTTTCTAAGTTCTTTAAAGACAAAAGCGAGGACAGACTTTCTCGCCGTCACTCTTAATGTGTCTTTTGAAATGTGCTAAAAGTCATAATTTTTATGATTCAACATTAAAGCTTAGAATTGCACTGAAGTTTACACAGAACATAGGAACTAAAAGAAAACTTAAAAATTATTATGAAAAATTGGTCATATATTGGTATCTTATCTACAATGACTGTGACAGCAAAACAACAAATAAATAAATAAATAAATTCTATTCAGCAACATAAACTACTTCTGAAATACCCAACGTTTGTTTTTCATGGAACACTGTGTTCTTAATCTAATTTATCGATGTTCTTTATAAAAAAAAAATAAGGTTTGCTGTTTCAGGATGTCATAAACGTTACGAAGTAAGTGGGATCAGCAAAAGGAGAGAATGAAGTGAAAGATCAAGTGGAGTGTGTTTACATGCCTCAAGAAACATCCGCTCAGCAACGATCACATGTTTTTTCTTCAAAGAACCTTTTTTTCCCATTTTTTAAAAAATATTGTGGAATTTGATTTATTCACAGCAGGTACAAAAAGCATATTTTCTTTGCGCAAGCAAACAAATTCCTGAAGCTGATGAATACTTATTCTATTAAAATTAAATCAATCATCTCTGTAAAAAAAAAAAATTAATAGATTCTGAAATTAATGTTTTATGAAATATCTTAGAGACTTTTTTTATTTAGAAAAACAAAGCTTGTAATAATTCAGTGATCTATTTGAGGGCAATAAAATGTTCACTTTAGAGGAAAATGCCTCATACTTTAACAGAAGGAGTTTTCCCCTAAAATACCTCCTGTAACAAAGCAATGTCCTTTATTCTGTGTGCTTTGCCTGGAGCATTGATTAGAACGTGTAATTACGGACAAGCTTTGCTGAAATCGTTATTCAAAACAGGCTCCACAGAGGTTGGGACCAATAGTTCACGCAGAAATATGCAAATGGGGAAGGGAGGGTGATACCTGAGGAGCAGCTCCCTAAAATCATCCAGGTGGGTTCTGCTGGGTCTGTATCTTGCCATGCTCGAGTAACAGGAGATAGGACAAGAGGAAATGGCCTCAAATTGCTCCAGAGGAGGGTTAGATTGGATATTAGGAAAAATTTCTTCCCTGGAAGTGTTGTCAGATGTTGGAACAGGCTGCCCAAGCCAGTGGTGGTGTCACCATCCCTAGAGGGATTTAAAACACGTGTGGATGTGGAACTAGGGGACAATGGTTAGTGGTGGCCTTGCAGTGCTGAGTTAATGGTTGGACTTGATGGCCTTAAAGGAATTTTCTGATCTGAATGATTCTGTGATTCCATTTTAGCACCTTGGCTGCCAAATCACGAGCACTGGGGCCATTCCTTACTCAGGGTTAACTGGGATGAGCCTCTGATGCTGAACTGGGCAGGTGCTCTTTGTTCACTGGAGTTTGTGCACATCGGGTTCATAAACTGGTGAGAAGGGGATGGAGAGAAAAACACAGGGTTTTTTTAATGGGAAAACTCTCCCTGTGTTCTCCTTGTGGAGCTGAGATGAGATGATGCAGCACTTCAGGCACTTCATCTCTCTCCAAATACCTGATTCTCCAAATTATTAAAATAAAACAAGGGGACATGAAGGGACAAACAAGTGTGGAGTAGGAATGAGTTGGTCAGAAATTCGGGAGAAGGAAAACCCATGGGAAGGGGTTGTTGTGTGAGAGGGCAGGCTCCTGACAAGAAACAAGCTGCCAAAACATGAAAATAAAATATTTTTGTTGTAGATCAACTTGTTAAGCGTCTTCTGTGTCCTAGGAAATATTATTGAATTGTGCATGCTCCCCATTTCTTCTGCCTGTATCTCATATCTTGTCTTGAACAAACTCCTTGCTGTCTCCCCTGCCTCTAACTTTGACTTATACTGGGTTGTGCAAAGGATTTTCAACCATTTAAAAAATGCTGACTTTATTTGGAACAGCTCACTTTTTAGGTGACTGGTGTGAAGTATCCTAAATTGATGCTGCTTTAGGAACATGGGACATGGAAAGTGATTTACATACTTAGCAATATAATTCCAATTCTTTGCTATAGCTCATTTTTTTCCATTCTTGGCTTGTCTTAGTTGATACAAATAAATCTCTTTTTTTTTTTAACCATACAAGATCAACTGTTTTACTGGATCCAAAGTTGTCTGTAACAGGTCATGGAAAATAACAGCTCCTGAGCATTTTTTGAGGGTTTTATACTGATTAATGTTTTCCAGACATTTTTCTGGAAACCTGGTAGGTAAGGGATTTCATAAACAAACAGTGGCATGCCCAGAAGGTAGAAGAGTGGTCCTGATCCTCGGGAATCTCTTATCTGGATGCAGGAGGACAGTTGCAAAGACAGTTGTCAAACAGTCCAGTCGGGCAAGGCAACAGCGACTGGCAATGACGATATTGGCGTGGTTAAGTGATGCTCGTACACAGAATGGGTTGGAAAAAGCACCTTAAAGATCATCCAGTTCCAATCCCCTGCCATGGACAGGGACACCTTCCACTATCCCAGGTTGCTCCAAGCCCTGTCCAGCCTGGCCTGGGACACTTCCAGGGGTGGGAATTCCACAGCTTCTCCAGGCAACCTGTGCCAGGGCCTCATCGCTCTCACAGGGAAGAATTTCTTCCTGATATCCAATCTAAACCTACATTTCACCTTGTCCTGTCACTCCAGGTTCTTGTAAAAATTTCCTCTCTGTCTTTTCTGTCAGCTCCCTTTAGGTACTGGAAGGTTGCCGCTAGGTCGCTTTGAAGCCTTCTCTTCTCCAGGCTGAACAATCCCAATTCTCTCAGCCTTTCCTCACAGCAGAGCTGCTCCATCCCTCTGATCATCTTGGTGTCTCCTCTGGGCTCTTTCCAACAGCTCCATGTCCTTCCTGTGCTGGGACCTCAGAGTTGACGGCCCTCTGCAAGTGGGATCTCACCAGAACAGAGCAGGGGGGCAGAATCCCCTCCCTTGACCTCCTGCCCCCAGTGCTTTGGATGCAGCCCAGGACAACAGGGCTGAAGTTAAGAAAACTTAATAAAAATTACCATTTCCAAGCCATCTGCAGTATCATGGTGTCCCTCATTTCCTCCTCTAAGTCATGTTATTGTCCTCTGGAGCCAATATCGTCTTCTGCTTCCTCCTTCCCTACCTTCCCCCACCTTCCCAAATGCTGAGACGTTGCTTCTGCCAGTATTTTCTGAGGTTTGTTTGTTTGTTTTTTGTAGCAATGAAATGAAAGCCTCTGAAATCTCATTTTTTCTGCAGTTGTCGTAACTGCCTTCATTAATGATACTTCTCTTTGTTAGGAGGAGCTGATTTATTTAATTGTATTTGCCAGGAATATATCTGGAAGAAAAATAAACTGTGAGAAATAGACCTTATCATGCCATGCACGCCTGAATTTCAAACTGATTTTACTGGAAGCTACATTATGGGGACGAAGCTGAGGCACTGTCGTTCTTCTGCACCTCAAAGACACAGCAAACCTTGACAATCCTCCAGGAGAAACTCTGGAGCTTAGCTGTGTGTCCATTGAAATTCAAGGAAATGCCTTTCCTTTCCTTTCTGGCTTCAAACTTTGGAGTTCACAGAAATGTTAGGCAAGTCTTTTGCTTTGAAATGATCTTCCCCTCACGGAGCTGGGTGTCACCTTGAGCAGCCAGACTCGCAGAATGGCCTTTAGCACATAGCTACAGGACATTTGTGTGTTCTGGGAGAAGAGCTGAGCAGACTAAAGGTATTAAGGATGGTCCCACTGGCTGTCCATTTCTACTCGTCAGGAACTGAAAATCCCCCTGGAAAATGTCTCTCTCTGCTCTAACTTTAAAAAATACAATGAAAAAGAGTGGCTGGTTAAGGATGTAAGGCAGCTTGGAGGAATCCCAGCAAGGGCTGACACAAAACAAGGCAGAAGCACTGAAAGCATTCCATCCAGGGTGAATTTCATCTGAGGCCCACAGGATGATCTCCAGAATGAGAGTGGAGTTCAAACATCCCAAATCGTCTCTGGCCAACGGAGAATGCTGGTGATGGTGCTGCTGGGACTTGTGCCACTGAGAGATTTCCATTTCTGTGAGTAATTAACTTGGGATAATTGGTAATTGGGAAAGGCAATTTGCCAACAAATCTGAGGGTGTCGTTCTTCAGCTGTGTCCTGGACTGCATCTAAAGCAGAATGGCCAGCAGGTCAAAGGAGGGGATTCTGCCCCTCTACCCTGGTGAAGCCCCACCTGGAGCTTTGTCCAGCTCTGGGACCCCCAGAGAAAGACTTGGACCAGTCCAGAGGAGGTCATTAAGATGGTTTGGAGGAATGCAGCATCTCTTCTCTGGAGACAGGCTGAGAGAGTTGGGATTGTTCAGCCCGGAGAAGAGAAGGCTCCAGGGAGACCTTAGAGGCCCTTCCGTTACCTGAAAAGAACTGGAAAGGGATTTCTTTTTTTTCTTTTTTCCCAAGGGGTTGCTGTGACAGGAAAAGGGAGAATGGCTTTAAGCTGGAAGAGGGAAGATTTAGATGGGATTTGGGGAAGAAATTACCATGGGGGTGGTGAGGCCCTGGCACAGGTTGTCCAGAGAAGCTGTGGCTGCCCCATCCCTGGAAGTGTCCAGGGCCAGGTTGGATAGGGCTTGGAGCAACCTGGGATAGTGGAAGGTGTCCCTGCCCATGGCAGGGGATTGGAGCTGGATGACCTTTAAGGTTCCTTCCAACCCAAACCGTTCCATGATTCTATAAGTCTCCAAAAACACAATCCAAGGTCTTTGGTTTCCCACTCCTCTGCCTCCAGACCCCCTTTGCACAAACACCCACGCCTTGGGTGAGCCTTTTCTTCTAGAAAGGTATTTCTGCACTTTTATGGGCAGAGAGTTTGTGCTTAGGAGGGAGAAATGGGTTACATTAATTCTCATACGATTTTCTACGCGAGAAAACTGCATAGGAGTCTCATCCAGGGTGCTGGATTGTCCATTCCACACTTAGGAACTCATCTAGAGCCATATTAAATTTTGACCAGGAACTGAGGAATATTTGATCCTGGTTTCACAAATGGGTCTTCAACAGGAAGTTTAAATCCAAAGTTCAAAATCCTCAAAAAGAGAAAGGAGGCTGGGTTTGAAATCGTGATTTGAACCTTTTAAGGATAACTTTCTGTGATTCAGTTCTGGGTCCTACAACATGTCCTGCCAACTTCTTATTAATGAAATCAACATTAATTACCGTTGCTTTTACCACGTCCTTAGCATTATCATGACTTTCAGCCATGACTTTTACCACTGATACATTTCAAAATTATCATTCTAAACCTGTAAATACGAAAATTAGTCAGTAAGAAGCTGTACCAGAGCCACACAAAAAAGTGATTCACCTGTTTCACAGTGACTCAAATACAAATAATTTGGAATTTTTTAATGGAAAAATAGTTTCCAATAACAGTGTTATATGGGAGAATGAGTCTTGACTAACCCTAGTTGCAGTGTGTCAGTGAGGAAGCAATGACTAAATTCAGGGAATATTTGAAATTGCAGCTTGTAGATTCTATATTTGCTTTATTTTCCTTCCAACTGACCACCATGGAGTGACCATGTGGGCTTTGTGCTTCCTCCTGGGCTGTGTCTGCATCATCCAGCACAAGAGTTAAAGAAGTTCTGGTGAGTTAAATGTCCCCACAACCAGACCCCAAGGACCTTCCCCTCTCAGCTGAGCACAAGATTGGCAGTTCCATTATCTTCTAATTTACTTATTTATTTTACTTTAAATTGATCTGGAACCTTGACCAAGATTTATAAAGCTTGTCAGTGTGACCAAAAGTGAAATGGGTAATGCATAGCGGGGATGAAGAATAAGCAAAAAGCCAATCAGTAGGTAAAAAACTAAAAACAATCTAAATTAAAATAAAAATTGGCTAGTCCCATTTACGGTGTCTGAAGTGTCCTGCATGCCAACACCTCTGTCTAAGTTTGAACCTCCAGAGATATTAATATTGTGCTAATAATAACCAGCTCTGTATCTCTGTGTATTCTACATACGCGTAAGATGTTCGCTGCTAATTTGTCTGCAGGAAGGTCTGAAATCCTCTCTGAAGATTTAAATGTCTTACAAGTTTTATTTTTACATCGAAGTTGCCGAAGGTGAGCCCAGTTTCACCACCCACGCACACACTGAAAAGAAAAAAGAAGCTTCTTATTTGCTGGAGAAGGTCCTCCAATCCCCACCCACAGCAGGGTGGTATTTTAAATTTTCCCAGAAGAGTTGGTTATGGCGAGACCCTTAAATTACCACCTACGTCCACACACCCACGGGTGGATGCACTTGGGTTCTTGTAACGTGGAGCCCTGGAAAACTGACTTTTTAAGAGATCTGGATGCAGGTTTCGTCGTGTTTGTTGACAGAGCAAAGGTGAGAAATACAAATCCGTTTGCAAGCTCTGCACAGGGGAGTTTTCACCACCAGAAAATGGTGTCTCAACGCAAGCTGGAGTTTATCTTCAAGCTTGCACACCTGTAACTTTCTTTCTTTGGGTTCAGCCTGGAAATTAAGTTAATTTTCTGTGCTGACGCTGTCTTATATCACGGTGATGTTTCAGTCTGGGTAGAGGTTCTGCTTATCTATTTAAAAAGGAAAAGAAATCACCCAGATTCGTATTGAGCCTGGTGACAGAGCATTTCATCGGGGGGAAGGTGGGCGAGCAGAGGTCCCTGCAAGACCAGCACCATCCCTTTTTGCCAGGCAGGGATGCAGAGGCACAGGAGGGATGAATGCCTTGACTGATTAATGCTCACTGCCTCTTGCCAGGAAAGAAGTAGGAAGAGATGTTAAATCTCCCCATTAGCAGTTTCCTGTCTCAAGTACTCAAGTACTTCTGCATATTTTATCCCCTCCTGTCTCTCTGGGATGCTCCAGTCGCTTTCTCTCCACTGAGCTCTGATCTGCTCCCAGAATTTGATCCTGTGATGTCTCTGCACTCTCTCCCAGCCAGGGATCCTGTATTGGACCCAGGTCACCTTTGAGGCTTCTTGCTGGAACACCACAATAAAAGAAGGATATGAAGCTGTTAGAGAGCATCCAGAGGAGGTCATGAAGATGGTGAAGGGTCTGGAGGGGAAGCCATAGGAGAAGTGGCTGAGCTCACTTGGTTTTTTCAGCCTGGAGGAGGCTGGGGTGGGGGGGATATCACTGAAGTTCTTCAACGTCCTCACAAGGGGAAGCAGCAGGGCAGGTTCAGATCTCTGCTCTCTGCTGAGCAGTGGCAGGGTCTGAGCTGTGTCAGGGAAGTTTAGGTTGGATATTAGGAAAAGGTTCTTCCCCCAGAGGGTGGTTGGGCCCTGGAACAGGCTCCCCAGGGAAATCGTCACAGCACCAAGCCTGACAGAGCTCAAGAAGTGTTTATACAACACTCTCAGGCCCATGGTGGGATTCTTGGAGTTGTGCAGGGCCAGAATTTGGACTTTGATGATCCTCCTGGGTCCCTTCCAACTCAGGGGATCCTCTGATCCTAGGAATCACATGACTCTCTCTTCCTAAATAATACAGTTATTTCCCTGGACCTCCTCGCTGCATCTCTGCAGAGTTACAGGGATTCTGGCTAGAAAGGCCCAATTTCTTAAACCAAATGAGGTCATTAACATCCCAGCTGAGATTCTCAATGTACGAAAAGGCAGGGAGGGCAGTGAGGGATATTCAACATCTTTTTAACATTGGCACGTTTTGTGTTGGTATTTCAAAACTCCTGGCTGGATCTTATGTTCACAAATGGAAATAGCATGATGAATTTTTAAAAAATAAAAAACCTAGAATCAGAGAATATCCTGCTTTGGAAGGGACCCACACGGATCTTCAAAATCCAGCTCCTGGTCCTGCACAAGATAACCTCAAGAATCCCACCATGTACCTGAGAGCATTGTGCAAATGCTTTTTGGCTGCAGTTGAACAGGAGAGACCTTGGCTGTATCAGGACTTATTGCTTTGCTGTTCTTGTATTACACACTTTTTTTCCCCCTCCATCTGTTTCAAGTTAAAAGTGAAAAACTGATTGCAAGAGTACAGAAATGGCTATAAAAAAAAGCAGTGACAGTGTGTCCCCAGGTTCTAGGTCTGAGATGGTCCTCATGGTGTGGTTCCCAACAGCTGAACTGAGTATTAGAAGTGTCTTACACTGTTCTGAGTGTTTTCCCGATGGTGGGTGTGCAAAAATGCCCAGAGAACATCTGTGGATGGAGTTCAGCTTCTCTTCTCCACTCCAAGGAGGTCCGAAAAGGCAATGAGGGATGGATGGAGAGAGGAACTCCTGCCACCCATGGAGGCAGCTACGGAGAGGAACCAGTGATTCAGGAGCTGCCTGTAAGATAGCAATATGCAGTAGCATGAGCCTTAAAACTAGAACGTGGTTGGAAGGGACCTTTCTCATGCCAGTTCTGCCAGCTTGGGAAGGGGACCTGAGCTCCTTGAACAGTCATCTCACCCCAATGCATCCAGGACAGACTTGGGTTCATGATTCCATGGCTTGGTTGAGGTCCTGTGTGTCCATCTCAGCGTATCCCTTGCCTAGTCCTTGGTGGCACTTAAGAGCTTGGCCAGGTCATGCTGGTGAGGGACTTCATGTCACAGCATTAGTGACAAGGTGTCTGTGAGAACAGACATCCCCATGAGTGGAAACTAATTAGGCTTCTTGGTCTGGGGCTGATTAATGAACCTCCAGGGAGGAGCGAACCTTCTGCTGCAGGACTTGGTGAGCTTAGAAAAAAGCTCAGCAAAGTTTGAAGACAAAGAGGGTGATATCTTTCAAATGCTAAACAAAGAAGTATCCATCTGATCTTGAATTCCTCATGAGAGGGGGAAAATTCAGAGGAAAAAGTGGGATGATGAAATTGTCTAGGAGTTAGTGGTTCTGAGTTGTCAGGCTGTGGCTGAGCGACTGCTGGGTAAATATGACCTTTCCTTTCCTCCCTGTTCCTCCACATCACTCCTACCTCCTCAGAGGTGACAAAATAATATCTAACAGCCAGTTTCTCACCTCTGCAGGCTACGAATGACACTGTAAGGAGCTGAGGGAATACATCCTGAGGGTTTGTTCCTCTTTTGATTCGAGCCAGGAACAGCAGATCCCCGCCATTCACATGATTCGGAGTCATGGAAATCTTTGCTGTGCTTGTTCCTGCTGTGTTCCCCAGTTGTATGAAATGGCCTCTGGACTAGAAAATGCACAGGTTTCTCTCATCTCTGGGAGAAAGTGGCAAAAGAAGTTCCACCTCTCGGTGAAATCAGCCAAATTGACCAGATTTTGACTTGAAGTGGCACGGGTTGTGGACAGATGCACCTTCTCTTCTCTCTGGATTTTACCTTCAATTAAAGACAGAAAAAAGGATGCACATAAGCACCCAGCATATGTCTACCTTTTCAACTGCTCAGTCTGAGCCCACATAATAAACTAGGAAGCTCCAGCTGGGGCATGAGATCTTTTCTGGGGGAGGACCCGGGGTGTTAAGTGACTCAGAATATTACTACGACCCCTCTGAGCCCGAGCTAATGCCAAGGAGCAGCCAGGAGGGAAATGAAAAGGTGATAACTACATCCACAATAATCTGCTCTAAATTAGCACTGACCCCTCAGGAAAGAGATCTTGGAGTCACTGAAGATAATGCTTTTATGTGTCATCTCAGTGGTCAGCTCAAGCAAAATATGTGAATAAAATCCTAGAATTTACCAGGAAACGGATGGAAAACAGAACTTCTCTTTAAAAGTGTGTGTGTTTATAAATCCCTGGTGAACCTAAATCTGGGGCACTGTGTGGACTTCCATTCATGCCATATAAAAAACCATGTGGTAGAGTTAGAGAAGGTAAAAAGAAGGATGACCAGAGATGCGTAGTAGTTTTAATATGAGGAATGGCTAAATAATAATTCTCACTGCAGCTGAGAGTCATTCTGTGCACCAGCAGCCATCTACAAAGTGATGATGAGTAGAAAAAGGCTGAGTCAGGAAAGGTTATTCATTATTTCTCATCCTATGACAACCCAGGGACACTAATGAAGTGATCAGACAGCAGGTTTAAAGCAAACATAAAGAACTTCCTTTACTCACATCCTGGAACTTGTCATGAGGGTTAGAAATATAATGTTTTTTCAGAAAGGGTTTAGAAAAATCAGGAGAGAAAAGTCTCAGGGGCAGCAACTTAAAACCAAACTGTGCTGATTTTGGCTGGGATACAGTTAATGTTCTTCATAGCAGCAAGTATGGGCTTATGGTTTGGATTTGTGATGCAAACAGTGTTGATAATATAGAGATATTTTGAATATTGCTGAGCAATTCTTGCATAGCCTTTTCTGCTCCACACCCCACCAGCAAGTGGGCTGGGAGTCCACAAGTGTTTGGGAGGAGACACAGCCAGGACAGCTGATCCCAAATGACCCAAGGGAGTTTCCAGATCGTGTGACATCATGCTCAGCATATAAAGGGGTGAAAAACAAGGAAAGGGTTTCAGGGTGATGGAGTTTCCCTTCCCACATCACTGTTGCATGTTCTGGAGCCCAAATTTCCTGGGGATGGCTGAACACCTGCCTGCCCATGGAAAGTGGGGAATGAATTCCTTGTTATCCTTTTTCCTTGCATGCATGACTCTTGCTTCACCTATTAAACTGTCTTTTTATCCCAAGCCTCTCTTTTTCTCACTTTTATCCTTCTGATGCCTTCTCCCACCAGGGCAGAGTGAGTGAGTGAGTGGCTGGGTGTCCCCCAAGGTGGGGCTGGAAGAGTTCAAGACAACACCAGGTTTGAATGGGATCTCCTGGACTAAATTCATGGCTGTCATTACTGTTCAGCTGTTAATTGGCTGCCCCTGTGTTTGCCTGAGTGTCTCTTCGAGCCCAGTGCTTGTTAGTGGCTGCTCTCTCCTTCCACTGCTCACTGTGGTGCTGCTCAGCTCCTCATCTGCCTGTGCTGTGCCTGGGAATGCTCTGGTGGCAGCAGCAGGGATGTGCCTGCCCTGGCAGATGGCCAGGGAGCCACTGCTGTTCCTGTGCTGCTGTACTGGACAGGCTGGAACTCCAGGGTGAATTCAAGTCAAAGAAAACATGTTTTGTGGACGAGTCCATCAGAGAACAGAACACCCTGAAACATCGGTGGCTGTGATTGTGCCACGCCAGAGCAGGCTCTTCTTGAAGGGTCCAAGACAGGGGTTTTGTTTGTGCCACACCTCCAAAAGGATTTTGGCCAAAAAATAAATCCAGGCTGGAGAAGGCACATCTTGAAGCATCGGTGGCTGTGCATGGGGTCACACTGGAGCACCTCAAAGCTTGTGGCCATGGATGAGCCCATGATGGAGCAGGTGCATCCCTGGATGGACCTCAGGTTGTGTTGGAACATGTTTTCTTCCAAAGGGACTGTGGCTGTGGATAAATCTATACCATGGAGAGATTTTGGCTTGTGGATAAGGTTCCAGATGGAGCAGGTACATTCCTAAGGGACTTCAGTCTGTGGATAAATCTCAGTAGGGTTAAGAGCAAAGGCAGGAGTTCATTGCAACACTAAACCCTATAACCTGACTTACCGGGACCAGGGGTGGAGATTGTAATGGAAATACCTTAAAGCTGTTGTAACCCATGGTTTGGGCTGCATGTTTTTAGGAATTATTCTGGCAGGAAGCACCCGGATCAGTGGAGGACAAGCTTTATAAGCAGCAAGTGAGCTGACCTGAACTGGGTTTGGTGCTCAAAACTCCACACCACACACCACCTTTCCTTTCCCGCATGACCACCACCACAGCTGGAGCCCAAAGTCATGGAGTAAATGAACTCAGTGGATGTTTGTAGATATTTGTGGACATTTTATGGTCATTTTATGAACATTTTACAGGATTTATCCATGGATTGGAGGAATGATATCTATGTATTATATGAAGTGATGGGAGGGGGAGTGGAGGGTAACACAATGTGTCGGGTAATGTTGGACCTGAGCTTGTCATAAATGCTACGGAATAATGGGTGGAGAAGCTGCGGATTTTGGCTGTTAGTTTAATTTTCTTCGTAGTCGCTGATGTGGGGCTATGGCTTGGATTTGTGCAGACCTGTGTTCTCCTGGAACTCCTGTCTACCCATGGGAAATGAGGAATTAATTCCTTCTCTTGCTCTGCTTGCATGTGTGTGGCTTTTGCTTTATCTATTAAACTGTCTTTATCCCAACCCACAAGTTTTCTCACTTTTGCCTTTCCAGTTCTCTACCCCTTCCCACTGGAAAGGAGTAAATGAGCAGCTCTGTGGGGTTTGGTTGCTGGCTGGGGTTAAACAACGTCACTCTTTGAGAATAATCTGGCAAAACCACTGAGCAAAGATGAAATTCCCTTTATAGCCTCTTTCTTACTTTCCCCCAAGGTGCCATTATCAGTGGGGCTGTGACTGGGCAAGGAAGATTCAGGTCTTGAGCATGATGACAAATTTACAGCAAGGAAACAAATGTTCCTACACTCACCCTATAGCCTGGTTTCCTTCCAGCATGGCCTTAGTCAGGAAGTTTAACTTCAGTAATTTCCTAATTTATTTCAGGGCTGGGAACAACTGATCAGACATCAGCTCTCAGGAAAAAAAAAAAAAAAGAAATAAACCCGCATCTGGAGGCTGTAATGAATCACAGCATGCCCCCAAACCAACACATCGTGCTGTCATGAAAAAGATGAACACTGTTCTAGGCTATGTAACCTGCCAGAGATGCTCTGCTCACCCCTGGGAACACCTCAGGTGGAGGAGATTATGTAAAGTGGGGCACTCCATTTCCAGAAAGATTTGTCCTACTTCAGGAAAACCTAGTGGGAACCAAAAGAGTAGCCAACAGGGAAAAACTACCTGTGGGGAAATATTAAAATCATTATCTCCTTCAGAGGGCTGAGCAGAATATGGTAACGCTGTTCAAATCTGTGAAGGGTTGTTTTACCACAGGACAAGAAATTCACGGGAAAAGTTTAAGGTGCTTTGGGGAAGAGGGGTGCTGGGTTGTTTGAGCAGCTGAGGGAGCTGGAGGGGCTCAGCCTGGAGCAAAGGAGGCTCAGGGAGGACCTTCTGGCTCTGCACAACTCCCTGACAAGAGGGTGCAACCAGGTGGGCGTCAGGCTCTGCTCCCAGGGCACAAAGGACAGGATGAGAGGAAATGGCCTCAGGCTGTGCCAGGAGAGGTTCAGGTTGGACATCAGGAGGAATTGCTCCATGGAAAGGGTTGTTAAGCACTGGAAGGGGCTGCCCAGGGAGGTTTGGAGTCGTCATCCCTGGAGGTGTCCAAGGAGGGCCTGGACGTGGCACTCAGTGCTCTGGGTGGGGTGGCAAGTTGGGGCTGGGTCGAAAGTTGGGCTTGGACTCAGAGATCATTTCCAATCTAAATCGTTTTGTGATTCTGTGATATGAGGAGAGATTTTCCAATGGTCAGGACTGCAAAATACTGAGATTAATTGCCTGCAACATCTCCATCATGAGAAGGCTTGAAAAAAAAAAAAGCCAACCAGTTTAAACAAAGATCCATCAACAGTGACCTAGAAATACTGCGTCTTGCTTTGGGACAGGAAAATAAACTATGCAACCTCCTGAGTTCTCTCCCAGACCTATGAATTTGTAATGCTGTCACAAACCTCTCCCGTAGGCTTGATAATTTGTGTGAAAACACTTTGGGTGTCTTGAATTAATTACTGAGCCCTTTACTAGGTTGTGGATTGGGACTGGCAATGTCATTCCAGCAAGGTCCATGAAACACAACTATTTTAGCTTTCTATTCCTATGGAGACATCGTCGTTTCTCTTCCCTGCAGTCAAGCTCAAGAAGAATTCAGGCTTTGCTGGGCTTTTAGGGTAGAAATTGGAGGAGCAACACAAATAATTTAATCTTTATTTCTCTAATCACAGCTGGCAGGAGCACAGGGTGCAGTTTCACTGTCCTGGCTTCTGTTTTTCCAGAACAGGGTGGGCCAAGATTTCATGGAGCTGTTTTGGGGGATTAGAGAGGAGAAGGTTCTGCAGCAGAGGTGGTGGCAGAGGTTGCTCAGAGCAACACAGTGTGGGAGGCAGCATGAATGGGTGTGTGGATGAACCCAGCCACCGTAGAGCAGGACTGGGCTCTTCCAGACTCTCCAGAGGGGGAATCCAGTCCTGTTCTTCAAGCTTGTGTCCCCATCAGAGCTGAACGGCAAAATCTGCCTTTACCTCACTTTGTACCATTGAAAATACCTTTTAACCCCCCTTTGCCAAGGGTGACCTGGAGGCACAAATGTTTGTGGTGCAGGGCTGGAATGAGCTGCCCTCTGTCACGCGCTGATCACTGCTGCAAACCCCAGATGCCACCACCGAGTGACACCTGGGGCAGCATTTGGCTCCCGCTGGTGCTCGTTCAGCTCACAGCTGCTGGAGGAAGGAGGCACGAGCAGGACCTTCGCATCTCTGTCTTACCATGAGGATGAACATCTCCCAGATGTCTGCCCCGGCTGTATGAGATGTAAATGTCAGCCCTGTTCGTGACTGAAATCAGCAAGGAATGGCTTGGAGTTGGCGGGGAGAATCAGCCAGGAGATCTGTGTGCTTTCTGTAGCTGATATTGCTGGGGCAATGCCTTGTACACAAAAACTAAGTGAAAAGAATGTCATCTCGTTTATTTATCAGATTATCTCTCAGTGCAGCTGGCAAATATTTGCTACAGCTTGTAAGGAGCAGTCAGTAAAAGTTTCTACAGAGTCTGGAAATTCTGCCTTTCTCAGGCAAAACATCTGGTTGGAGAAAGATTTTTTTTTTCCCTGCTGCTTACAGAGTATTTGGTGTGGTTGTCTGGGACATTCTCTGTGAGTTTTTTGCCAGATGAGCAGATTGTTTACTCTACTCGCTGCCTTCAGCTTGTGTTGCCAGGCAGGGCTGCTGCAGGCCCCTCTGCATGAGTCTCTGCTCACTCTTCTGCCTTGCATTGGCTTTCTGGCACGAATGAAGGGCAACAGGGAATATATGGGAAAACAGTTCCGTGGGGGGACCTGCCAGAAGGGGGTTCAGGATTCACTTGAGCTCTGAGCATCCCCAAAAGACTGGAGCATCTCTCTGATGAGAACAGGCTGAGAGAGTTGAGCCTGTTTAACCCTGAGAAAAGACAACTGAGAGAGGAACTTATCAATGCCTAAAATATCTACAGCGAGGGGTCAGAGGATGGAGCAGGCTCTGCTCTGTGGGGCGCAGCAATGGAAAAAGAGGAACAGGCAGGAACTGACACAGAGGAAGTTCCACCTGGACGTGAGGAAGAACTTCTTCCCTGTGCAGTGACCAAGCCCTGAACAGATTGACCAGAGTGGGTGTGGAGTCTCCCTCACTGGAAATATTCCAGAACCATCTGGAGACACAATCCTGTGCCCTGCGCTCTGGGATGGTCCAGATGACCCCTCTGTGCTCCCTTCCAGCCTGACCCATTCTGTAATTCTGTGGCTTCTGTGAAAATCCGTCCATGAGCTGCTTGGCTTTGTACTCCATTTGACAGGTGGAATAAACGCCTACAGCAGCTCCTCTATGTCCTTCTCTATCCCTTTCCTCCAGACTGTGTGAAAACACTCCAAAAATTGAGCAAGGACCACTCAGATGCTCTGTGTGGAATGTTTCATGCTGTGACATCGGATACAACCCAAGGCCTCTCGGTGCTGCAGTACCAGAGACGGAAACTTGTGTTTCCACTGCACAGGAATGGGGAAGGAGATCATTTCAGCACAGCTGTTGTTGGCTCTTGGTCCCTGACAGCCTGGGATGGGTTCTCATCGAAAATGTACCCCATACTGTATTTTAATTAAACTGAACAAACAAACCAATCACAAAGCCATCCAGCAGAGCTAACTTTTGCTTTGTGGCTGAGCTGGACTCTGCACCATTACGAGGAGGGAAACTGGATTTTGGCACAGCTCCTGCTGTCTAAATACTCCCAGCCAAAAACTAGGATACACTTTCTTACAATAAAAAGTTGCTGGGGAAAAAAAAAAAAACAGAACAACACAACAATCCACAAAGAAAATGGCTTCAGGACTGTTCTCCTCTTGCCCGTATTTATTCAAGCTGTCTTCCTCTCTCCGCAAATTTGGCAAACAGAGTCTGGCATCCCAGCTCAGGGGACACCTGTTAAATAAATAGGCTCAGTCTCTAACTGCTGCATTCATGGCAGAGTTTCCTGGTTCCCTTAGGCAGCTAATTTTTTGTTGATTATCATACAGTACAGAGGGATTGTTTGTGCCTCTGCATCCCATCCCGGCTCTGCCGCTTGTGGCAGGCATGGGCGCGTGACTCCGGCCCGCTGCCTGCGTGGAATAAAGAATGACTTGATTCCGAGATTCCATGACTTTTTAATGTGGATCACGGCTCAGGGAGAAGCAGCCAGGTGGGGTTCTTGTGGAGGTGAACTGAGCCCCTGTTGATTTGTTCAGTTTTCCCATACCAATGCCTTTTTGAAGGAACCTGAGAGCTGGAGCAAGGCTTCACTGAGAGCAGAAGTTGTTGTTGCCTGAGGCAGAGAGACAAATAACCTTCCTAGGAGGCAACAAATGGACTGGGAAGCCCTCAGAGAAGGGCTGAGCAACAGAAGGCATTGAGGCTGATGGTTTTAGTACTGAGGGCTTCAGGATACTCCAAGGAATTTGAAGTTGTGGGCTCCCCCTCCCTGGCACTGTTCATGGCCAGGCTGGATGGAACTCTGAACCAACTGGTCTGTGAAAAGTGTCTCTGCCCATGGCAGGGGGATGGAATGAGATGATCTTTAAGGTCCCTTCCAACCGAACCATTTACTCTTTCTATGATTCTACAAATTGAGCTGTCCCAGGAAATGTCTGCACACAGAAGGAGACCTCCATACGACACACAGGCAACATGGAGAAGAGGAGCATGGAGCCACACCAGTGTGGTGTTTTACATCATCTTAAGTCTATTTCTCTTGAAATGGGCCTCAAAACTTACATAGAGTGCTGGTCTAGGATGTTTTCAGAGGAGAATTTATCCCTCACCAACTACAAATACGGGCAGAAAGAGCTCATGCTCTATTTCCTCAGCCACACAGTCTGGTTGTATGTCAGAGCCACCTCCAGCAACCTAGAAAGTTCTCTGTACAGAGGTGTTAGGGTTCATGAGCTTATTAGTGGTGTTTTTAATTCATAAAATCATAGGAACATAGAATGGTTTGAGTTGGAAGAGGCCTTCAACATCACCTTGTGACAGCCCCTATGCCGTGGGCAGGGACACCTTCCACTATCCCAGGTTGCTCCAATTCTCATCCAACCTGGCCTTGGACACTTCCAGGGATTGGGAGTCCGCAGTGTCATGGGACAACCTGTTCCAGTCTCCCATCACCCTCACAGTGAAGAATTTCTTCCTAACATCTAACCTCGCTCTACCTTCCTTCAGTTTAAAGCCTTGAATTGTAAGGGTTTAAGGGTTTAGGAGCACAAGAACACCCTATGGTTCCTTTAACTTGACTTCTCAATGTCTTCTTTTCACTGCAGTGTCTTGACTGGACTTGGGCTGAAGACTGAAACCATTGGCTTCAAGACAATGGAGGGAAAGACTCACACTTTCAGTGCTGATGGGCACAGCTGGGACTTCAGTCTTTGGTGCCCACCAGCTCTCCCAGGGGTCTGAAGCTTCAGCAATGAACTTCAAAACTCAGTAATCAATGGGGGGTGTTGTGTAGTCCAGAGAAAAGGAGGTTTCAGGGAAACCTCATTGCTCTCCACAGCTCCCTGACATGAGGGTGGAGCCAGGTTTCTTCTCCCAGGAAACAAGTGAGAGGACAAGAGGAAATGAACTCAAAGTCCACCAGGTGAAATTTAGATTGGATATTACAGAAGATTTCTTCACCAAAAAGGTGATCAGGCTTTGGAACAGGTTGCCCAGGGAAGTGATGGAATCACCATCCCTGGAAGTGTTCAAAAGCCATGGAGGATGTGGTTTAGCAGTGAACATGGCAGTGCTGGGTTAATGGCTGGACTCGAAGGTCTCAGAGGTCTTTTCAACCTTAATGATTTTATGCTTCCATTCTGTTTCTTGCTAAGTTTGGGAAGCAGATGGCTCAGCTCAGTTTGCTTTCTTTCTTCTCCATGTCTTGTAGTCTCCATCTCAAATCCTGTCTCTTCCCTGCCCGAATGGGGTATCCCACTACTGTCATCCTTGTAGGCAAGGCATAAGCTGCATGTGGGGGCAACACTCTTTGTTAAACCAAGAAATAGATTGAAAATTTAAGAAAGTTGTGTTCACACACACACTTTTTGTCAGCCAGATCTGCTCTGCCCTCCTGAGGAGGCTGGGTTCTAGAAAGGGGTGGATACACCACAAGTCTTGTTGAATTAAGGGTGGGATTTCTGCCAAGGATTTAACTGAGAGGAGCAGCCCATCTATTTCTGTGTGTTTTGTACTCCTGTATGAAGTCGGAGTCTTGAGGGATTCTCCATACTGGCTAGAAAGATTCACAGTTTATTTCTGAGCACAGAATAAACTGACTCTATCTATAGATTTGGCTCAAAACTGGAACTCCCTGGGAATTCCACTGAAAAATACCCTCTGTTTTCTTTTTTGAGATAATTATTCTGGGATAGAATGAAACTCTAATCTCCTGTGGAATGGTAACTCTCACACTCAGCTTCAATGAAGTTGCGAAGGGATTCCCTTTAAATCTTTTTCAAGCATGTCTGAAACTCTCTGAGGAGCCTGAAACCCAATCTGCCAGCTCTGGAAAAGATGGGAACCCAAGCAGTCCTGAAAATCCTGAATAAAAGCCAAATACAATGTTGCAGAAAATTGGGGCAAAAATTATTATTTTTTCCCAGAGTAAAATAGCTGATATTCTATAAACTCAATTTTCTCAGATGAAAAAATCCTTGTGAAAATATCATTCATATATATATATGTGTGTGTGTGTGTGTGTGTGTATCCTAAACCAGTGCACATAGACCTTAAATGATGCTGCTGTCTCGTGTGTAGAAACATAGAATAATTTGGGTTGGAAGAGACCTTAAAGATGATCCAGTTCCAATCCCCTGCCAGGAGCAGGGACACCTTCTGCTAGATCAGGTTTCCCCAAGCCCTGTCCAACCTGGCCTTGGACACTTCTGTGGATGGGGAGTCCACAATCCCTCCAGGTAAAGATATATATGAAGATTTTTCAATCCCACTCAAGAGGGCATCCAGCTTTCCAAAAGAAGCTGTTAAAAATCCTTAGCCCCGACATCCATGATTGCTTCAAACAGACAGAAAAAGCTGAAGAAAACTCACTTTTTACGTCCATGTATGTGTTGAATGAGACACTCATCTGATCCCTTTGGCTTTACCAAACCATCCCTAAAAGAGATGCACACCCTGGCAGTATGTCTTGCATAACACATTCAGCTGCCTAAAAAGAACAATTTCTTCATCTCATCCAAAAGAGGAGTGCAGGTTTCCTTGCAACACCCAAACATGGATGATCCAATCCCTCCTTTTTTTCCAATATCCTTGATCCCCCCAGATTTTGAGGTCGTGCCTGTGAGGACCTTCTCAGTCTGAGCCCATTCCTGCTTCTCAGCCTGTTCTGCAGCAGGGAACAGCAGGAGCAGCCCCGGCGCTTTAGAGCTGGGTGCATTAATAATTGTCTTCACTCAGGGTTTCCCTGGCCAGACATCCAAGACTGCATTTCCTATTTCAGCAGGACTCTGCTTGCCTGGCTGAACGTGTTTTGCAAGGCACAATCCCTTTCCCTGTCAGTTGTTGTCGTTCTTTGTTAAAACCTGACCTTGCAATGAGACAAATCTAAACACATTGTGCTGGGATAAACCCGGCTTGCCTGGGTTCAGCCTCAGCTGCGAGGAGCAGGAGCAATCCCCTATTTTTCTTGTCTTCATGACTGATCAAAAAAGATAAATTCCCTGCTCTAGCTGCGAGAGAGAGTCTTAAAATGCCATTACACCCTGGGTCTTTGCTTTGCTTGAGGTCTATCAGTGGATCAGTTACAGTGTGGATCTGAGTAGCAGCTGAAATCCCTGTTTCAAAAATATTTGCTGTGCAGCCTCAACAGAAACTGAGGTGCCAGGAATTCTTTTCTCCATTCTCTCAAAGCTGCCCAATTCTCCTTCACTGTGATTTTTCCTGTTTAATCACTCATTTTCATAGAATCGTAGAATGGTTTGGGTGGAAGGGAGCTTAAAAATCGTCTAGTTCCAGCCCCCCCGCCACGGCAGGGACACCCTCCACTAGATTTTAATGGGAGTTTATTTTTTCGTTCACATTGATTTTAATGTGCATGTCAACAAGTTACACACGCTTTTGATTCAACACCTAAAAACCAATATATCCTAATCTGCTTATTTTATTGGTGTCATTTGTCTTAATTCTAGCAGGGGCAATATTGCTTACAAGAATTTTGCAATACAATAAACTAATTTTATTTACTGTACACCTGTTAAGTCTAAAATATAACCACTTTTTTTTTTTCATCTTATTACAAGAATGACACATCTGGATAACTAGAACTTATGAAGTCTTCTCTTCATTTTAATATCTGCCACTCATGCTGTATATGCAGGATAATTTAAATAGCAGTAATTACCTAGAAAACATCTTTGTGTTGGAATAATTTGCAATTTGCAGCACTGTTTGGCTGCCTCTCCTAATGAAGAACTGTGGAGGTTTTTGGGTATTAACTAACTACATAGGAGTTACTTCAGGTGAAACTTCAGGTGGTTGCTAGATATGCCCATTATTCAGTAGGGTTGTGTCTTGCTTTGCTTCATCTTTTA
This sequence comes from Oreocharis arfaki, assembly GCA_013398015.1. Classification (NCBI taxonomy): domain Eukaryota; kingdom Metazoa; phylum Chordata; class Aves; order Passeriformes; family Paramythiidae; genus Oreocharis; species Oreocharis arfaki. The sequence goes on from VZRR01008228.1 coordinate 933,075, forward strand.
CACACTGAAAATTGACATAATTTCTTTGCTGGAGTGAGATCAGAAGTCAGGCTGTGCTCATGAACACCAGTGACAGAAGGTAAGAAAATAGGTAAGACATGAAACATAACCAAGGAATATTGACCAAGCACTGGTTCACATCCAGATTTGGGGTCTATTCCCAGCAGTGCTGAGACACATCACCAGACTGTGCAGACGAGGAAGATTTTGGAAGCCACTCATTTAACAGTATGTTATTTAAGCTCTTTATCTTCTGAACCTATTCAGGGGAGAAAAGTTACCCCAGAGTTCACCAGCTCAGGCTTTGGTGTCGCTGCAGGTTTTCTTTGAGCACTGTTGAGCAGGAATGTCCTTCTTCAAAGCCTGCAGATGTTTTGGGAATCTGTCCATCCAAACCTTCTTCCACATCACTGCAGGGGTGGATGAAGCACTCCAAGGATGTGCTTTGTTTCATTTTGATCCCTTTGGAAGCTGGGTAGTGAAAGACCCTCCATGCATGTGAGCTGTTGTTAGCGCTGGGGTCTTTCCACTGCAGTGTTTTTATCGCTCTGTGTCACCCAACTGCTGCTGCTTCCACATGGATGACTCAAGAAATAACTGGATATAACTGCAAAATAACTGGATATCTACCCTGAGATTCTCTCCTTTCTACACTTTCACAGTACAGCCTAATTTTAGCTGCTGCTTCCACACCAAATCATGCGGATTCTAGACGCATCGGCTGCTCTGGATCATTTAAATGTGCCCCAAAACCTCAGGGGGGCAGAGGAAACACTTCCAAATAGATGGAAGAGGGATCAGGTGTATTGGGAGTCAGTGTTCTGTTCTGAGCATGGAAAAGAAGATGCTAGGGGATGGAAAGATTGATTTTGAGGCTGGGGGGAGTGGGGACACTGAGGAGTGGGATATTAAATCTCAGCTGTTCTTGTTACTGCTCCATCACGAGCATGGCTCTTCAGCCTTGAAAAGAGGCAAATGAGAGGGGACCTCATCCCTGTCTGTCAGTGACTGCAGGGAGGGCTCAGAGCATGGACCAGGCTCTGCTCAGTGGGGCCCAGCAATGGCACCAGAGGCAACGGGCAGGAACTGATGCCCAGGAAGTTCTTCAAGGACATGTGGAAGAACTTCTTTCCTGTGCCTCCATGGTCAGGTGAAGGTTGTGAAGGTGATTTGGTCCCACGGAGTCAGACCAGAAATCAGAGAGACACAGAATGGTTTGGGTGGGAAGGGACCTTAGAGATCATCTCGTTCCAACCCTCTGACATAGGCGGGGACACCTTCCACTAGACCTGAGTGCTCATCCAGCCTGGCCTTGGACACTTCCAGGGATGGGGCAACCACAGGTTCTCTAGGCAACNACAGACTGTGTGTGGTTCCATCCCATGCATTACTCATGACAGACACTGATGTTGGGGTGATTCAGGTGGGCTTTGGGAACGGGGAGTGATTATCAGGAATGAATTTTTGTCCTGTTCCAAAGTGCATTTTGAAGCAGAGAGTCACTGGGAGAAGATAAAGTGTGAAGGAAGCAAAAACATCAGTCCCAAGGGCAGGACAAAAATTATGGGAAAGCTTTGAGGGGCTCTACAATTGCAGTGTTCACCCCACAGCTTTGGGAAGAGCAGGTGGCAGGCTGGGGTTAAATACTTACAGCTTGAAGGTTTTCCATACTCAGGTGGGAAACTCTGGCTGAAACAAATGGCCAAGGTGCAGTGATGTATCCAGGAAGTGCTCCTCACCCTTCAGGTGTGTAATAGAATAAACGAAGGACATGGAATTGCAGTACATGCACTAATTTCTAAGATCTGCTGGAAACGGAAAGATTATTTTCCCAAGAAATGGCTCAAAAATATCCCCTGAACATGCTTTATTTCCCCTAATTTAGCAATTCTACAGGTCTCCTTCTGGCTTTCTAGATACTGCATTTTTGTTTGGTTTGGGTTTTTGAGGATTTGGGGGTTTTCTGGGAGTTGATGTGGGGGTATTGTTGTATTTTTCCACACAGCATTAAGAACATTTCAGTGACAGGTTTTTATAGAACCTTGTCTCTGCGTTCCAGACCATGAACTTCTTCCTTCTTCAGCCACCAGCTCAGAAAAAAACTTTGAAAAAATATTTCTGAGAGAAAATTTTTGTAGCCACAGTTCTTTTTATTCCCAGAAAAAAAACCCCAAAAACCAAAAAACAACAACCCAAAACACCAATAAAACAAAAATGCTTATCTCAAATCCCACCACCTGCTTAAGAGTTTTTCAACAAAGGGCCATCACTTTTTGAACAGCTCAATTTTTAGCTGTTGCGATAGCATCAAGTGGCTTCTTGTTGTCATGGAGAATGAATTCACTTGCCTAGACTTGGATACTCTGACGTAAAAAGACCCCGAAAACGTTTTTCTCCAGGATATCAAGAGACCATTGGCAACTTGAGTTGCAGCTGGCTCCAAGGCAGGGAGAAAATGCTGTGGTTCCCTCAGTTCCCCTCTTGGATAGGTCCACTTTTGGATAAACATAAACCAAAGGAGGATAATAGATGTCCAAGCACAAAATCTGTCTTTTGTAATGGTCTGGGGTTTAAAAATAACCTGCCCAAAGCAAGAATAGTCAGAATTTGCAGTCACTTTCTAAGTTAACCCCTTACTGTTGTGGTTGGTTTGTTGGCACCTCTGAGGCTCCCTGCAAGCTCAGATGAAAACATCATGGAATCATGGAATGGTTTGGGTTGAAAGGGATCTTAAAGATAATCTCATTCCAGTGCCCTGCTGTGGGCAGGGACACCTTCCACTATCCCAGGTTGCTCCAAGCCCTGTCCAACCTGTCCTTGAACATTTCCAGTGATGAGGATCCACAGCTTCTCTGGGCAACCTCTGCCAGTTCCTCACTACCCTCACAGGGAAGAATTTCTTCCTAATCTCTAATTTAACATAATACAATAATTAAGTAATACTATATTTAAAATAGTAATATAATTAATTTTAAATAAATTATATAATAATAAAATAATCCTAATAGCTAATCTAAAATAGCTGCCTAAGAGATGTCTAGTTTGCATTTTGGGGATTCTCCCCCACACCTGTTGGCATAAAAATTGGATGTGGCCTTGCTGATGTTGTTGGGAATGGAAGATGCCAGGTTGAGAGACAGCTGCAGGTAGCACACCAAGTATTGAGATCAAACTCTTTGGCCTTCAGCAATCCAGTATTTCTTTCATGTGGCCTGAAAACACTCCTCTGTTTCTTATTCAAGTTAGTAGGGGTAGAAACTTTTCCCTGATTGAGGCTGGAGCACTGGTGTTTGTGTGTTTCCTCCCAGGCTGGGTATGACTGAACACTTGACTTCAGTAAACTATAAGCAAGAGGGAAAGAGAGTTTCCTGCTGCATCTCCTGATCTGAGTGGCACCATGTGATCTTAAATAACCATCTGTTGATTATTTTTCTCCTGAAGATTGATGGATGTGATTCATGGCCCTTTCAAAACAGAGCTGCTCCCTGAAAAAAAAAAAAAAANAAACGGGGCGTCCACCAGAAAAAAAAAAAAAAAAAAAAAAAAAAGTGAGAGCTTTTGTGAGAGAAAAAGAATCACAAAACCATAGAATGCTTTGGGTTAAAAGGGACCCTAAAGATCATTCAGGTACGACCCCCTGGGGTGTCTTCTAAAGCAAAGAAGGAAAAAGTAGCAGATAGATCCTGACCTTCTGCATATTTCACAGAGGAACTTTGGGCAGTCTTGCTAAAACCATTGGTGTCTTACTGAGGTTTTCTGGAGAATTTCCTGTATTTCCTTGAGCTATTCATCTGAAAAAGAGTTGCACACAGTTATTGCAGCTGAGGTTGGCAGTGCGTTGCAGGACTTGCTTCAAGACCCTGGGGGAAGGGTCTTTGGACCAGATTTAGATTAGGTATCAAGAAGAAATTCTTCCCTGTGGGGGTGGTGAGGCCCTGGCACAGGTTGCCCAGAGCAGCTGCGGTCTCACTTCCCTGGAAGTGTCCAAGGACAGGTCAGATGGGGCTTGGAGGAACCTGGGATAGCAGGAGGTGTCCCTGCCCATGGCAGGGGGGTGGAACGAGATGATCTTTAAGATCTCTTCCAACACAAACCATTCTATGATTCTAAAGGAAAAGAAAGTCAGATTTCCCAAAGCAATCCCAGAAGATTCCTATCCTGAGATCTCTGTAAAGTATGAAAAAAATCCCCTCTTGCTGGAATCTGGTCAGATCTCATCATTTCAGCCACACTGAGTGCTTGAGCTGGAACTCCCAAGCAGCAGCTTCCCCTCTGACACCTCTCAGAGAATTCCCCTGGAACTTTATGCAAGAGATTTCATCTGTCCTCTGCCAGCATTTCTCTTATTTCTAGAACAGAAATAATACTTTCTGAAATCATTGAAATGTTACAAAGGTGAAATTGCGAAAGAAAATTGAAAGAGGAAATTGAAAGGTAAAACCGAAAGGTGAAGCTGAAAGATTTTCTTTTCTTAAAAGCCCCAACCAACAAACCACAAAACAAACAAACAAAACCCGGAAAAACCCACACAAGTTAATTTCTGCTGAAAGTAACTTTTTTGCAGCTGAAGCACATGATGTCTCTGTTTACTCCCAGAATGGGTGGAGAATAAGCAACAGCCGGATAATCTGGAAATTAAAGAAAGAAAAGCCAACAAGTTGAAATGATGTATTGTAGTCATTAGTAACAGCACTGCAACAACCCAGCTTTCAGCACATTTCCAAATGCCCATCTCCTTGTGCACTTTCTTATGGTAAGAATAATTTCCCTACCTGTTCTCCCAGATCCCTTTAAACAGTGCCAGGGCAATGTTGTTCTACTTCACCTGGGGGGAATCCTACGTTATTACTGAGGCGGGAACAGTGTGAGGTTTTTATAGAAGCAAATCTCACCGGCACCTTTTCCCTGTGGAAGGTGCTCTAACCATTATTTGTGCCTCTGTTTGCCGAAGCTCTTCCCCTCCCCTGCTGTGTGGAGCTGGTCTGGAATCCCTGCACCAACACCAAGAGGGGCCCTGGTAACACAGAATCCCAGAATGGGTCGGGCTGGAAGGGATCACAGTGGGGTTATTTGGGTCAGCATCCCCGCTCAAGCAGGGCCATCCCAGAGCTCAGGGAACAGGATTGCATCCAGGCACCTTCTGAATGTCCCCGGTGAGGGAGACTCCACAATATCTCTGGGCAGCCTGAGGGAATTCTTGGCTGTACCTTGTTTTTGGCATCCATACTTACCCCACCTTCCACATTTTCAGACAGGTCTTCTACCGAGTGAAGACTTTATTTGAGCCTCGGGCCATGTCATCGAGCAGAAGACATCATGCACAGTCCTTACTTCAAGGATTCCTGGAGTCCAGCCTGAAAAAGTCCTAATATAACCTGTCCCAAGTGGCTAAATTTGTGGGGAATAAATTTATCCGTGCCTTTAGCTGGCTGCATGGAAGGATTTTCTGCTTGTCTTGGTTAAAGAGTTGGGAGCATTCAGATTTTTTCTGTAGCGCTCTCTGACATGAAAAGCAAATGTGTCTGAGATACTTTAGGAGGAACGCTCTGGGATCTGGTACATCACACACACTGAAAGGAGCTGCAAACTTACGATACCAAATTATTGCTGTCAGCTGGGCAGGCTGTAAACTGCTCGATTAGACTGCAAGGCTCAAACGCCCACCTTTAAATAAGGCTGCACCAGCAGAGAAAATAAGAAGGAATGGTTGGGCCAGGAAGGATCGTATTCCAGCTCTCTCCCCAAGGGAGCAGTGAGGGGGCAGTGAATTCTCTTCATAAAGTCTCACATTTGCCTCAATTTGTTCCAGGGAAGGTTTAAATTGGACAACAGGGAAAATTTCTTCACTGAAAGGGTGGTCAAGTGTTGGAACAGGATGCCCAGGGAAGAGAAAGAACACTTCCCATCCCTGGAAATGTTCAAAATAGCGGTAGATGTGGTATTTAGGGACAGGGTTTAGTGATGGACCACGGTTTAGTTATTGGTTAATGATCTTGGAGGTCTTTTCCAACCTTATAAATTCCATGATTCTATAAAATTCCTTCACCCTGCTGGGGAAGTCTCTGCCTGCCTTGATGTTGCCCTTGTGTTTCATCCCCCTTTCCCTTGCGGATCAGCCCAGACTCGGAGCTTCCTGACACCACCCACGAAGAACTTTTGATTGCTGGGTAGTAAAACATTGGGTGGAATTCACTGGCATTAAATCCAAGCCTTGCACACAAGGAAAAACAGCAGTTCCAACTCTGTGCATGGTGATGGGCTCTGAGCTGATTATTGCTGCCCAGGAATGGCGTTTGGGTCTTGTAATGAACAGTTGAATGAAATTATGAGCTCATTGTTCTGTAGCAATCAAAAGAGGAAATTGAATGTTAAGGATTATTAAGGAGGGAATAGAAAACCAAACAGAAATCATCGTAATGCCACTGAAGAAATGCATTTTGGACCTGCAGCCTGAATATTGTGTCTGGTGCTTGTCTTCCCCTCTCAAAAGGCTCTAGTGGCCCTGGGAAAGGCTCTGAGAAGATGCCAGAAGGATGATAAGGAACAGCTGCAGCAGCACAGGAAAGGATTAGAGAGATGTGCACACTTCACTCTTGAAAAAGACATTTTGGGGAACTTCTTCTATCAGGCTAAAGTAATGATGGGTGTGGAGCAGGGATGGGGAAATTGAGCAGGTTCTTCACTGGCAGTGTGTGGTTGAGCTGTGGCATTCCTTGCCATGGGATGGGGTTGTTTCTAGGGGAAAAATAATGGAAAAAAAAAAATCTGTTGAAGTTTATTAATGCACTGTTCAATATCAGAGTCTGGTTGCCTTGCTTTTGCACTCTGTAACCACTCTCAGTCAAAACATGGGCTGAAATTGTTTTTTTAACAGACACAGTATTTTTATTTTAATGTACTCTTATTTAAGGTTTTTCTGCTGAATTCTTACAGATTTACACAGCCACAGCTGGCTTTATTAGGTAGGGAAGGAGAGGAAAGTCTCGTTGAAATCACAAAAATTATTTATTTCGTAAACAGCAGGAAACAGAAATCCCACAGAAAAGTCCCAACACGAGGACAGAAGTGCATAGATGGCTTCTAAAACCGCAGTTATTGCTGTGAGAGGACATCATCCAATCTATGGGTGATAAATAGGGGAGGGAAGAGTCGATGAGAATGTCAGAGCAAGCTTCTCCCATGGAAAGCTCCAAGGAATTGGTAATGCCTGTAATATGAACTGGTGCCAGGCCTCTGCAGCACAGCCAGCTGTAGGCAGAATAACCTATTTAAATAAAAAATCCTCTCTTTTCTCACTTTGCACTCTGTTAATAATAACAATAATCATTCAGGTTGGCTTGGGCAGGCTTAGAACCCCTGAAGCAAAGATTTAATAGGGTTCAAACAAGTCTAGATTTAAAAAAATGTGCTTTTTCTGCAGTGTGCTCAAGGCTGTACTGCAGGTTCACACTTTTAATAACATCTTATGTGTATGGAAAGGTGGGGGAAGAGGAATTTCCTGGATCACTGTGTCAGCTGCTCGCCTGAGCCATCACACCTTAAAAACCAGGCAGAGGATCTCCCTTTCACTTGCTCCCTCTTTTAGTTTCTCTTCTGTTTCCTTTTGGATGCATCCCTCTGGAATGTGAGTTGGCAGAGCTCAAGGACTGGGTGTTTTCTTGGGTCTTTGTGAAAGGGCATCAGCACCTCTTTCCCTCACCTGAAATAAAGGTCAGTGAGTCACAGCTGGTCCGAGGAGGCTGCCAGGGACACAAATACATGCCGGGTTAGTGGATCTCTGTTTCCATGTGCATGCACATGGATAACCTGAAAGGAAGACAGATCCGAGTGGTTTCTTTCTAAATTATCCCCTCTTTGATTAGATGATGCTTTTCAGCTTGATTTGCAGTTGCAGATCTGGAGTTTGCAAACAATAAGCATCAAGTGTCAGACAGCAAATTAATCTTCTGCTGAAATATATTGCTAAGTGGAAAACGCTCATTTTTTCCCTTTATTTTACACTGTTTTATGTCTCTTGCAATTTGCAGATGGCAGCTCTCACAGCTTTCCTTGCTCATGGCTCTAAAACCAAAGAGTTAAAATCATAATCTCCTTTAATTTCATAAGTGAATCAACCAGAAGATAAAGTAAAATTTTAAAAAAAAGGAGAGGAAAACAAGATACGCTTCTGGCAACAGAGTTGTGCTGTGGTGGATTTGAGTTAGATGGGAAATTCTGCTGGCTTACTTTGAGCAATGACTTTGCAAACCCTCCTCTTGGGGGAAATAATATTTTTTTTTGTGCTTTTATGGAGCTTTTCATCCATCAGTTTATGAAGGAATAAGTACAAAGTGTTGTTAATGAGGATGGCTGGGACTCATTTGTAGACTAGACATTTAACAGAAAAATTAGAGAGCAAGTTCTGTGCTGGGAAGAATTTACAACATTGGAAAGCAACGAAGATGAGGGATGGGAGGTGACAGAATCCAGCAGTAGGAAACAAACAGCGGTGGCATAAATCCTCCATCCACACAGCAACGATCACACTCACTTTGTTCATTTATTGACGTGCCCTCAAGGACTGCGGAGCTTTCCAGTAGGACCTTAAAAATGAAGGAGCTGGGAGTGTGAGGTTTAGGGAGGAGATCTGCAGTGAGGCACGGAGGGGAAGAGCAAAACCATTTCACTGTTGCAGCCACCACCATCTGCAGCCCAGGGTGGTGTCCCCACAGCAGATGTACCCACTGCGCTTCCAGAAGACAAACTCCTGCTTTTTGATCCATTTTCCTGAGTTGTATCAGGCTTGTTGAGCTCAGTTTATGCCCACTGAGTCCACAGAATGCAGATTGTACAGATCAAGCTCTCTGCCAGCAGGAGGAGGAGATGGATTTTTTTTTTTTTTCCCGTGTCAATGTCTACCAGTGTAACCACGTCTTTGCCAGGGCTGAGGGAAGCAAAATGGATGTGTAAGGGCAGATCAGTTCTGTGTGGGTGCGGAAAGAAGCTGGGTGAAGTGAGCTGGGCTTGCTTAGGGCAGGATTTGGATGAGTAAACAGGTGTCTATTCTGGAAGTGCCAATATCTGAGACCATCAGTGCTGGCTCCCTTTAAGGTCAAGGAAGAGTGAGTCAGCAGAGCCAGGGGTTTTCAGGACATTGATCATCTCATCTCCATCTTTATTTGATCAGACAAAACCTGTCCCATGTGTCAGGTGGGGTGAATCCGACCTCAGGCCAAGACTTTGCAGCGGAGTCCTGCTTAGAGACCAGCTTAGGTACAGACACTGAAGTAGTTTTTTCTGGGAAAACTAAATTGATTTTAGGATATAAAACCCTCACTGAGCTCCCTGTTACCACAGACACACTCCTGGCTGTAGCCATGTGAGACAATTTTACGATATTTTGGAAAAGTCTTCCTGAGCTGCAATAGAAACTGTTTTGGGATGTGTGGTTTGTGCCTAGGATAAGATTTCATTTTGGTGGCACAGGTGTTTTTAACCAAAATTTTCATGTTGGATAGGAAAGCCTACCACTTGTTTATGCATGGAAAACCTTTAAATTAGAGATACACCTCCTTTTTTTCTAGTTTCTTGGTTGTGTACACGGATAATTGAATGAAAATGTTCCCTTGAATGACAGGAGGGAAGTGGTAGGGACTGGCTGGGTAACCACAGCAAGGTCATAGGAGTATTTTCTCCCTTCACTGGGACAATTCTGTCCTAGATCTCCATGCTCCTGCCCCCAGTAGTGCTGGAGGGCTTTGGGGCCGTTTACAGAAGACTGGTAGGACATTGTGGAATGTATTAGGAAGGCTGGCAGACCCCTCCTAATGGAGCTTTATTATTTGTGCCTATCCCTTTGGTTATTTTTTTCCCATGCTCAACTGTATTTAGAACCTGAACTACGTTTATCTCATGTCTTGCAATCAGCTGGTGCAATCACCACCTGGGATGACCAATTCCAGTGGCTCTACGCCCAAAATTGCATCCTCAACCTGTATCAACCACTGCAGAGTCGATTTTAGTAACATCTGTCAGCCCAAGAGGCCCAGAAAACCTCTGAGCCAGCAGCCACTTGCAATACTCAGCACTGCTTACTTAAAATAGTAGGAATTCTAATCACTGTGATTGTAGGTCTGATGGTTTCCACCACCTCCTCTGGAGCTCCCCAGATTTGCTTCTCTGATGTCAAGGCGTGTGATTGGACTGATCTAAATATGGATGAGTAGTTCATGTTCTGTTTTCTACCAGACAGTCACTGAATTATTTCCTTATGCTTTTTTTGGTGTCTTCAGGTCTGAAACTCCTTCAGATTACATGAGTCCTGCTACCTCTGCATAACCAAGCATCACAAACTCCAAACTCGATGCAGATTAACTTTCCCAAGGTTGCTGAGATCATTTTAGGCCAGGAGTGAAAATTCAGAACGTCCTACAAACTCAATGGACAATTATCCACTGGCCCAATCATTTTCTATGTTTTAACGTTTAAATGCAAGCTTCCAATTTGCAGAAGAAAATGTCAAACAAAACCAAACACGGCCAAACTTTATCAGTGAAATAGAAGTGCTGACTCACTAATTTTTTCTGTGGAAACTTGGTTTAATCATTTTGTTTTGCGGGAACGGGGTGTAATTAGGGAACCAGTGAGCGTGTAACTCTGAATTTATTATGCAAGCAGCTATGAAAATGACTGTCTTCAGCACAAAATGATTGAATGTCATTAAGAAGAGTGAATCCAAGGGTGAGCCCCCAGTGGGATGCCCTCGCATGGGGAAGCGTAATTGGATAAAGTAGCATGGGGCCGTGAAAACCCAATTTGCCTCTCTCTGATGCTTGCATGGACTTCCTCCCCGAAATCTTCATCAGCTGTGGAACTGGGAAGTCAAATGAGGCAGATCAATCATTGGGGTGAGCTCTGCCATATGTAGGAAAGCTGTTCTGGTACAAAACAAAGCAGAAAGCACTTGAAGGCACATATTGATGCTAATATGTCCTTCTGCAGCCACCAACTCCTTTCGGCTGCTTGGGCGTTGTTGAGCGAGTCGGGTGCTGGTGAAGATGATGGAATCTGCACGCTCGGGAATTATGGATTCCTTTAGTGAGTCACCTTCCAGCATCTCCTCCACCACTGCAGGAATCTGTGCCCACAGGGAGAGCAGAGATCCCTGAGAAGGCCCAATCCCCAGAGCCAGGGCAGCAGAGAGCCCACGAGTTCAGCTGCAGGGACTGGTTTTAAGTGCGCTCGTAGCCCAATCCACTGGGATTTTCTGTGACTGAGCCTGAGCCAGAGTGAACACGGAGACAATACAGTCTGATAGCCACCACAGCCAGCTGACAGGTGGGACTGTGCTGAAAGAACCACAGATCTGAGCCTTAAGCTTCTGAAAATAAGCATTTCCTTTAATTACGTGAGTTGAAGGACGTAGCCACTGCTGTCCAGAGATGAGCATCGACTTTTTTCTGTCCTTGCAAGTTCTGGAATTTGCAGACATCTGAAGGAATAAGTCTGAATAGTTATTAGGATAAATAAATAATAACTTTTTTTGAAGGAAACCGTCCCATGTTTTAATGAATCCCCCTTTTTGAGGAAGTCACTGTTTTGGTTATTGCTGTTAGAAAAAGATGGTTCCCCACAGCCTGGCAGCTGCATTGCAGTTGTTTGAGATTTTGCATTACTGATTTCCATGTTTATCCAGGGATTTACCTTCAACTGCATGTGGCCTTGAGAATGATAGGACAAGAGGTGATGGCTTTAATCCAGAAGAGTTCAGGTTTACATTTACAGATTGGATATTGGGAAGAAATTCTTGACTGTGAGAGTGGTGAGGCCGTGGCACAGATTTCCCAGAGAAGCTGTGGCTGCCCCATCCCTGGAAGCGTCAGGGATGCTGACTGGCCAGGGCTTGGAGCAACCTGGGATAGTGGGAGGTGTCCCTGCTCGTGGCAGGGGGTTGGAATGAGATGTTCTTGATGGTCCCTCCTTCAACGAATGCGTTTCTCAGGGCTCGTCTCTGCTCCTATGCAAACATTTCAGTATTGGTGTGTTTGCACTCTCACATGCAAGTGTGCATTGATGATTGTGAGCCAAAGCATGCGAGCTCTTCCTCTGCAGAGTCTAATTTACTGCTGAAAATAATAAGGTGCTTTTCACCAGCACATAAATTCACTGCCGGCGTGTTGCCTCTCCTGCAGAGTGAGGACACAGACACTTGTTAGTTTGAGCTACTGCTCCAAACTGTCAAATTTCTCCCTGGCCAAGCAGAAGCCGAACAAAGTGCCTCCTGAAAGTGCTGCTTTTTCTGAACCTGGGCAAAATGTTTTGGCTGATTTAGGGCATTGGTTATGCAGGGCTGGGGGCACCTTGTTCCTTCATTTTATATCACTGCTCTCTTACCTCCCCTGCGCTACCTGTTCCTGCTTCCTTCTCCTGCAAGTCTTTGCCTGCCCAGGAAATACCAGGTGGAAAAAGCTTTGCTGAAGGAGGGTGAGGGAAGAGCAAAGACAGGCTTTCCCTGGACAAGTTTGGGTGTTATTTCATACTCCTCTTTAAGCCATATGCTTAAAAGTGCAAGGTCAGTGTTTCCCCAGTCCTGTAATAACCTGGAATCAGATCTGTTTTCTAAAGACTTTTTATTTGAGATATGAGAAAGTTGCCTGAGACCCTGCCTGTAAAGAACAGAGTTATTACCTTTGTGGAGAGAGCAGCTGGAGCATAATTGATGTTCGGCAATATGATAAAACTGCTTCAGTATTAAGCTCTTTGGGGAAGGGTTTGTCCTTTAGCAGGATGTTGATATAGTGTCTGGATGCTGCTGCAGTCTGAATGCAATGAATTAATATAATAGCAATGAGAGGCAATAGACTTTTTTTCATGCAGAGTATACTGAAAGAATATTTCTGGGTTCCAGTTTGCTCCTGGAATTGCAAATTGTAGTTATTCTGGCATAGAATGTTGTCCTGGGGAGGGTTCGCTGCCCATGGCAGGAAGGTTGGAACTGAATGGTGTTTAAGGTCTCTTCCAACACAAATCATTTTATAATTTCATGATTTTATGAAACAAGTACCTTCAATACTAAGGTGTAGCTTTACAAAGGTATCAAATGAGCCTGCCATCAAATATTTTTTTTAATTTTAAATTAAATACATAAATTTAAAAAAAAATCACAATAAAAAAAGGTATCAAATGAGCTGTCCAGGAAGGTGTTATTCCATAGAAGGAAAATTGGTTGCAGTGGTGCAATAGAGAAAATAAACACCGTCCTCTGGAGTGGAAAACCATATCTCAATAATCAACAAGTGTCCATTGCAAAGGGTTGTGAGATGAAGTCGTGGTGGATTTATTTGGTGTAACAAAAAAAAGAGAAAGCCTTGAGGTAATGTTGTGCATAAGACTATTATGAATCTGTGTGGCCTGAGGAGAAGAGTTGCAGTCTTGTCATGGGCTCAAAGATGTTTGAGAGACCACATCTTCCATGGAGCCAGGCTGGGAGAACTGGGATTGTTCAGCCTGGACAAGAGAAGGCTCCAAGGAGACCTTAGAGCCCCTTCCAGGGCCTAAAGGGTCTCCAGGAGACCTGGAGAGGGACTTTGGACAAGGGCCAGGAGGGACAGGACAAGGGGGAATGGCTTTAAGGTGAAGAGGTTTAGATTTAGATTAAATGTTGGGAAGTAAATCTTCCCTGGGAGGGCGGGGAGGCCCTGGCAGAGGCTGCCCAGAGAAGCTGTGGCTGCCCCATCCCTGGAAGTGTCCAAGGCCAGGTTGGACGGGGCTTGGAGCAACCTGGGATGGGGGAAGGTGCCCCTGCCCATGGCAGATGATTTTGGTCCCTTCCAAGCCAAACCTTTCCATGATTCTGTGATTCCTGCTGTGAGTGTGCCCAGCTGTGAGCGCTGTGTTAACGAGGAGTGGGTTTCCAGAAGGTGCAGGCAGAAACAGGCACCAGCAATGTGACAAAGTTTGCAGTTGTTCAAGTTGGGCACGATGAGAAAACTGCAAAGAACAGCAGAGGTTTGAATACTTTGCTGAATAAATGCCTGTTCAGTAAAAATAGAAGCTCCTCTTTGCATATTTTTGGTAAACAAACAAGCAAATGAGCTTTCACGCTTAAAACTACTGCGCTCTGATTTATGAAAGATGATCGTAGCTGGCAAATATCAACAGATAAAAGTTTGGAAGATCTCATATGGGATTGTCTGGAGCAATAATTCTCATTAAAGTTGCAGTTAATTTGAAAATTTAGCAGCAACAAATGACATTTTAAAAACTATTTTCTGTCACAGGCACTTTCACAGGATGGAGGTAATTTAGAAAACAAATTTTATTGGATATTTTTAGTGGGAAACTCTTTATGGGGAAAAAAAGTTAGATCATTTTTAGCAGATAATTATGATATCAGGATATTCAACTGTTGGTATTCAAGGAAACACATAGACCAGAAGAGATATATCTCCTAGGGAACCCACTAAAAATACCTTTAGGATTATTAATGTTATAGATAAAGAAAATTAAAAGAGCAGTGACAGAATGAGAGCAGGTGGTGAAAAAAGAGACCCGTTCCCTGGTGTCTTCTATAAAAGATTTAGGAAATGACCAATTTCTGTGGTAGATGAGACTATGTGGGTCTGTCAGGCCCTCAAATGTTCTCCCTCCTGTCATTACCAGCTTTAATCTCTGCATTGCCTGGGCTCCCACCCCCAGCCAGAACACAAATTGTGCAAAGCAGCCAAAACGGGTGTAATGACATCTTTCACTGCTTTTTTAAGCTCCACAGAAACCCCCATTCCCACCCTCTTCCCTCTCACTTCATTTTCCAACCCCCAAAAAAGAAGCTCTGGAAACTACAGGGTCATCTCAGGTTCATTATTTCACACTGTTAGAAGGCCAAGCATCACGTGGCCAAGACACCTTGAAGGCAATTTTCTGGCACTTAATTCTTATGGAATCCTAGAATGGTTTGGATTGGAAGGGACCTTAAAGACCATCTAATTCCACCCCCTTGCTGTGGGCAAGGATGCTTTCCATTAGACCAGGTTGCTCCAAGCCCTGTCCAACCTGGCCTTGAGCACTTCCACGGAGTCCACAACCTCTCTGACCAAGCTGCGCCAGTATTTCACCACCTTTATAATAAATAATTTCTTCCTAATATCTGTTCAAAATCTCCATTCCTTCAGTTCAAAGCTACTCCTCCTTGTCATATTACCTGTTGTTGTGGGAAGTCCCTCTCCATCCTTGTTGTAAGCCCCCTTTGGACACTGGAAGGTGCTCTAAGGCCTCTCTCTTCTCCCTGCTCTCCCCTAATCAGCCTTTGCCAGTGCTCCACATTTTTTGAAGTGAGATGTTCAGAACCTTGGCTGGTTTAGAGACCTGTCTAGGGCTCAGAAGCTGGATGGGAATCCGTGGGCAAAGTTGAGTGGGTGAGTCTTGCAAGCTTTGCTCCTGCATGGATGTCTTGGCAGGTTCCTGGATGTTCCTCTTGGATGCCCACACTCGCTGTGACAGCGCGACAAGCATCGTCCCTCCGCAGGAACCCACTTTTTCACGTCTGTCTTCATCACACTTCCCTATCTTCCTCAGGAAAATGTCATTTGAAACACTATCCAGAGCCTTTCTACTGCCAGCTCGCAACCTCTGCTGCTTCTTTCCTGCTCCCAAGACCCATCATCCTGTCCTGGGAGAACAGCAGCAATTGTCTGACATAATTGGTTCTGAAAAAGAGTGGATTTGGAACTCGCGCAGAAACCAGGATAATAACACGAGTCTGGGAAATAAGCAGGGATGGGGGGAAAGAGAGAGGGAATTCAAGTACCAAACACAGGCTGAAACAATGGGAATTCCTGACCAGATTAATCTGGAAGGTTACTACACGTGCTGTCTCACAGAGACCACCGCCAGACCTCATGGGGCAGCCATTTGTGCCACTGCTTTGGTCTACACAGCTTCTGGGGACTTGTTTTTCTTCTGCTTGTTAGAAAACCTCACCTGAGGAAAGCTTGATCAGAAATGGAGATAAAGCAGGATGTTTTCCTGTGGAAAGGAGACCTTGAGATAATTTCTCTGGTCATCCAGCCTTAACAGTTCTTTCCCTCCTCATCTGTTGCAGGGGTCCACAACAGTTTAGGGCCATTATTTCCACTAGAGATGCCCGCAAAATATTTTCCTTCTGGGTATACCCCACTTTTGTTTAGAGACAGGAGTCCTGAGTCAGATAATGCCTCACTTTGCCAACTACTCTGTCACTCTCCAAACACAGACACCCCCCCAGCCATCAATCCTACAGCTTCCCCCGCCTCCACCAACCGATCCTCTTGCCAAGAGCAAGAAGAGCTTCCCTGTTCCCGAAATCCTGCCACTCTAATTTAGCAGGTTTCTCACAGAGTCTAGACATCTCCTGAATTGCATGCAAAAAGCTCCAGCTCCACTTCAGCTCCATTAATCCTGCAACTCCAGGCCCACCAAGGCTGATGCTTCTCCAGCGGCTCTGGGTGAATTACAGTTTAAATGACAACCGTCCGACTTCTTGGCAGGGGCTCTGTGCCCTTCTCTCCTGTATATTTCTGGATGGAAGGAAAGAAATGATAAATCCCTCTGAAGCTTCTGTCTGTCCCATTACAGCAGAAATTAGCTGGGCTGGGAGAGTTCAGTGCAAATTGGATGGTTTGTACCACAGTTAGCTGATAGCATCCCCCCGCAAGCCAGTAAAAACCCTGCTTTGAGACTCTCAGGGTGTCCCTGTTGGCTGTGTCATAGATGGAGAAGATGAAAGAGGGCTAATGGAGCAGTTAGAAAGTCTTTTGGTGCCTCATTTACTCTCTACAGAGCCTTCCTTGGCATTAAGTTCAGTCTTGCTTCCAGAGTCCTAAATAGAGCTATTTGCAATATTTTCTTTTAAAGTTTTCTTTTAGATAAAAACGACTTTTTTCCTCAAACAAACACAAAACACGACTGTAATTTTTCACATTTTGCCGGTTTTAGTGATATCTGGAGAAACCTTTTGAAAAATCCATCAGCATTCAACATGCATTTTATCCACCCTTTCCTTCTTTCTGAATTCCTCTTTGCCTGTGCCTAAAGATTAAAAAAAAATTAAAATAAGGAGAAGCAAGAGAGAAACAAGAGACATCAATAAATTCCTATTCATATTCACCACTCTGAAAGCAAGAACTGAGTTAAGTCTTTTTGCTACAGTATTGCATTGGGAGTTCATGGTCAGTGGCTTATCCAGACATGGAGGGAAAAATCTCCAGGCTGGGGCTGCTCTTCTTCATAGAACATTTCACTGAGACATTTTGTTATCATTTATCCATTATTTATCCATTTTTATTAATGCTCTTTTTGTTGGTGTACATGTTGTGTAGATCAGGTGGCGAGATCACCTGTCTGTATCCCTCTACAGCTCCTCTTTTCCCCGCTGATGATCGTTACTGATTATCTATTTCATCTTTTTGCATGTGTTTTACCAATATCTCCCTCTGCTAATTTTGCCATCACTGCTACATCAAATGCTTTGGGAGGGTTTGTTCCTCTGCAGAAGAATGCACAAGGCAGCTTCGCTACCCCAGATCAGTTTAATTCCTCTTCATCAGCCATGTGACATCCACACTCCCACGCTTTCTGCATTTTTTCCCACGTTTAAAAGCTTTGAAAAAGCTGACCCCAAATGTAATGCAGCCCTTTGACCCTGTCTTTCAGAATTTCGGGGTGCAAACCTCTCTGCCTAAACACTCAATGTATTTCTGTCAGCAGATATGCATTGCGATGCTCTTGGTTTCCGAACAACTGCAAAGGCTTTGACACCCAAAGGTGATATTAATTTTCCACCATCCTTGTTATTCCAAAGGGATAAAAAGAAACACTCACTGTACACTTTTTCTTAGACATCATAAGCCATCTCCATCTGTCATTGGGTCACATATCACTGCTATTTTTCCTTTTCTCTCTCTAGGTGCACGGCCTTTTAATTGATGCCTCCATTTTTTTTTTCCTGGATGGCTTCTCAGCACTTCAGATATCATTATTCAGCTCCGTCGTTATCACTTTCCTTTTTCATCCCGAGTTATTACACTGCTTTTGAGTCTCTAATCAGCATTTTTCAGGTCTCTCACACTGAGGAGTTTATTGTGTTTTGCTGAACATCTTGTGCAATAGCAGTGACTTTTACAATGCTGTGTCGTCGAGAGGGAAAAAGAAATAGGCTGTTACCTAACTTGTCCTGCAGTTAGGATTGCTCCTGACTCCTTGCTTGTAGTCTCTGCTGGATTTCTGTCTCTGACTTCTCCAAAGAGAGGTTCTGGCGATGTTCTGCAGGGACACTCAAGTTGGGCTCTTCACCGCAGCTCCTTTTCCACGAGCTCAATTCCTCACCAGAAGCACTTGTGCAGAGCACCCAGGACTGTTTTTTCTCACACATTTCTTGCACATCATCAACACAAGAAAGACTTGGACCTGCTGGAACAAGTCCAGGGGAGGCCACTAATTTGATTGCAGGGCTGGACCACCTTTGCTGTGAAGACAGGCTGAGAGAGCTGGGGCTGTTCAACCTGGAGAAAAAAAGGCTTCAGGGAGACTTTGGAGCCCCTTCCACTGCCGAAAGCGAGCCTACAGGAGGGCTGGAGAGGGATTTATCACAAGGACATGGAGTGACAGGACAAGGAGGAATGAGCTTAAGCTGAAAGAGAGTGGATTTAGGTTGGATATTGGGAAGAAATTCCTCCCTGTGAGGGTGGTGAGGCCCTGGCACAGGTTGCCCAGAGAAGCTGTTGGTTGCCCCATCCTTGGAGATGTCCAAGGCCGGGTTTGGATGAGGCTTGGAGCAACCTGGGATAGTGGAAGGTGTCCCTGCCCATGGTAGGGGACCGGTATTAAATGATCTTTATGATCCCTTCCAACACAAACCATTCTCTGATCCGATGATTCTGTGACCTTTCCCACTAAAAGGCCTCCTGATGGGACTTTTTTCAGGACAATTCCTCAGAAATTAAATCCATTTTTGGTGTTTCTTCCCTTGTGAGTGATGCCTTGATTTCTGTACCACTCTCCAACCCATGGTGGCCATTAGGATTCTCCAACCTCTGCCTTCCACATTGCTAATAAGGCTTTTAAGGAGATTGATCTGACATTGATTCACATTGTGATCCAAGTGACAGCTCCTTGTGACTCACAGGTACCTTGTATCCCAAAGCAGGACATGCTGCTATTAAGGCACTGGATTTGGATTCTGGAGGCCTGGAGCTTGTCCATCTCTCTCTCATTTATCTTCTTGCTGTGTTTGCACAGGGGATTTATCTCCTTTGAACTATTTCTGCTTTGGTACAGCATGGACAAGGTCACTGCCCTCCCACAGGGAAGAATTTTTAGGTCATACTAATTAAATTTCCTGTGGGCATTGTGTTATCTGTGGCCACATGAAGATATCCACACTGAGGAGTTTCTGGTTGGCTGAGCTGGTTGCCAGTCTGGAGTTGATTTTGTGTATCGCAAAAACAGAGATTTCTTTATCCCTTGATTTCTCAGAAAACAGCAAATATGAATTTTTGCCGTCTCAGGTACTTGGGTGAGGCACCTCCTGCACTCACTAGAGCTAAAGGGACCAGAGCTGTGAGGTCTCCATCAATTCCACCGTGATTGTTGCCTCAGTCACCAAGAGAGGGAAAATGTTGCAAATTCTGTGTACAGTGAATTACTTTAAAATCCCAGTAGCTTGTTTTTTCTAATTGGTTTAAAAAAAAGAAAAAAAAAGGGCAAAAGAACCCCTTGGATTTTAGTACTTAATTAAAGACATTATTAGTGCTTTTTTCCCAAAACTGAAGTTTATTGAGACCTCCCTGTGGGTGCACACCAGCCTCGATAAAGGTTATCCTTTGTTTTCTATGCTCCCACCGATTTTAAACTCAGCAGTCCTCTCACAGACAATATCAATTAATATCATGAGCGGTGCTTTGTGTGAGACTGTTTCAAATGTCAAGTCATTAACTGGCATATTAAATCTGCAAATTTCCCTTCGCCCAATAATTTTACAATTCTGTCAAGGAAAGCAAATTTTGATGCCGTAATACCTTTCACCCCTTTGCATCCATCTCCTGCTGCTCTCCACTCAAAAGGTGGAACATTTTATGGTGTCGTTACTTCCCTCACCCCACACTTCTGTGCATGGGGCTCTCACCGGAAAGGCTGGACTCGTCCTGGCCACGAAATAACCAGGGTGGCAGGTTTACAAGTGAAACTGTCCCCTTCTTCCTTCCCAGTCCCACATTCCAAGGAGTTTTCTGCACTGAGCTGGCTCTCCTGCTCTTTGGCTGTTTGGATGGGGAAGGAGGAAGACCCCTGAAGGACGAGGAGTTGTGATCGTTAGAAAATGCACTAAGATCATTCCAATTCTACTTGTGTTCAAGGCCAGGCTGGATCGGGTTCTGGTCAACCTGATCTAGTGAAAGGTGTCCCTGCTCATGGAAGGGGATTGGAACGAGATGATCTTGAAGGTTCACTCCAACCCAAACAACTCCATGATTCTATGATTCTATAATTCTACTTTGAACATCAAAGTAAACCTGCAGAGTGATCTGAAGTGGTGATTTCCACGTGGGATTCTTCCACAGAGTGAAAGACCACATGTCCTTGCTGCCAAAACCTGGGCCTGTAGGCTCAGACTCTCTAAAGGGAGCAGGAAGCAAACTCCCGGTAGATTTATCCTAATTATAGTAAAGCCTTCCAGGGTAGGTGGCCTTGCTCTGCTCATGCCCTCAGGAAAAATGAGTAGAGATGGTTTAGTCAACGTGTGATCATCTCCATCAGAAACTGCAGCTACTGTTGGGAGTTGGTGGGACTTGAAGATCCTATGATTCTACAGTGATTCTGTGAAATGTCTTTGATGAGGCATTGTGAGCCCAGTTCTGGTTTGGATTTTCATTGAGAGAGGGCAGTTGTGGAAATGGAAACTGGGACCCTTATCTCTGTTCTCCTCAGAGGTGGCATTGTCTTTTCATCGGCACAGTATCAGATTTCCAGATTCTAAATGTAGATGACTTGGTGGAGAACCACAGAATCACGGAATGGTTTGGGTTGGAACAAACCTCAGAGATCATCGCATTCCAACCTCCCTGCTGTAGGCAGGGAACCTTCCCCTAGACCTTGGTACTCAGAATTTGAGCCGATTACTCATAAACACGATTTAAAGAGGTCTGTCAGACCTGTTCCAGTGGATCAGCCCCACTCCCCTGTCCGTGACAGCTGGAGCTCATGAACACTTAGGCTAAGAGCATGAAATGGGTGTTATAAAGAGGTAATTTCTTACATTTCCTGGCTTGGAGTACATCTGATTAAATAAACATCTTTGTCAAAATGAATGGGGAATAAATTGAGTCAGTAAATGGACAGCTAGTCAACACAGACAGTGGAATTTAGGACATGATTCATTGGATCATGAAGCAGATTTATAAAAAAAGGTCAGGTGGCTCACTTCTTAAAAGTGCCTATATCTCTTCATTAATTATAGAGACAACTTGCTTTGACATGTTCAGTCTCGATTCTGTAGACATCTACAGCTACATGGCCCGAGCCAAACTCCAGCTGTGTGATAAAATCCTACCACGGAGAGCTCATGCGATAAAATCCTGTCCTGGTGAGCATATCCCTGAAAGGATTTTTTTTTTTTTTTTTTCCTACCCCTGAAGTCTTTAAAAAGTCTGCACTTTTTTCCTCTCCCCACTCATTTCAGAAACTGAGAACTTTGGGTTATCTTCGCATAGATTTTCAAAATCAATAGCGAAAAATAGTCGCTTAATTAATAACTTGCCACCATCAGCAAGAGTTAGTTTGAGCAGAGACCAATTCATTTTGGAATTGGATATTTCTGTTACAAACAAGGCAGCAGCGAGCGTGATCTACGGTGCTCGTAAATTTTACCAGTAATAATTTTCGGTATTCTTTGAAAATCAATTCCAAATTCTATTAGTTTACTCCCCTCTTCCCCCTCCCTCGCCATTCAGATTTAGATCATGGTACTTGGAATAGTCTTAATCCATTACCTGAATAATTCCAATTATCATTTCATACTAGTTTTTATGGCCTTTAATTTCACTGCTATTTTTTTTACCCCCTCAGTTACAACACAGAACCATTGCCATGGCACGTTAAATGTAAAAGCACGTGTTTAGGAGGATTTCAAGTATGGGCTAACCCAACTTTTCCAGGTGTCTTTGTACAGCTACGTCCATCTATCTTTCCCACCTGTCCTTCTGTCTAGTCCTGACAATTCCTCTCTGCTGCAGGTGTGTGGGGAGTTTGCAGGTGGAGGCGACTGTCGGGAGGAAGGATTTTGGAGAAGCACTGCTCCACCTGCTCTGCTTTCCCTCAACGGGGGACCAGCCATGCGTGAAGAATGATAATCACCCATTGTAAATCAAGAGGAGTCAGTTTGATGTACTGAATTTTTATCACCCCTCTCTCTGCCTTTTTTTTTCCCCCCTTTTCTTTTGGCAGGATTAATATTCATGCGTATGGATACGGAGACAGGCAGAAGGAGGAAAAGTCTTTTTAGTAAGATTGCAAGAAATTGTGGTTGTTGGTTATAACAAGGCGCTTCCAGGACCTCAGAAGAGATCAGGGCTGTACTTCTGTACATCCTAAAGTAACCCAGAACATTTCTAGTATGGACAAACAGGGCATAGTACAGTTTTACACCCAATTAGCAACTGGAAACCGAGGCAGGTGGCTTTAATCAGTTTAAGCTGAGACCAACCACCACAACTAGAGATGGAATTGGTGCCACAGTCAACGAGGGGATTCTCATCTTTTTAATCTTGAACAAGGTCTTCAATGATGAGAGCATTGTTAAAGACTGTCCCTCCAAACTGAGTAAAATAGAACCACAGAATCACAGGATGGTTTGGATTGGAAGGGAGCTTAGAGATCATCTTGTTCCAACCCCTCTGCCATGGCCAGGGATACCTGCCACTAGTCCTGGTTGGTCGATGCCCCACCCAGCCTGGCCCTGAACAGCTCGAGGGATGGGATATAAATGATGACACCCACATTGGGGACAATTTGAACAAAGCTATTCTGATAAAATTTGAAAAATCCAGCTTATGTCTGCGGGGGTATTTCTGCCTTGTCCTTGCCCAAGTCCAGCCATTATCCCAGAGTCTGACCCACTTTTGTGATGTCAATGATTTTCAAAAAGTGAGCTACTGAATAGAAAGGTAATGTGTACCTGACCCCGATTTTATTTATTATTTCACACATATATTTGTGAAAATGGATTGGAAGGTTTTATTTGATTTGCTTTTCCCAAAAGGAAAAGGTGTTTCGTTTGTTACCACTCATTTTCAACCTCCCTGACAATTTGCTTTCAATGGTCTCTGCCAATTCCACCCGCAGATCTGTATTCCAGTGCCTGCCCCAAGCACTGAAATTGCTCATTCAGAAACCTCCAGGGGCCTTTCCCAAGCCAAAACTAAGATCAGCACTCCATTTGCTCTTCACTCATCATGGACTCTCCTTGCTCTCTTCTAATTTCCATGATTGCTCTCTTCTACCCCTCCCGTGGCTCTTGAGAGGGATTCTCCTTATCCTCCAACTGGTTGGGAATTCCCACCAGCTGGCAGCCCTGCTACTGTCACCTGCCCTTTCAATTGCCATTCCCGTGTAGCTGCTTCAAGAATTTCCCTTTCATCAGATGTCTCCTGAGGTGGGATTGATCTTGCCTGGATTTGTGCAGGTACAAGAGACACTTCTGCATCTGAGCTACTGATGAAAATTCTTTTTGTGCATAATGGGAATTAACAGGTACTTTTTGAACACAGCTCTTCAGACGTACCTCAGGGTCTCCCTAAGGATGTGGTGAGAAGCACTGAGAGATATTTGTGTCTCTCCAGTGGCTGTAGGGATTCTCGGTGTTGAACTGAGAGGAGGGAAGTCTGTAGTACAGAAATCTGGAGTTAAATGAGATGAATGTTAACCCTTCTGTCCAAAACAGTAACACAGGCGGCCTCCCTCTGGCATTTCCTTGTGGCTGACCTCAAATTGGTCTAATATGTCCAAAACAAAGCTTTAAATATCCCTCCTCACTGCAGGTATCAACATCCTGCAAGTCCTCTAGATCCAAAATATGAGCACCATCACCAGCTTGGACCTTGCAGGTCCTCACATCACAGGACCTCAGTTCTCCCATGGAATTTCTCTTTTTCATATACACAGGGACTGTGCTGCACATCCCTGCAAGTCCCACCATGCGTCAGAGGATGTCACATTGGACTCACTCCTCTTACTCTTCACCTATGAGGACAAAAAGATGGGATCTCCCTGCCTGAAATAGCAGGAAGATGCTGGAACATGAAGAAGAGGTGTTGAGGAGGACAGAACAGCCTAAGAAGGGTCAGGGGCTGTGAGATGAGGTACAACACTGACCACTTGCGTTAGACCATGCCTGGATCTGAGCTGGACATGTCTATAGTGCCTTCTCATTTTTGTGGTTGCAATTTAGTGCTCTGACGTAGCACTGGGCGTGTGGCAGTTCAGCCACAGAGAACACCCATAAATTCTCCTGAGCACTCATTCAGCCTTCTGTTGCTCATGAAGCAAAATGATTGGCAGCACCTTTTATCTGCCTCAATCTGTAAACACACGTTGCTCCACTGCAGTATTGCTTCCCTTTGCTTCCTGAACACTCCACAGAAGCACAAAGAAAAGTAAAGCGGAAAAAAAAATTAAAAAGTATTAAAAAAAGTATAAAAACTCCCTTTTTGATCAACACCATGTCCCGTTTTGAACAGAAAAAATCTGATCTAAAAATAGAAGTGTACGATGCAGACCCAGAAGAAAACATTATCATTCATCTGCTTGAGCAGAGTTTAGGCCTCCCCTTGTTTCTTGTGTGGCTTTCAGCTGATGAAGACAGAGCAGTGTGAAATGTCTCTACTTTCTGTTGGCACGTTGGGTTGGCAGAAACCCGCCTGAGGAATGAGAGGTTTTTGTTGCATCGAGTATAATTCCCTCACCACAGAATCATAAAATCATGGAATGGTTTGGGTGGGAAGGCACCTTGAAGATCATTTGTTTCAAGTCCCCTGCCGTGGGCAGGATGCCTCTCACTAGATTGGGTTGCTCAGGGCTCCATCCAAGCTGACTCTCACAGGGTTGGGACACCCACAACTTCTCTGGGCAACCTGTGCTAGGGACTCACCCCTCTCACAGGGACGAGTTTCTTTCTAGCATCCAATCTAAACCTGCTGTCTTTCAGTTTAAAACCATTGTCCCTTGTCCTGTCACTCCACCCCTTGTCCAAAGTCCCTCTCCCTCTCTCTTGGAGCCCCTTTAGGCACTGGAAGAGATTCTAAGGTCTCCCTGGAGCCTTCTCTTCTCCAGGTGAACATCCCTAGCTCTCCCAGACTAGCTCTACAGCAGAGGAGCTCCAAACCTCTGATCATCTTTGTGGCCTCCTCTGGATCTGCTACAGCTCGTCCACGTCTTTCTTGTGTTGAAGACTCAGACCTGGACTCATCAGAAGTATTTGGAATGTGAGAATACTTCTTCCATGAAGTATTTGTCCCCAAAAGACACCCAAATGTCCAAATGAACATACATATATACATATATATATGTATGTATATTAGCACAACCCAGTTAAAGGGAGGGAAAGCCAGGCCTCAGGAGATACAGACCCGCAGCTGCTGTCTTGGCTCATGACACCTGCCTGTCTCTCAGGTCTCTCTCCACGCCCTGTTCCATTTTCTTGGATTGAAAAGTCAATCTGTTTCCCCTTCACTCCCTCCTTCAGCTCTGCTGGCCATGTGAAATCGCTTTCAGAGCTTGCTGCAGGGTGAAAGTGCTTCGGAGCTTTGGAAAACAGGCAGGCAGCAAAGCACCGAGAATTTAGCAGAACAAAGGAGGAGAACAAACAAACCCATTTTCATATTTGCTGCTAAATGTCTTCCAGCCTCCAGCCCTATTATTCTTGCTCTTAGAATTAGAAAAACCCTGTTAGCAGAAAGTGTATTTGCTCTTTGACAGTTACCAGCACATTATTTAGATGGATACAGCAATTCCCTTCTCCCCTTAATAATAACCACTTTGCATTTATATAGTGCTTGTATATGTATTTAGGTATATAATTCTGCAGTACGTAGCTAAACTGGGGTTTGCAGGAAGCTCTCAAGGAAAGTGAGTGTTGTACTCGAGAGCACTGATATTCAGTGATCGAGCAGATCTCTGATCTCAGACCTACAGATAACAGCTCTGCAAAGAACCACCTGCCAAGAGAAACTGGAGGAGCACTTAAATGCCCTTTCATCCCTAACACAGCCAGAGTCAATCAGATCTACTTCCCAAGGCAGTGACCCACAGGATTAAAAAAAAACAACAAAACAAAACAAAAATCAAATGCAAAACCATATATCAATATATATTAAGGGATTAAAACGGGTTTCTGTAGGACTGTTTCATTGAATCACAGAATGGTTTGGTGATTGATTTGAACCACCCAAACCATTCCAGGAAGGGACCTATAAGACCATCAAATTTCAAATTTTTTGCAGTGGGCAGGGATTTCCACTAGACCAGGCTCCTCCAAGCCCTGTCCAACCTGGCTTTGAACACATTCAGGGATGGGGCAGACACTGGGTGCAGTGGAAAATGTGACTTTAGGGTTTTGTAGCTACAATAGGACTTGTGAAAGGTGAAAATGCCTTCTTGACAGGTGGATAAAGTAAAAATCAGTATGGAAGGCCCGTACGCTGCTTTAATCCAGCTCATGTCTCGCTCAACAGTCTCTAAATCTCCTCCACTGACAGCCCAAGCCTCTGCATGGAAATTATTTTTCCCTTTGAAAAACTAATCCCAAAGAGATTTGATTTGGTTGTGACCAAAATATTACTGGGCTGAATTGTTCAAGAAATAAATGTAAACCATATATTTTAAACATGCAGAGAAATTGCACAACCGCACACATCCGATGGAAATTAAATCCTTCCCTGTGAGGGTGGCGAGGCCCTGGCACAGAGAAGCTGTGGCTGGATGTGTTCAAGGCTGGGTTGGATGGGTCTTGGAGTAACCTGCTCTGGTGGAAGGTGTCCCTGCCCACATAAACCAGGATCTTCTTCACATCCGTAAATATTCCGTGCTTTGGAAATATTTTCAGTGTATTCACCAGAAAATCTTGTTTTCTCTGCGTTCAGGAAGAGTTCACGTGCCTGGGGCCAGGTTCAATGTGCTGAGCATCTCTAGTTTCCATCAAGCTGTGAATACTGTCCACAGCCAACTTTGTCTTCTTCTTCTAGATTTTTTTGGGGAATATTACTTGTTCCAAAAATATCAAAATTTGGCAAGATGCTGCTCTGAAAGTTGTTTGTTCTCCCACTGGCTTCTCTCTGACTGCAGCAACCACCCTCCCTCCTGCCCTTTCCATTTCCTCCTGGTTCCATCCTGAGCATTGTCCAAGGGAAGAGCTTTCAGGTCTGATCTAATCCTTTTTCACACCCAGGAGCTTCATCACACCTGGCAGGTGCTGGGAATCCGGCCAGGTCAGGAGGTACCAGGGATGGATCAAGGCTCTCCCAGAGGTGCAGTTGTGCAGCTGAAAGAGCTGTGTGAAGCCCTGAGCATCACTGCATTCATGTGTTACCATTAACACTCCATCCTGCCTGTTTGAGACTGTTTCCCCTTGATTACCTCCTTAAATCAATACTAATGCATTTTCTCTGAGGGTTTGTTTTTTTTTTTTTCTACTTTCAGTCGTTTCCCACCACCCATCCCCACCACTCTCCATCTCTGGAATCCTTGCCAGCTCCCCTCCCTTGCATCAAAGCTCTGTGTTCATCACAGGACTGTAATTTATACAATTTCTCCTGCTCGCTTTGCTTAATTGTCTCATTTGTAATATTCCATCCTTTTTTTCCTTCTCGGTTCATTCAGAATAGCCAGACTGGTTAAAATAAATATGTATTTTTAATTTTAAGCAGCCTAATTTAATTTGGTGAGTGCGGGATGAGTATTAATCAGGACTGCTTCTGAATCCAAGGCACATCAAGCCTCAGCCATGAAAACAGCATGTGTGCCTCAGATTCACACCCCTCCTGTCACTTTTCCATAGCGTGCAAAGATCTGAAATTCTCTGCCTGAAATGCAGGTATCCAGAAGACTTCCCAAACTCCCCAGGGGTGGTTAATAACCAAGGACAAGTGGAGGCAGACTGGAAGACAGAGGGGTCTGACAGGGGTTTTTACTCAAGGTCAAGAACCACCCAGTTTTCGGAGGAGGTTGCAGCAGTTCCATTTGGTGTAAACCTTGTTTCCCAAGTTTATCTCGTGGACCATTTGCTATCCCCACCAGTTCTTGTGTCTTGTCTTCATCGCTGGCTTTATCCCACCCACTTGATATAAGCCCCCAAAGTGTTTTTCTCACCTGTGAATCCCCACCAAATACTGCCTGTGTTGAAATCAGAATCATTTAGGCAGGAAAATGCCTCTAAGTTCATCAAGCCATTTCAAGGGACTTCCAGTTTACAACAGGGTCAAAGCTTTCCTCTGACTTGGTATCAAGATATTTTTTAGGAGTTTCTCCGTATCTTTCCTCTGCATGTGAGAGTTCAGAGTATCCAGTGCACATCCAAGGGGGGCTTAAATTCTTCTGGCTGTTCTCTTGATGACTGACACCTCTCCCCATTGTGTAAAGGCCCTCCAGGTCTTCAAATCACATCAGTCCTAGGCCAAAAACATCCAAATGTTGGTGTCTGGAGGGTCTTTAGTGGCCGGGTGCATTTCTACCCTATCCTAAAAATTCTCTTTACAACTGACAGCAATGAAGGAACTGCCCTTTGCAGAAGTCTTGGTGGAAAATTCAGAATGAGAACACGAAGGAGTCTAAGGGGGCCAGAGCTGCCTTCCCAAAATGTCAATTTCTCTGTCCAAGAATCCAGAAGTTTGCATCAGCCCTTCCCTCATTTCTGCTGATGCAAGAAGTGGGGAAGATGCTAAAGCTGAGGGGCAGGAAGGGCTCAGGTACCCAAATTATGATAATTTGATGTCTGTTTCTTCCTTACCAGGATGTATTCTGCTTTCCCCACTCCCTGCTTCCATGCTTCCTTTTCCTTCCCAGTAGTAGATCCCAGAGCCGATTTCCCAGCTAAAAAACATACCCCTGAGATGTTCCCAGCCAGTTTCCCGAGGTGTCCCTCCTGTCATTCCTGGTGGCAGTGCACTCTGCTGTGTCTGAGAACACAAGGTCTGAAACCGAGTGTGGGAAGTGTCAGATTCACAACAGGAGCCGGAATGATGCTCCTGCATCCAGTGCCTGATCCCTTTAGGAATTCCAGGTAGGTTTTGCAGCACTTGGGGGCTGCTCCAAAAGCCTTTTCCTGGGCTGTTTTGTGCCTGTTACCCAGGAGTTCACACACAGCGGCTGAGCTGCAATATCTTGTCTATGTTTACCAAACTTTGCGCTAAACCTGTACAATTTCACCTCAGCACACAATCCAGTGAGACAGGTAGAAATTTATTTTAGAAGTCACAACATTTCTGTTTGCCAGAAAGTGACAAAGAGCTCCAGCACCTCTGGAGATATCCCTCTTTTCTCCCCACCCTCTGCTCCCCGAGCTGTTTTATTGTGATCTGTGCACCGTTACCAGCAGGTGATAGGTGTAGCCACTATTAAACAAGGTAGATGTAAAGCTAAACTCAGGGAACCACTTCAGCTCACAATAATCGTGCCCATAACTTTTAGGGCTGCATAAACGGTGCCGCATATTTTTGGAACATCAGTTCTTATCGCGTTATCTCTGTGCATTTCATTTATGCATTTTACTTTCTCTTTTTATTTGATGTCATTTTACCATGCTGAACGCACCTGTAGCACGAAGGAGTGGAGGCATCTGGATTATTTGGCTCCCTCCTGTGAAAATGACCCCTGAGGTGTGTAGTGGATTTGGGAGCAGAGGGCCCCTCTCCCTGCTGCAATGAATCTGAGTGAAAATGTTGTTTTAAAGGCAATCTTTTGCCCTTGTTTTGTTTCAAATATTTTGGGAGCTAAGATGGAAGAACACTCACTCGTCTCTTTTGGTTCCATTTGCAAGGGGAGTTGATTCCAGGTAGTCTCCCCTCTCTTCTGTATCCTGTTGGAATGTTTTGGGAGAAGAACACATCCAGCTCTCTGCCAGGATTCAGGAGTGTTTGGGGCTTGATAAATCACCTTCAGATAAATGCTGGGGGTCTGAAGTGTTCCTGGTAAGGGGTTATTGCGGATTGCAGCTATGCAATCCCAGAACATCAACTTCTAGTGGGATTACTCCAAGTGATTTCAGGAGTGTTGCTACTCTACTCTGGGAGAGAGCCCCAGCAGAAATAATTCTTGGAGCTTTCCTTTCCCTGTGATGTTGTGCACAGATATCCATCCACATGGAGGCAGCAGGGAAGAGCTGCACTCAGGGTCTGCACTGCCCCCCTCTATCCCAAGAATCTCTTGCTCCTTGTTCTTGATCCTGACTTTGTTCATCTTTAGTCACTTCAAATTTTCCCAGTCAAGGCAATGCATTTATCTCTTTTATTCACCTCCGCAGAGCATCTCCATCAGATGTAACAGTAACTCAGGCTGTATTTGGGAAAAGGACACTTCACCTTTCCATTTGGGAACAAAAATATTTGCAGGATCACAGTTACTGGAAGAGAACACACACACACATTAAGGAGTGCCTTGGAACAGTTTTAACCAGCACATGGATGGAGTTAAACATCAGAGAGAGACCTACAATGAGGCCAAGACTGACAATTCCTTCTCAGGCTGAGAGATCTTCTTCCCAAGATTCTTGGGCCACTGTGAGTGGGCTGGCAGACCCCAGGGGAGAAGATTGTTTGATGATCTCCTCATCCACTAAATCAGGAAACATTAACAGCCCCCAGGACCTATTTCCATCCCTGAGGATGAGATGGACACGACCTTCTTAGGCCAATGATGAGGGACAAGGGTACTGGGAACAGTTTCTGGATCACTTGTCTCCGTGAAAGCTGAAGGGAATCTGGGAAGGTTTCTCGCAGGATAAAAAGAGGAATTAAAGGCATGGGTTACCCAAAAGCAACCAGAGGGAACAGAAATGGGCAGTGGGTTAAATAGTGTCCAAACTTCACATTTTTAGCTTTTCTTTCTCTTTTTCTCCTCCAGCACACAGACAAAATGTTCTTGGTTTAGACACACATCAATTACCCTTGGAATGGCCTTGACCATCACTGATTTTGTGTCTGTGAGGGTGAGACAAAGCACAGCAAGGTAGGGCAGAGTTCTGGCTGGCCAGAGCTGGCATGGCCACCATTGTATCCATGCAGAGAGACATGTGCCACGAGGATAACAACCTCGCCCAGCCCTAGTGCCCACTTGGCAAACTCCTGGCCATGCTGAAACATCTTCAAGATCAGCTCAGACAGCAGGAGGACCACTGCCATTGAGAATCTTCGATGGATACAGGCTTGATTGTAGCCAGGTTTGAAGGATATTCCATAGCTCCCAACTGTGTCCGTGCCCAACCACGAACATGGGGACCACTGCAATTCTTTTAGAGATGGTTCCAAAGGGATTTGTGGTGTCTGGAACCCCAGATTTATGGGCCGTGGCACTGGGGAGCACACACAAAGATCTCCACTAGATATGGGCTTATAACAGCCCATAAAACCTTTTCCACCAGTTCAGGGAATTTCTGAGTTGCAGTGGTCAGTGTGACAGCTGGGGACAAGGAGTGGCTGATCTAGGCTGGCATGGGTGACATGAAACAGAATTCACATTTTTTTAAAAAAGGAAAAAAAAAAAAGAACCAAAGTGGAAAAAGAGACCTTTTTTCCCCTCCTCTGAGTATTTTCTGCAGGGCAGTGTGACCTCAGTGCTCTACTTTACAGACTGCAATAATGGACACATTTTATTGAGTCTGTGGGCAACCTGCCATCAGTCTGGTCTGGAGGTCTGAAGTCAAAGGGCAGAGATGGCAAGCATCCCTTGTTTTGTTTACTTCCAGGGACACATCTTTGCACTACGGGGACACTATTTATTTCCTCGTGCTCACGGGGAGCTGAACTAGAACTTGGATTTTTTAAATAGCTTTCTCTAAATAAACTTTCTAAGGCCCTAGCCCAGAAAAGGCTGTTATGTCCACGTATTTTGACGAGACTCTTACTAATTCCACAGAGCCCTAAGGAGGGAAACCTATTTAAAAACATTCGTTGAGAGAGCTGTGACTAATCTGAGCTGACCTAATTAACCCAAAATGTCCTGTGTGGAAATTGTTGTGGATGCTGAATAAAAGGCCCGGGCTGAATGCACATAATTTTTCCGTCTGCACTTCCATTCCCAAGGAAGCAGTCAGTTCTTTACGTGTTATTTCTGGATTGGTATTCAGAGCCTATACCTTGCCAGTGGCTTCTTCCTGCAAGGAAGCTAAATGCTTTCACCTCACTGTGGAGAAAAAAAAAAAAAAAGTGGTGCTCTTGACAGCAGCAAATTCTTTTTACACTTGGTAATGTAAGCAGGTTTCATCTACGTGTGATGTCTTCACAGGAAACACCTGCCCTCAGCTAATTGAGAGAGATCCAGGCAATGCAGTCAGTGGAGCATTGTAGAGCTGTGTACAATTCCTTTTGCCATTAGGAATAGTCATCCCAAAATAAAGTGGGTCAGTTGGACCCTGGAGTATCTTCTTTTTTTTTTTTTTTTTTTCCCCACTGACTGCACAGGGAACCTCCAGGCAATGAGCTGTGGTGTAGATGACTCTATGATAGGCTTTGCAGGACTGGTGAGATGAATCCTGCCCCGAATCTCAGGGCTCAGTGCCTGCTGGGCTCTCGAGCTGATGCTCACACCAAAGAAGGCCGCAGGGTTACAGGGTAGGGAGGAATCTTGCCCGTGAGGAAGGTTTTGCACCTCGACAGCAGAAGATCGGGGAGGCGAGAAGCGAGACAGTGTTTAACAAACTGCACAGCACCTTTTGTGTACACAGGGAACTGCTGGAGTCAACAGAGATGTGTAAAAATAGCCTGAGGAAGTGACTTTCCCAATGCTGCACGTGAGGGATGCAGAGAGAAACGCCCCGGGGAAGATGTGAAAGACCTCGGCCCCCTGGTTTAGCAGAGGGGTCAGAAAGGGGAGGTTGTAGAGTTATTAGCCAGGGTGAATCTGCAAAACCGAGGCACTATTTGGATGGGTGGATCAGAGACAAATCTTCTCTGGAGCTGATGGGCGTTCAGGGCACGTGTGACAGTCAAGGAAATGATGTTTGCCACAGACATCGAGGAAGGAGCCAGCAGAAAATGCTGTGCTGGTTTGCTGGTGTTTTGAGTTTTAAGCTGGAGCATTCAGGAGAGGAAGAAAGGCAGAGAATCATAAAAACATTGAGTGGTTTGGGTTGGAAGGGACCCTAAAAATCATCTGGTTCCAACTCACGAGAGGGGGACAGTCTGTAGCACAGATTTGAGCATACAACAGGAGGTTTATGGGTCAATGCCAAGGAGAAAGGATGAGATTTCCATTTGGAATGTAGCTGGCAAAGATGAGGATTTTTATGGGACCCTTGCATAACTATGATGGATAAATGTGCATCTTCAGGTTAATGTTCCTTGAGAAAAGTAGCGAGAAGGGGTCTGGAGACCCACCATCCAAAAAAAAAAAAAAAGAAAAGAAGTTAAGATCAGATTCTAGAAACTGAGAAGAAACAAAATCTTAAAACCAGAAAAGATCTTAACCTTGGAATTGTAAAAAGTGCCAAGAAAGGAGACAGATGATAAAGAACAACAAATAGACAGTCCCAGACCCATCCATTCCAAAAAGGTCCAGGACACACCGAGTTTAGAGTATGCACATGAACTTGGAACAGCACTTCTTTTTTTAGGGGGAAATTACTGACCAGGCTAAATCGACACCACAGCTTTTGGGCTCTCTGGCAGAAAGTGCAGGCTGAAATCACCTTTTTTTTAAAGGAATAATATCCCAGTTTTTCTAATCACTGACTAGAGGCATTTGCAGCGCTGGGTTGTCCCTCCCTGGTGTAGGACAACATGATGAATGATGCTTGTTTGAGCAGGAAACAGTGGAGGAGACACTCTGCCGGTATCGATGCATCACTGGTGTGGCCCTGCAGCTACAGTTCCTGAATATTTTGGGACAGATACTCTTGAATCATAAAGTTATCTCTCTCCTCCAGGGTGATGCCTTTACAGGGGCATCACCCACAGATAAGAGGACTTTATTCCGCAGCTAAACCGTCCTATTTATAGATGAGGCTTGATCCCAGTCTGCAGATACCGCTTCACATCTGAGCTGGGCATGTGTGAGTCAGGCTCCCCGGAGTTAAATTTTCCTTTCAGGGAGAAAATCGCAGAGGATTCCTGAAAAGAAATCCCATTCCTCACTGTGGAGTGACAGGGATGAGAAGGAGAATTGTGGGTAAACTCTACTATCTTGAATTTACATGAGCTTAATTTTTACCCCTCCAAAGCTGACTGGATAAAAACACCCGTCAAAGAAGGCAGGAGGATGAGATTCTGGGTTAAAAAGTATCACACACACCACTGAGTACAGCACTCCCAGGTGTCGTGTGAGGCAGGAGGAGTTAAGAGAGAAATCTGGGCATGACATAAGGATCAGAAATGAAGCAGCACTTCTTCCACAGATACCAACCACCCCAATCTTCCCCAGTTTCAGTGTGGGAACAGCGTCTGGATGGGCTGGAGGGATACCAGGGAGAGCAGAGCAGTCCCATGCCACGGACCAAAGCAGGGGGCAAAGACAGGCTTCCTCTTTTTTATACCTTTATCCTTTTTGTTTGACAACAGCCCATTTAATCTGTGCTTGGGACAGAATAATAATAAGAATAATGTTTAAAATCTGTGTTTGGGGCAGAATAATAAAAATAATGCTTAATTTAATAATATTAACACAATTATTTTCTAGTAAAAATTGTGGAACAACAGCAATAATGACAACAACAACAGGCTTCTTCAGTGTCTGTGAGAAAATGGGAGGTCCTAAGCCATGATTTCCATTTACAAGCAAATATATGTCAGTTTTTTTTTTCTTTTTTAATGTCTAGACAGCCTGCTGTTAGAAAGTCCAGTCCATTTTGCTGTTTTGAGAAGGTGCAGTGGCTGTGTGGTGGTCTCACAGCTGTCCAGTGCTCACCTCTCCTCCTGGATTCAAACCGTTACCTTTGCAGAGAGACCACAAGTAATTGGTGGCACCGCTCTATCAAAAATACCTTGTATTTATCTTTAAAAGGGTTACTGAAGGCACAGGAATGGAGCTGTGCATAACCTGTGTTTCATCTCTCTGCTCCTTGCTGGCCAGGGACTTCAGCCTGTCAAAAAGCCTAAACACATCCCAGCACGGGGAGCTGAATAATGTAACTGCAACTCCCGGCAACACTGTCAGGAGGCCTGGAAATGCCTCCTTCTGGGTTCCTTGTTTGGAACAGCATCTCATCATCTTTTTTTTCCAGGTAACATGAGGTGAAGCTGCTGAAAAAGAATGAGTAACTGGTGTTTATCGAGGGTAGGATAAACTGGCAAGGTTTCTATGCCTTCTGATGAACTTTCCCCTTTCATCTCTTCTCTCCTCTTCCTTTTCCTTTCCTATCTTCCCTCCCTTCTTGTCTCTTCCCTGCTCTTTTCCAAGGCTGGTGTGGGTGGAGGTTGGCTGCTCACTAAGGTCAGTCACCCACTGGCGAGGACCAAAAGAACAAAACCTTACACTTGAAGCAATTTGGGGCAGGAAGTGTTTGTTCAGTGTCTCCCACCCAGGATGTCACACAGCAAGGCCCTGACCTGGTTGAGACTGTCATGAGTAATATATAAATCAGTATTAATCATCGTGAGCAGCAGCCACCTTGGGATGAGAAAATGATTCATTACTCCAATCTGCTGAATTATTCACTCTTCTGGTGCAAAAATGGCATGAAATATGAGCTCTGAGGGTGTGGAGGCTTTTATCATGATAGGGATTTCTTTCTGGTGCCAGAGGTAAACTACAGCTGGCATAACAAAAAAAAAAAAAAAAAAAAAAAAAAAAAGAAAAAAAGAAAAAAATCTATCTGAAATTTGTGATGAAAAATGTGGGAGTATTTTTTAACGAATAATGCATTTTATTAAAAATATCACTTCTTTTGTCTACACTTTTTTTTGCATTCTAACACAGAAACAGCTTGTTTAAGTCTTCACCATCCAAAATTATACTCATCACCATACCACATAAAGTGAATTTAAAATATTTTAAAAGTTGAAATGTCAGTTTTATAAAGGATGGGTTGTTCGGGGTTTTTTTGAAAAGAGAAGTAAATATTTACTGGAAATCAGAGATTCTCTCTAAAATGAGACATTTTTCAATTGACTGTATGAGCTTCTGGGCATGAGGGTTTCTTTAACATTATTGACAAATGATGTGAATGGGAAAATTTGGGAGAAATTCGGTAAGGTGAATATCAGGGAGCACATGAGTTAAAGTTAATATCTCCTGCAATGGTCTCCAAACACGAATTCTGCAGAAAACTGTAATTTGCTCAGAAAATTAAACTGCACCCCATGTTATGATCTGGCCAGTGAGAACATGAAGCACAGAAATAGATTTTGAGAGATTCCTTTTTGAGTATAAATTTTAACCTAAATATCCCTTCCGGTTTGCCACTGTGGATCTCATGGCAGCACCTTAATTTCTGGAATGATTCTCTGTCCTGATCCTGTTACTCTGGTTGCTGTCGGTGGTGATTGTACCTTCATGTGTCCCGTGGAGCAAAAAAAGAGAAGAGAGTTCCACAGAGTGAGACATGTAATTTAATGCAAATCAAAGAGGCAATCTCGTTCTGAGAGATCAAAACAAACACTGTGAATACCTTTCCTCTGCCAGTCCCTTTTCAATAGCTGGAGCAGTGGCAGAGATGACAGCTACCCGTGCTATCAGCTCTGCTATTTCATACAGAGAGGTTACTTGAGCTCTGAAGACAGATTTATTTTGAGTAAATTATTGCATTTCCATCATCTGCTTCTTGGATCATAATAGTCATGATAATAATTCTGGCCATTCGATATCTATTTCTAATTCTAATATCTTTCTTGAGGGCACTTTTGGCTAAACAATATTGGTTTTACTGCCTGTGTAGGAAATAAAACCACAGTACACAAAGAGCGACGTAAATTAAATAAACTGAACCAATAAAGTGCTTTAAAACCTTTGCCTCATTGGAAGTATTTAGGGATGTGAATGAATTAGGATATTGGTTTTCCTTTTCCATCCCAGTCTTTCCAAAGACTGCCAGCAGGGGATACACCTTCAAGAATGTTAATGAATGCCAGCCTAATGAGATCCCATTAATATTATTAAATTACCCAGAAAACACTATTCATCACTGTAAACTCATTTAGCAGGGAGGAAACTCACCTGAATTACTTTAGGGTCCTTGGCAGTTACCCAAACCCTGTGATGAGCAAGGCACGATCCTGACAGTCCACTGACACTGATGCTGTTTTCTGGAGCTCCCCAGCTCCCCATCCTCGCACTGGGCTTCGGGAGGATCGTTTTGTCTCGAGAAAAAGTTGTGTGGAGAGAGGAGATCCACTTCTAAGGTGATGGAGAGGAACGGGCATCCCGTTGCCCTTTCTACTCTGCCAAGCAGGCCCTCCTCCCCTTTTCCCAGCAGGTCCAACCCTACCCAGCAGCCTGTCCCTCCGGATTGCTGGAGCCTGTGGAGTGTGGAGTGAGGAGAGCAGCCACCCGGCTTCATCCATCCACTGGAGCCCGGATGATGGATGAGCCCAGGCCTGGCAGAATGATTAGCATATCCCTCATAAAACCCAGTGAACTCACAGAGCAGGGCAGGGAGAGGAACCCACAAGGGAGAAAGAGAAGCGTTAAATTAAAATCAGGCTGTGTAAGCATGAAGACAAAGTTCACCTTCCAGCCTGGGTGAGCACCCCAGCATCAATCAGCCTGCTATTTGAGCAGAAAGTGTGGCACGAGAGAGAGGGAATGCTGGGGATTTTTATGCGTTCTTGTGTTCTGTACAGTTGGCTTTGAAGGGATCGAGTTCCCCACTGCCCTTCCCAATGAACTTCCCAGGTAGTTTTTGCTTGACTTTATTCACCTCTGAGGTAAACCTCATCTGAAGACTCCTGCTCCTGGTGGTGAAGGGTCTGGAGGCGTTGGTTTGACTGAACATGAGCCAGCATGTGCCCAGGTGGGCAAGAAGGCCAAGGGCACCTGGCTTGAATCAGCAATAAGGCGGCCAGCAGGACCAGGGCAAGGGTTGTCCCTCTGTGCTGGGCACTGCTGAGGCCACACCTCGAGTCCTGAGGTCAGTTTTGGACCCATCACAACAAGGAAGACACTGAGGTGCTGGAGCATGTCCAGAGAAGGGAACAGAGCTGGAGAAGCAGCTGGAGCACAAGGCTGATGAGGAGAAGCTGAGGGAGCTGGGAGGGTTCAGCCTGGAGAAAAGGAGGGTCAGGGACACCTCACTCTCTTCAGCTCCCTGACAGAAGGGTGTAGCTGGTGGGGGTTGATCTCTTCTCCCAGGGAACAAGAGACAGGACAAGAGGGAAAGGCCTCAAGTTGTACCAGGGGATACAGTTTGGACATTAAGAAAATTTTTCTCTTGGAAAGTGTTGTCAAATACTGGAACAGGCTGCCCAGGGAAGTGGTGCAGTCCTGCTCCCTGGAGGGATTTAAAAGCTCTGTGTGGCACTTGAGGACTTGGTTTAGTGGTGGCTTTGTAATTGCTGGCAGAAAGGTTGGACTCAATGATCTCAGATTACTTTTCCAACCTAAACTTGGAATTGTTGGCAGAAAGGTTGGACTCAATGATATCTCGGATTACTTTTCCAACCTAAACACTTCCATGAACTTTTTTGTTGTGGAGAGAAAACTACATGAAGAAGCTAACAAAAGCCTGCAGCTTATGTGTGACTGTCCATTCATATTCCTAAACTGTAGGATACTTGCCTGAATTCAAGAGTGAAGGGGTAAAACTTGATCTGAAGTGAATTACAGCACACAAATCTAAAAAAAAAATTTCCAGAATCTACTGTGATGAAAATCTGCAGTTGCCCACAAGAGCAAGGATACCCTCCAAACATGGCAAGGGATGATATGAATCCACATCTGTGTTTAGCACAGGGACAAACCTTTTTCCACTCTTCCTCATCTGACTTGCCGTCGATGACTTTGTGGTGGCCAGAAATTACTGGAGCAATCACAGTGGTCACTTTCATGCTCACACACAACAATTCCTCTTCCCAATGAATCTTTGTTGCAACACTGGGACATAGCGGTGAAAAATCCAGGTGCTCTTTATCAGCACTGGAGTTTATTAGGCACAATTTGATATCTGGGCATAATTTGATTTAGCTTGGCAAGGGTTTAAAAGCCAGCAAGCTGAAAATGCCTGTCCAAGCTCTCCTCGTCTCCGACTTGATAACTAATCATTGCAGACTGGTGATTTTACACTGAAACGCATCTGGTGACATACAGAAATGGCGTGTACAATTCATAACAAACCATTTGGTCCGTTTATCTACTTAAAAGTGGCTCACAAAGAGATCACAGCTTTCTGAAGAGCAGCACATTTGCCATACGCTGCCTGCCAATAACTCGTGGTGTGTAGACAGTTCATGAGCAGTTGGCTGTGAGCATCGAATGCTTTGGCCTATGCCCATTTTGGAACAACTGTGCTGCTTTCATCTCTTCTTGGAAATGAACCCATTCAAAGTCTGGCAGTATTTAGGTGGGAGACTGCTTGGGAATCCTGGATGCTTTGCTAACAAGCCAAAGAAAAGCAGGTAAACAACAGAATCCAGATTAGAAAAAGAGGACCCAAGCCGCGTTGATGAATGGGAATAGAATAAATCAGAATCCTGTTGCTCCTAATTAATGTTCCAACCCCCAGAATCATTCTGTTCCCAGCCTGATAGACTTTGCACTATATATTGTCGCAGGGTAGTGTTCTGGGTGAAGATTAGCTAGTTAAGGGAAGGAAGTGCCTTAAAATGCTAATTTTGGCATTATTGAATAATGTCATAATAATAACAGTGATGGCTATAATTTTAGACTGTGTAATTCTCTCTGAGATCACGTTAACGTAAACCAACTCCTGCACAGACATTATATGACAGCCCTTAATATTCGTGCTGCTATCAAATACCAATATATGACTCTCTTCCTTTACTCATCTGAATATCCACTACCTTTGGTGGCCATCTGGGACATCGCCTGAGTGATGTTTTTAAGCAGTGCTGAACACTCAGACTGAAAAGGAACTCAGGCATTGCATTCAGCCTCTGCAACAAACAGCAAGCTGAGGAGATCAGACATTTTGAGACAATATCAATTTTTTAAAAGGTTTGCAAGCAAAATGACAGGTGTGGAAACCAAAGCTGTCCTGGCCAGGAGAAACTCCCTGAGACAAGATAAGAATAAAGATCAATGGGGCAGAGAAAAAGGATATTTTCCCTCCTTCCCTTGTCAATTGATAGTAGATTTTTGTCTGGCAGACTTTTGTGCTTGTTTAGAGGTTTTTTATGCAAATGATCTTGGTTCTGTTGTAACCAGGACGTTCTCATTATCTCTGTAATGACTGAACATAGCTAATTTGGTACAATTTGTAGACTCATAAAAGCTTTAGAAGAAGAGATAAGAGAATAAGGGTCATTAAGTCATATTTTTGAACACTTTCTTAAATTCTATTGGTTCCTCCTGTATCAAGATCAATAACATATTTACTGAAAGCATCCTGCCTGAGAAAGCAAATACATTTGCTCTGAAAACGTCAGGAGATGAGATTCTGTCTCCTCCCTGGACAATTTGTTTCAGAGATTAATCACTGTTAATAATGTGTGTCTTCCCTCTAATTTGGATTTTTCTGTCTCCGGTTTTCTGCCTGTGGTATTTGTTTTGCCTTTCTCTGCTGGATTGAAAACCTTGAACAGCCACAATTTCCTCTGATGCAGGTAGGTCTGTGCCACAACCTGGGCACTGCTTTTCTTTTTTTATTATTTTTTTTTCAATAAACAGCCTGACCTCTTTATGTCTCATTTAATAAGGAACCTTTCTCTTCATCTTAACTTCTAGTGCAGTATTTTCCAGAACCTCCAGTGACCTTTTGAAAAAGATCAGCCACAAAGTGACGCAAATTCGGCAATACCAGCTTGACCAACTCTCTCTGTAAATAGAGAATTGCTTTTCACTCCCACTCACTTCTCCCTTGGTCACCCAGCCAAAGGCTGCTCTTGCCACAATGTTGTGTTGGGAGGACATGGCTGGTTGCCAACCAGCTCCCAAATCCCTGTTTGCAACCCCTGCGAGCTGGAAAATCATATTCTGTTCTTAAGCACAGCCCATGTTCCTTGTTCTTGGCATTTGGCTGGATGAAGCTGCTGGAATGGGCCCAGGTTGTCCCATGGGGCTTCCCCATCCCTATAACCCATGGCTGTGGCCATAACTCCTACTGGCTTCTGCCCTAATTGCCTTTTGAATTGTCTCTGGGATCCCCAGGTGCGTGGAAACTTGACCTTGCCAAGGCTGAAAATCTCGGCAAGCTTTGAGATGTCCTAAAATAGAACAGAAATGGTTATTCAAGGCTTGAGGAGCAGCTGAGGTCACTCGGGTTGTTCAGCCTGACAAAGACGAGACTGAGGGGACACCTCATTGAGGTCTTCAACATCCTCACGGGGGGAGACACTGAGCTCTTCTCTGGTGACCAGTGACAGGACCCGAGGCAACGGCCTGAAGGTGTGTCAGAGAGGTTTAGGCTGGATATCAGGAAAGAGTTTCTCACCCAGGGGGTGGTCAGGCACTGGAGCAGGCTGCCCAGGGCAGTGGTCACAGCACCAGCCTTACAGAGTTCGAGAATATTTGGATAATGTTGGCACATGGTGGCATTGTCAGGGGTGTCCTGTGCTGGGCCAGAAGCTGGACTTTGATGATCCTTTCGGGTCATTTCCAACTCAGGATATTCCATAATGGCATTGCTTGGAGACAGTTAAACTTTTGGCCTTTCGCATTCTTGGCTTCCTTCTTATCTCAGATTCCTGCAAGTTTGAGGTTTTCCCACCTCACTTGTTCTTTCTTAAAAGTTTGTCCTTTTCTGTTTGCCCTCTCATCTGGCATTTCTGAGTAAAAAAAGAAATGCCAAGAAAAGTAAATCATGAAAAAAAAGGGCATGAAAAGGTCAAATGCAAGGTGTTGCACCTCTGTGAAAGCCATTCTGGTTATCGATACAGACTGGGGGGTGAATGGATTGAGAGCAGCCCTGAGGAGAAGGACGTGGGGATGCTGATGGATGACAATGTGGATAATGCAATGTGATGAGACGTTGGACCAGGCTGCCCAGAGAAGCTGGGGATGCCCCATCACAGGAAGGGTTCAGAGCCAGGTTTGCTGAGGCTTTGAGCAAAACCGATAACAAAGTCCCAGGTAACAAGTCATAGGACAAGAAGAAATGGCCTCAGGTTGTACCAGGGGATATTCAGGTTGGATATGGGGAAAAACTTCTTCACTGAAGGGGTAGTCAAGCATTGGAACAAGCTGCACAGGGAAGTTGAGTTCCATCATCTCTGGAAGTGTTCAAAAACCATGTGGATGTGGCACTTGGGGACAGAGTTTAGTGGTGAAGATGACAGCATTAGGTTAGCAGTCAGACTCAATGATCTCAGAGGTCTTTTTCCAACCCAAACCATTCTTTGACTCTATGAAAAAAATACATAGATGCATTTTTTTCCTCCATCTGCATGAAAAAGAAGTCCAGTATACACAGAAGTAAGGAAGCAAGCAGTGATAATAAATGCCCACAGACACAAAGATAACAGGCCTATATATAGATACTTCTACTTGAGGCTTCCACTTTATCAGGAAATTCTAATGGCGTTTTAGTCAAAGTTGTGCTGTCTTGATTGCAGATGCTTGGCTTTGGGCCATCTAATAAATTATTCCCAAAAGACTCTCAATTTTGATTCACAATTTCCTGTCTACACTTATGTCGATTTCTCTCAAAATTTTTCTCAGCTTTGAGGAATGAGCCCTTTTAGCACACAAAGCACATATTTTGTGTTTGAGACTGTCCTTTCCATGCCCATAATAAATGTGATCACCATGAGGAAAGTTACACCATGAAGGGAGATGAAAACCCTAAGTCCACGGTGTATATTTTTTTCAACTTCGGATGAAATTTTCAAGTTTTTAATCACCTGGAAGAAATTATCCAAGCTCCATTTCAGGGAGAGGTACAGCATGGTTAAAATACCTAAAAATGTGTGGGCAAGGCTGGTTTTGTGCTTTGTTCTTTGTGTATAACTCATTGATGACAAAATTAAGTTGAAATTTAGGTGGATTTTAAGGAAAGCACAACTGGAATGAATTTGTCATGTCTTACAGTCAGGTAATATTTTTTGTGATGTTTAGGGAATGCTAAAGCATGCAAGAAATCATCAGGAGAGGAAAAGGGAAAGTAGAGTGAAATCAAGTTCTGGACAGTGTGAAATATTTTTAAAATGCTCAAGTCGCATTGCCTCTTGCTGTGGTCTGGCATTCAAAAAATCTTACCAAAAAGTCAAGTTTGTCACCAATATTTTCAAATATCAGCTGGGGGGTTCGATGTAGGAGTTACTCTCAGAGTCACTTGCTCTGTCTCTCTGTTTGCTGACAAAGAGCTCTGGACAAACTCTTTTGTTTGAATTGACAACATGTTCAGCAGTGTATGCAAATGACTCATTATCATATTATTAATATTTTCCTCAAGGTCATTTGAATGGAATTTATTCATGCAGAGTATAAGCAAATTGCGGTGAAGATGAGTCTCCGAAGTCATCTGTGTCTTCCCTCATTCCCCAAAATTTGATAACCACACAACACACACCAGAGCAACCCCTGGAAAAACAAGCATTGGCTTTCACAGTGACCAAGTTGATGGCTTTTTCTTTCCTGCAGCTCTAAATGATTTCCTGTCAATATCAAGAGATTTGATCATTCATGACAGCAAGCTTTCAGCTGGAGTTGGATGAAGTTGTGCCGTTCCTGCGGGGATGGGGCTCTGTTTGGATTGGAGGCTGTTCTTGCCACCTGGAGTACTGCTGTGATGGAGAAATCCCCGTCTCATAAACCCAGAAAACTGATCCCCCAGAGGCAGAGAAGCCACAGCAGCAACCAAGTCATG
The DNA here is from genome assembly GCA_013398015.1 of Oreocharis arfaki. Taxonomy (NCBI): domain Eukaryota; kingdom Metazoa; phylum Chordata; class Aves; order Passeriformes; family Paramythiidae; genus Oreocharis; species Oreocharis arfaki. The sequence continues at coordinate 977,197 of VZRR01008228.1, forward strand.
CTCTAGGCTGGATTTATACTTCAAGCCAACTAAGAATTCTACCATTTGTCAAGACAATCAAGTAGGGTTCCTCATTATCTGTTAGGAGTGATGGAGTGGAGTGATGCCTCCATAGGGTGATTCATCCCACCATAATCAGGGAGTGGGATCAGATGTGGGGAGAGAGGAAGATGAATCACCTCTCTAGGTGCTGATCTTGTTCTGTTGAGTGAGGGAGGAGCCAAGACCAGCAGGTTTAGCGGGTGCCCTTTTCATAGGTAGGTGTGCCGAAGCCAAGCCTAATCACAGGTTGTCTGCAGGAAACTGACACCTCTGTTATTAAAGTGATGCCAGTTCTGGGCATAACTGGTTGTGGACAGCATGCAAGATTCAGTGTGTTATTGTTAGAGCAGACCACTGGTTACTCCCTTAAAATGGAAAAGGCAATTTTAACACCCACAAAAATTCCCATTACTTTCTCATTCCATGGCATAGCAGCAGCCATTCCTCCCAGTTTTGAGTCTTCTTCAAACTTATCTCCTTTTCAGTTCTTCCCCTGCACTTCAGACTACTTACACACATATTTCTGCTTTTTTTTTCTTTTACCAAATATGAGCTCTGTCTCAGTGCATCTTCCTTGGCCTGGCATCATCTCAGCTCTGGGTGTCATAACTCACCACTGATGAGTTCTAGACTTAATCAGCTGACACTGCACACTTAAGCCTGTCCTTTGCTCCCTTCTCATGACTTTTGGGTCTGTTGGCCAATACAAGTGAAATCTGGCAGAAGGAAAACATTAAATTTTCTCGAGCTTGGGTGAAAATGAATGGACTCCCAGATAAAGAGAGGAAGAATTACTGGTTCCACTGGGACCCTACTGTTGCAGACATCAAAGTGTGATTTCCCTCCTGTTCCCTTCTGCTGGGCATTAAGAAAATGTCTTTTTGTCTGACATCCAGGAGGGTTGAATCCAAACTACAATTTTAGCATACTCCTCTACAGACAGTGTGAGACGCAGTTTCCCAAGAAACCAGGTTTTAATATTTCCCACGTCCATGGGTCCCATGACTTTCTCTTCATGCAACGTTTTGAGCTTGCTCAAAAGCTTGCAAGCAAAATTCTTGCCTGTGAAATCCACATTTTTCTTCAGGGAGAGGAATCATAGAATGTTTTGCACTGGAAGGGACCTGAAACATCGTCTGCTTCCAACCCCTTGGAACCACAACACTTCCCTGTGGATCACTGACCACACAAGGCTCTACAGGTAAAGCATTGTCCTTTCTCTCGTGCCACTGACAGCCTAATCCAACATTCATCAACTTTGTGCTTGAGTCCTTGCTGCTGCTACAAAATTCACTTCGTGGTGGCCAGCCTGAAGTCCTGGTGGCCACTGATTTGTTTGCATACTTCATTCATAGTGGACAACACACTTGTCCATTTTCTTACATGTTTTATAGTTTTCTGCTCAAATTCTCGCTGTCCCCCTCAACAGACAGATGAGCAGGATTTACTTTCTTTGTGGTGTTTAACATTTAGGTTTCAGCAGAATTAACTTAGATTTTATCGCCCTTAAGTGCTTCTCTCAGTTCTTTCCACCCTGGAAGTAGATCAGTCTGGGCTGTAGGAGGACCAGCCAGTTTTAAAAACTACTGACTGTTTTGCTCTCTTGAAGTCTGTTCAAGGGAAATACTCTTCAGGTTATATGAATCTTCAAAGAACTTTGTGATTGTCATGGTTTAAGCCTGGCTGGAAATTAAGCAGCCTCCCCTTTCTCCATCCCACCCTAGTGGAATGAGGAGAAGAATCAAAGTAAAGCTTCNTTTATCGCCCTTAAGTGCTTCTCTCAGTTCTTTCCACCCTGGAAGTAGATCAGTCTGGGCTGTAGGAGGACCAGCCAGTTTTAAAAACTACTGACTGTTTTGCTCTCTTGAAGTCTGTTCAAGGGAAATACTCTTCAGGTTATATGAATCTTCAAAGAACTTTGTGATTGTCATGGTTTAAGCCTGGCTGGAAATTAAGCAGCCTCCCCTTTCTCCATCCCACCCTAGTGGAATGAGGAGAAGAATCAAAGTAAAGCTTCTAGGTTGAGATAAGAACAGTTTGATAACTGAAAAGAAAGTAAAAGACAGTCATAAAGGTAAATTATAATAAAAAGGGAAACACAAGTGGTGCACAATAGAATTGCTCCATCCCCATTGACCAGTGCCAGACCCCTCTTCCTAAACCAAGATCAGCCCCTTCCCAGTAACTCCTCCCAGTTATCTACTGGGCAGGACATTCTGTGGTGTGGAATATCCCTTTGGCCACTTTGGGTCACCTGTCCCAGCCATGCTCCCTCCCAG
>VZRR01008228.1:981448-1033765 GCA_013398015.1 Oreocharis arfaki
CTGTGGTCAGTTTGGGTCACCTGTCTCAGCTGTGCTTCCTCCCAATTCCTTTTGCTTTCCTCCTCACTGGCAGAGCATGAGACAAGTAAAAAGTCCTTAACTTAGGATAAACACCACTTAGCAAAAAGCAGAACATCAGTGTGTTATCAACACCATTCTCATTCCGGATCCAAAACACAGCACTGGAACAACTACTGAGAAGAAATTAACCCTACCCTGGCTGAAACCAGGACAGAGATCCAGCAATGTATTATAATGTTTTCAACGGCAAAAAATTATAAGTTTTTCCATGTAGAAAAGGAAAGAACTGATGATTTTTAGGGGAAAAAAACCCCATACCTTAACTAAATGGAATTTTTTAATATTTGGGCCATAAATCTCAAAAATCAAGGAANCCCTGGCTGAAACCAGGACAGAGATCCAGCAATGTATTATAATGTTTTCAACGGCAAAAAATTATAAGTTTTTCCATGTAGAAAAGGAAAGAATTGATGATTTTTTGGGGAAAAAACCCCCGTACCTTAACTTAATGAAATTTCTTAATATTTAGACCATAAATCTCAAAAATCAAGGAATATTTTGAAGCAGGCATAGCTTCAGGATTTATAGGTTTTAGATCGGGACTATGTCAACTTCATTCAATGTTTTCAGCTCCTGTGGCTGGGGAATAGTTAAACCCACAAAAGCTAGGCTGAAACAAGAACCCAGTTTCCCAAAATAAGCAGTACAATTTGGTAATATCAGCATAATTTGTAGCTCATCAGTTGATCTCAATGGTATGTCCAACTCCTGGATGACTATGGCTAATTAAGGTGCCTTTTGAGCCCCAAAAATGGCATTCGGTACTTCTTTTGGAGCTAAAACCTGTGTATGGTGTCCCTTGAAGAATTCAAGTCCTTAAAATTCCCCCTGGTCTCGCCAAAAAGAAAGTAAGTGATTTATAGCGACTGAGGGGCAACATTTCTCTGCCCTCTGAACTCAGAGCAGATGCACTGCCTGGTGTGAAGCTTCTCATCCTGGAGGAGATGTCTACAGTAGGTTTTCTGATACCTTAAAAATATCTGATACCTTAAAAATAATTTTCTGTAGATCAGTGAAAGAAAACCACAAGAGAGATCCATTACAAAGCTAAACTCTGAAATTTGAAATCACACATGAATCTTGAAGTATCCTGGGACTAGATCTGCCTGAATCTGATTTAGTAGGTTTTCTGATACCTTAAAAATAATTTTTCTCCGTTGGTATGGAAGGTTCTGATCTTCTGCAGCTCTGTGCTAACGAGTAAAGTCCCTGAATGTCCATTTTTTTCGCCTTCTTCCTACAACAGCCTCTTCTGTCATCGTGTCTGGGACTTCTAAAGGAGATCTCCCTCCCTCCCACTCAGCAATACGGAATAATGAGATGTTTCCAGCATCTGTTTTTATTTCCTCACAGGTAAGGACCTCTGTTTAAGGTAAAGCTTCCCATGTTCTTTATGCCCCGAGCTTTGCTGCTTGAGCCTTCTGCCGGCGACATCTCCGATCCGAACGCATTAAGATCACTTCTCCCCAGATGCCTACCGGCTTCTGTTTTATTTAGTGCGCCTGGATGGTTTTCTAGGACTGCATCCAAGGTAGTCTCTGACCTTGCTGGTCCTTTAGTCAGCTGTGGTGAGCACGGAGCCCTCCAGAAAGATGTGGTCAGTCCCTCACGCCTTCCTGCAGGACGTGTCAGGCGCGCTGAATTTCACCGCGCTCACTCCTTCTGACAGAGTATGCACAGAGGGATGCAACGGTGGCACATTTTTCACAGATGCCTGTGTAAGGCCCAGAATAGGTTCTCACATTCATAAAACCGGCACAGCCTGCCCTCAGGGAGGCGAGTAACTCATTTATTTTGCCTTTTCTTATCATTATTTCATCTGATGTCTCCTTTTTTGGTCCCTGAGACGGTAATGTGCATTTCAGCCGTGTCTTCCATTCTGGGAGTCTCAGAGTACTACACAACACGAGCGACTTCAGCCTCCTGCCACTTCAGCAAGGGTTTTTGTTTTCAAGTTTCTCTTTCTGTGTTGCTGGGTTTGCTTGGAGAGCAATACTTTTCTTCACATTGAGAAATAATCTACACATTTTTAAGGAGAATGAGACACAAGCTTGAAAAGAACTCAGTCACAGTGGAGGGTGGAGATATCACAGCCAATATTAAAAGTCCCAACCCGGTTACTGACATCAGTGCAGCAGCACAAACTCTGCCTGAGGTCATTACCAGGCCTCAAAAATTCGTGGGGCAATTTAATCTGCATTTTTGCTGGGTGGGCCATTACCAAAAGAGCCAGGAAGAGTCCTTCAAAGGGATAACTGGAAGCTTTCCTGGCTGGTGGATGCTTTCTAGTGGTCTCAGAAGTTTGGAGGGCTTTTTTGTGGAAACTAAAAATATTGTTCCTCTCCCAGTGTATGTGTGGACACCACATGGATTCATACCCCGTGCCAGGTGCTGGTTATCACTGAGGAGTTGTAATACATGGCATGACAGGATCTGCCTCAATTTCTGGACACCGAAGGAGAATTCTACCAAAAAGCGCAGGAGAAAATGAGCAATATTATAAACCCTAGAGAGTTTTGATTGTCCCATATGCCAGGCTGCACCTTGCTTGTTGGGAATAAGAAGTACTTCAGAGTTTGTTTTGTAAATTTGCCAGGCAGTGTCTGCACTGGGGTCACATGGAAAATAAAAATAAAAAGGAGACAAACTTGAGGTAACTCCATACTCGGGCCAGAATTCGTTTGGTTAGAGCATGGTGCCTATAATGCCAAGGTTGTAGGTTTGACTCCTATATGGCCCATTCACTTAAGAGTTAGACTCAATATCCTTGTGGGTCCCTTCCTCCTCAGAATATTCTGTGATTCTGTGATATTTGCTTACTTTGAAGCTGGATGAAGGTTAATAATGTGTTGATTATTTAGTGTGTGAAACGAGTGAATATGGCATTGAGAAGCTCTATCAGGAGCCATCTGCATAAACGAGTTCACTCCTAAAGTGACACCTCTAATTTCCTCTTGATGATTTTCACCCGTGGCCCTCCATCAACTTGACTGTAACGGGCATGACACAATCTGAGCCTCACCTGCTGTTTCCATCCCTTCAGATCAAGTAAGGCTTTGTGATGGCAGCGAGAGCAATGAGGACTGAAACGAGATCACTGCGGTGGCTGAAGGGCGTTTGCTGCTGGACACCCGGCAAAATCCTTTCCCGCTGCCAGGAGAGGAGGTCCCCTCCACGCAAGGCATTTCTCTGCTTGTGTCACTTCCCTGCCTGTAAGTTACTGTGTAATTACATCACGGCTGGAAGTGTTCATTAAAAAGCTGGGACCATTAGCAGAGGCAAGGCAGCCTCCTTTGTTTTGTGCAAAATTAGATGCCAGCGCGAGCCCCAGTCCTAGCTGCATTCATGTTCGTAAATCAAAGTCAAGTATTTCATTAGAGTGTCTGCAGTGTATGTATATAACTCAGCAGCAGAGAGTCTGCTAAGCCTAATGTGTTGCATTTAATTAACATTTAATTAGAGGGTTTTTTGTGGGAGGTGCGTAAGTATTTGCCAGGCGGCTCATAAACATGAATCCACATCTCGCTGGCTGGACATCAGGGCTCAGTTCTTCTAAATAAAGGCTGCAAGTTGAAATCATCCTCTCAATTCAGGCAGATCTAGTCCCAGGATACTTCAAGATTCATGTGTGATTTCAAATTTCAGAGTTTAGTTTTGTAATGGATCTCTCTTGTGGTTTTCTTTCACTGATCTACAGAAAATTGCATTTGAATGATTGTATTTACTCCTCTCTTACTCGTTTGTGTGGTGAGTAGTTGGGTCATACTGGAATATTTTGCATGTCTTCTTAAGAAAAACAGAAAAACCTTAATTTCAGGAAGAAAACTCTTCCCTTCCAAATTTGTGAGTCTGGAAGCTTTTAAGGCGCCGTGGCAGATACCTCACAATTTACAGGAGCACAGTCATTCCCATGTGCAAGGAGGAAACTGTGGTAATTTTTCCCAGTAAATTCATTATTGACAGGTTTTTGGTGGCCTGTGCTAGACCAGATGCCAGTGGATGAGCTCTGATTTTTGATTGATACCTGCATAACAGTTCTGTGCTCAAAACAGGAAGCCAACTGATCGCCCAAGGTCTTCTTTGGAGTCACTGGAGTCAACTCCAATAACGTACATCTAAGGCAGACACCTTCTCCAAACACTCCTCTATAGGTGAAAACTACCTGACCTGGATGGATGCCTTCAATTCAGGTGTCTCCACCTGAGCAAGTCACCCCAGGTTGTCTTCACAGAGCCAAGTTCAGGGCATGACTTGTCTGACAAAATTTAGGAATCTGTCTGAGCATGACCTGTGACATTACCTCTACTCTGCTCTGACTCTGGTGGCTTGACCTCCTCTATTGTGGGAGGCCAGAAATCCTGTGCAGACACAGACACCTGAAGACAGGTAAGACAAATCCCACCTGTGGTTTCTCACTGTCAAGTGTAGAAGGAGGCTGTGAAAATCTCTCGATTCAGGTCAATAGAGGCTGGTGAGAAACTGAAATGGGTTCCCCAGAGGAGCTGTTGATGCCTCATCCCTGAAAGAGTTCAAACCCAGGATGGGCAGGGCTTAGAGCAACCTGGTCTAGTGGAAAGATTGAAATAAGATCATCTTGAAGCTCTCTTCCAACCCAAACCATTCTATGGTTCTATGATCAAGGTGAAAACCTAAAACTGGTGGGTGTGGATACTCCTCCCTCAGCTGTCATGGCATGGCTCAAACCATCCCCAGTTTAGTGGCCTTTGCAGGGACATCCTTCTCTCTGAAGACTCTCAAATTGGGTGACACTTTTCTATCCTAACCCCTGCCACCCTCACAGGCTGACTGAATACAGCTGTCAGCCTAAGCCTGGACTATCTTAGGGCATAGCTGAGCCGAGTGTTGCAGCAGAACAGAAACAGCCCAGAGCTGTGACCTCACGGGCTCATTGCTGCGGCTGTGGCCGCAGGCTCCTGGAAAATTACAGCTGAAACCACTTCATTTCTCCCACAGCTTCTCTTCTGAGCAAGGTTTCACCTCATCCTTGTCCTACATGGCTTTTACCCCATGCTGTTAATCAGCCACCGCTGTGCTCACCCCGTGGTTGATGGCAGAAGCGACCCATTTGGAGTAGCTGTCCTTTTCAGAGTGGTGCTGTGGTAGGGAGAATCTCACCAACATGACAGATTTGTTCACCCCGGACTAAACACATCTTCTGGCTAAAAATAAAAGGAAAGGGAAAAAAAAAAAATGAAAAAAGAGGGTTGGTTGGTTATTTCTTTTTCTCCACCTGACCAGCTGCCCAATGATTTGCTTTCTGAAAAGCTGTTGAGGATGTCTCAGCTCATTACTTCTCATATCTGAGGATGCTTCTGTGAGAAATGATTCCTTTGATCCTCTGCAGGTTCACTGTCTTTTCCTCCTGCCCTACTCCTGAATTGGTTTTGTTTCATCCCTGGTTCAGGATAGTGCTGGGCCTTCGAGGGAAAGACAAGCAGGAGAGAAGACAAATCTTATTTTTCAAGTAGAGGGCTGGATTTTTTTGTCTGGCACAACAGCGTACATCCAGAACGGTGGAGGAGGTGTTGATAAAAGAAAGGCAGACGAGGAGTGAGGTCACCATGGGTCTGATGGAGGAATATTTTCCTACTTGGGCTAGGGGGCTAATGGACTATTGAGCACCAGATCTCAGCTGGCACAATTTGTGTAGCTCCTCTGGAGTTAATGGGAGTCAATGCTAAATTACACCCCTTATGGGCTAAAAAACCACTGAGCCAAAGGATTTTTAAATGATGCTGTTCAGTGAGGTGGAGCCATAGATATGTTTGGCAGGAGTGTATGGAAATCTACAAGTTGTAATAAGATCTCCAAACCCTTCACCAAGGCTTCTCCCTCCTCTCAGGGAGTAAATTCATGAGCTCAGACTGTCTGAGCCTTCTCCTCTGCTTGGAGTTTGTGCAACCCAGTCTTACAATCCAGGTCAGGCTCCCTCAGACCCACAGGGTGAAGCTGAGTTACACCAGCAGCAGGTTGGGCTCCTTGTTTGCTCCTGGTGGGCTTCTCATGGGAATCAGAAATGGGAGGAGGAGGAGGAGGAGGAGGAGGAGGAGGAGGAGGAGGAGGAGGAGGAGGAGGAAGTAAAAATCATGAAAACAGCAGGAGTTTGATTCAGTTTGGAGATCTCTAAGCCACCACTGATCAAATCCAAGTGCTTTCCTTGTGTTAAAATAGATTGCTTCCATCAATCTCCAGGAAGGCTTCAAGATGAATCTCCCTCTTTTTGGTGTCTTCATCCTTTCAGATCTGGGACAAACATATTTTTAAAGTTACTTTTATATCTTTCGTCTCCTTTCAGCTTCCTCCTTTGCCCCAATCTTCAGGAGAAATTCCAAACACAGGTGCTGAGTTAATTTTCAAAGGCACAACAGCAGGGCTGTCTTTTTGTTCTCTCCACTTTGCGTCTCCCAGTTTGTTTTCTAGATCAATAGGAAGTTACCTCTGTCTTTACTGTTTCATGTTAATACTTGACCTACAGATAAGAAGGAAAACATGACAAGAATATGAGGGCGGGAAGTGTGAAGCCGTAAGTGGCTTTTGAAGAGTGTTCAGCTTCCACAGCAGCTGCTTTCCCTGGGTTTGGGCATCGTCCCTTCCACAAGTGAAACATCAAATATTTCAGCTGAGCACATTTTATGGTTGTTGTGGGATCAAGAAGGGGCAGACTGCCACTGTTTGCTGCAGGATCACTTTTTAGGACTGCAGGTCCCTGCCGCACACTAATACTGCTCTGCCAGCACGACTTGGGATCAGAGTTTATTTTCACTTTACACCTCACTGGTCACTACATCCCCAGATTTCTGACTATGAACTTGTGGATCACACAGCATCAATATCACAGAATGGGGATCATCATATCAGAATACTTGACACAGGAATGCCCAGGGGTGGAGCCATTGGTGGGCACCAAGAGGGAGCTGTGAGTGCTCAGCCACACTCATGCCCATGTTCAGATTTGACTCCTGACCACCCTATCTCTAAATCTAATTTTCAAATCTAAATCTAAATCCAATCTCAGCCAATCTGCCCACAGGACAAATCATTCCCTGTGGTCCATGCAATGGGGGAGAAACTTACCTGGGATGATTTTCTAAGGAAAATAATATTTTTTATTTTCAATATCGAAATTTTCATGTGATTATTTCTCACTTTTATTTTTGCCAACAAAAGCATTGTTTGTCCATCAGCAAATATTGAAGTGATGGTCTTTGCTTGCCATCCTCCACAATCTTTGTCATTGACACTTTTGCCTTCAGGCAGGGAGCTGGGCAGCAGGAGCCAACACAAGAGTGGGAGGAGAAGGCAGGAAAGCAGGTATTCAGCCATGTGGGCAGGCAGCTAGCGAGCTTACATAGATCATTTTCTAAAATAGAATAACTTTGGAAACCCTTAAAATGGAAAATGGAAGAAAAACAAAAAGGAAAGAATAAGGAAAAAGAGAAAAAAGACTGAAAAAAGGCAAAAAGTAAAAAGAAAGAAAAAAAGAAAAAAAAAGAAAAATGAAAAAGGGAAAAATAGGAAAAATAAAAAGGAAAAATAAAGAAAAGGAGAAAGGAAAAAGGAGAAAGTGAAAAGCTAACGAAAGAAAATGAAAAAAAATGGAAAAAAAAAGAAATAGAAAAAGAAAATTGAAAAGGAATAGCAAGAAAAATTAAAAGAAAGGGGAAAAGGGAAAGAGGAAAAGCCAGTTTGGTTCTAGGGCACCATTGCTTGTTAATCTGAAAGATGAAGCATCTTTCTGGGGAAACGATTTCCCCTTTTCAGTGATTTCTCCTACATTGTTTGGCAACCACTTCTGCCCCATGTCCTTCCTTGTGTCCTCTGCATCCTACATGGATTATTCATGGCCACCCTTTCACTTCAGGCTGAAATTTAAACCTTCTGATTGATTTCTGGCATCAATCCTGGCCCCACAACTCTTTGGTGCTGCTTTGGGGAAGAGAAAAGTGGTTTTCCAGCCTCTCAGCTGGTTCAGAAAATCCTATATTTCAGTGTGGCTTTCACACTGGCTTTTCAGTTATATTTTCCTTTGAAGTGTGGTCATCCATTCAAAGAAACTGATTTTGCTCCAGTTTTTTCTGGACAACAAAAAGCAGAAGCGCTGCAGAACAGTTCAGTCACCCCAAGGAAAGGAGCTGTGCTCAGGGGTTATTTTTTTCCCAGTTTGGGCCTGTGATTTACCTGCAGAAGGTTCAACTTCAATTTCTTTGCATCAGCCTGAGAAACAGCAAGGTGAAATCTACCCCAGGCTTTTGCTTTGTTCCAGCCCCTAATCAATCTTAGCAGCCATTTATTGCTCCATATTTTACCAAGCAAAAAGAGATTATGCCTTAATTATTTCCTCGCGTGCCTCTGAGAGTTGCAGGAATAAGGCAAACAGAGGGCCAGTACAAATAATCAGTAAAATGAAAATTAAGACATCAATTTTCTCTTCTGTGATCTAGCAATTTAAACCCTGTGTCCTTTTCCAGCTCCGTAATGGTCACACAGATCTGTTTCCCTGTGTGATGGGTGAACAAAGCTCCCAACAGAAGGTGAAGTGGGAAGTGATGGCCGGAGGTGGCTGTCGCTCCTGACTGCTGTGGAATCCTTCCTTACAGAAGATGCCTAATATTTGGAACTAGCTGCAGGAAATCTGCTCTTAAAACTGAATTTCACTTTTTTTTTTTCCCGTGTAACTCATGGACGAAAAGATGTTTTGAATTCCCTACGCTGATATTTCTTTACAGGGCAACTGGGAAGTCGCGGCCCTAAAAATTTGGAATTACTACTGTGAATTTATCCCAGCGTTCAGCTGTTCCAGATTTACTGCCATATGTTGGCCTTTAGTGCAGCTCCCCCCGTCCCGCACGTTGTTAGCAGCCTCAGGTGTGCAGAATGGCTCCATGAATCCGTGAACGTGATAAATGTTATCCATTACTGGCAAGATCGTTCCGCGTCTCACTGCAGTTGGTTTCACTACAGAAATGCTTCCTGTAAAGCAGGGCTTTTATTTGTTTATTCCAGGGGTTTCTGTGATTTCGCAATTTCTCTGGCCAGTGCACTTTTCATTAGCTGTTGGTTTTTAAGGAAGTTATCCAGTGCTGTTTCCAAATTAAATCCCTTGTCTGCTCTCCTCAGGGATCTCACCAGGAAGATGATTTGTGATGTGTGTTTGAAATCCTTCAGCTTGGCCAAGTAGGTGCAGACCAGGAGAGCAGAGGGAGCTCCTGATCCTTCAAATCCTTCTCCCACACGGCCTCCCAGAGAAAGCATCATGTGCAAGGAGTGACCTCCGAGAGGGTTGAGGTAGTTGCTACAGCTCCTAGAGTTTCTAGAGAGGGAATAAGTCATGCCAGGGACCATAATTTTTATTTTTCAGTGTCCTCCAGCCTTTCCTGCACTGGTTGATGTATCAGTGTACCATCAACTCTCCCATCCTCGTGTGAGGTGCTGTGGAGTTGTTTCAAAATCCACCAGCCGCTGTTTCCCTTTGAAAGTCACTGTGCTATAAAAGTAAGAGCATCTTTCTGATTTCAAAAGCTGCTCTGAAACTCCCAAAGCCCCTTATGCCAAAAGCAATCATGTTTTAAATGCTGGAAAGTACCAGCTCTGGCTGAAATTCCAATGATCAGGCTGGAGAGGAGAAAAGGAGAACAGAGGAGAAAAGGAAAAGAGAGGAGAAAAGGAGAGGAGAGGGAATCAATCATAGAATCTCCCTGTGACTTTTCCTTGCCCTAATCAGATTTACTCTGGGTTTACACCCACCTGAAGTAACAAGGAAGGCTAAAGCCCTTGTGAGAGAGATATGAAGATGCTGTTGTTCCGTAAAGGAAAAGACCTAAGAATTTTTAGTTTGGAAAGTGCTGATGAACCCATGAATCACAGAATCATCATCTTAGAACGGTTTGGGTTGGAAGGGACCATAAAGATCATCTTGTTCCAAAGCCCAAATTTTAAATGTTAATGATCCTTCTGCAGGTTCATTCATGGCTGTTCTAAGCTTAGTGATGGCACATCTTGTCCCTTCCCTAGTGATTTGTTTGGGCCATGTTCATTTAATTTTATTTTCAAGGCTGAAAAAGCTGTGAGATCCCTGCTATGGGTTGGAAGAATTTATCTCACATGGATTTCCATGTTGCAGAAGCTCATCCTTGTGTGATGAACTCTGCAGAGAGAAACCCCAAAGTTGGAGGGGTCTGCTCTAGTACCTGTCTAGGGGTGCAGTGGCTTCATGTTATTTTCACTTTGGGGTCCCATCACGATGCTGAGGGTGCTCTTGAGCTCAGCAAAGCTCGGGGTGGTGCTTTTTATCGGATTAGTGCTGTTCTTGTAGGTGCTGTGACTGCACACTGCCGAGAAATCACGTCCTACCTGCTTCAGTTTTCCCAGGCATTTCATTTCTCTGCAGAATTTCTGCCTTGCACTGCTTTTGGGTGTTGCTCTGTGTTGCTAAACAGCTGCTCTGTCCCACATCTAAGCTGGCCACCCTCCATTCTAGAAAAAAAACCCCTGAATCAGTAAAGGGTGTTTTATTCACCCAGAGTGAAACACTGCTGTCCTCATCTGAATCTGCAGGGGTCACTTAGAGAGGTCTCTCCGAAAATGTCTGAACACGTATTGCTCCTTTTCCTCCTCTGTTCCTGCAGCAGCAAGGATTCACACCCATTCCCATCACATTTTCTGCCATTCAGTGGGCACCGTGGTTCTGCCTGCGTGAGTCCTTCTGCACAGTGACGGAGAGGAGGGGAGAAAAGCTGCTGTGTTTTCTGTCAGATGGAGTTTGGTAAATAAGTGTAAATAAGGCTTACAGAGCCGTCCACAAGTTTAAAAGGATCCAGCCAGAAATAGCAAGCTGGCAGGGCGGGCTCTGCTCAACAGCATCACCCTTGGCCATCGAGTTTCTGTTTGGTTTTCTGCTTTTCTTTTCTGTGACTGAAGCAAAAGCTGATGGAAGAATATGCGTGTAAAGGTCCAGGAAGCGACCTGGAAGTGAAAAAGCAAGAAGAAAGGCTCTGAAATTGTTGTGTCTCAATCAGGGGCTGGGCAGCTTTCTTTACTCCTACATTTCCTTTTATCTCTGTGTGAGATGCCATTACTTTTGTTTGCAGGAGAGCAGGGAAGCTCATCTAACACTCAGATCCGTGGTGTGACGTGTTTCTCATAAATGAATGACAGAGGACTGTTTTTTCTGTCACAGAGAGGGCTCCCAAAAATGGCTCGATATAAACTCCTCCATCCAAAAACATTCCGTGGGGCTTTCTGGGAGGATGAGGGATCACTCTGGACATGTGCTGTATCAAGGGGGCTTGATCCATGATCCCAGCTGATCCAAAACATGGGCCCATCCCCATGGGCACAGTGTTATTCAGCAAGATACAGACAAAGATACCTTTATATGGTGCTTAAAGAATAATGAAGGACATTACACAGCCTTCTTTGACCTCTCAATAGGCAGGGATTTCTTTGAAGAGGCCAAATAGTCATCAGATCGAGTTTGCATTGAATTACAGGGTGTTTGAAATCGCTGGGACTGGAGAGGTTAACAGATACTCTCATTAAAATTCAGTCCTTTAAACCGAAATATCCTGAAATCTGCTGCACTTCACACCACATGAAAGTGGGTGTAACAGCAATGAAATAAGTTGGAGTTCTTCTCTGCTTAAAGTGTCGGGCAATTTGCAATGCAACGTGCAATATTTTGGTGTGAAGGCATCAATTGGCCTTTCCCAGAGCAAACTGGGCAGAGCTTTAAATTTACACTGGCAAAAGACCTGGTCCCAGGAGTTCAGCAGATAAGGGGCAATGCCCAAGAACCACAGCGCTCCTAAAAAGTGACAGAAATCATCAGGTAGGGTAAAAAAAAGCTTTGAGCATCCCCTTGCAACTCAGTTTCTTGGTTCCTGCCAGCCCCATGCATGTCTATTTATAATTGCAACTTCCCTCAGTTAATCATGTCAAAAATGTCATTTTTACCTCGGGGAACTGTATCTGATGTAACAATCTCTGCAAAATTGTTAATCCCCGACGTGAATCCCCAAGTAAACTGATTACGATGCCGGCAGCACGAAATAAGCTCAGACCTTCCATTAATCGCTGCACAAACCACGGCAAATTTTGAGCTGAATTTAGATGTACAAGAACATTCCTGGTACTTCAGGGAATAACATACACACAGCTTCAGACATCATGTGAGTGGGTAGCTGCTGAGCACAGGAGCCATCCACTAGTTGGTGGTAATTCGTGAACCAGAATTTTCTCCTTTACTAATGTGGAAGCAGTTCGTGCAGAAGCAGTGGGGCCAGGAAATTGGAATGTGTTAAAGAGAAATGACTCTCGAGGAATATTTTGCTCATGGTTGTCTTGGCTGTCCCACCAAAGGCTGCCCAGACAGGTCCTGCTCTCATGGCACTGCTGTTCAGCACCCACTGGATACAGGGCTCGGCATTTCCACTTCTTCAAGAAATAGAAATGATTTGAGATGTCAACTGAAACAACAATCCGACTGCAGAAACCCCAGCAAGGCAAAGGACCATGTGGAGAAGCTAAAATGACTGTTAGATACCTGGAGATTTCAATTTGTTCCAGCTTTGGCCTTCTCCAGGCTGCCTTGGCAGGTTGCAAGACAGTATTTTGTGAGGAAAAAAAAAAAATAACATGAGCAGTTTCATGTTACATCTCACAGGGAAAAAACCAACAAAACAACAAATAAAAAACCAGACAGGTAAAGATGTTTGAGCTGTACAGTGTCCTTGTTCTCAAGGTCAAACCTTTCTCCTGTGAAGACAAGGACAAGAGGGGGAACCTCTTCAGTTCATACATGAGCCCACGTCCAGCTACTTTCAGATCCTCTTTCTGACAAATCACTCTGCGTCCTGCCCCTGACTCAGTCTGTGCTCGTGCTGGCACGGATTTGGAGATATCAGGACTTGGGAGTAAACTGGGGAGTTCAGTAATTTGGTAGGAAGGAGTCCTAGGAGCCCAGGTGATTTACACCTCCAGACCTTGCTGCACTCCTGGAGGGTGCTGAGGCCCTGGAACAGACTGCCCAGAGAAGCTCTGGCTGCCCCATCCCTGGAAGTGTTCAAGCCAGGTTGGATGGGGCTTGGAGCAACCTGGTCTAGCAGAAGGCGCCCTGCCCATGGCAGGAAGCTGGGAGTCCATGATCTTTTAGGTCTCTTCCAACCTATTTTATGATTCTATGACTTTCTTCTCAGGAGACAACCCATCTGTTGCCTCCCAAACCAAGACCTGTCATAGTTCAGGCAATACCTCCCTCCAAGAACTTATCCCAGGTGATGGCATGGGTGGGGCTGCAGTATCGATCCTTCCCTGGAAATGATGAATTTGGAAGTGGAAGCACTGAAGCAGGACAAAGGCATCTGGGTGGAGTCATCAGCAACACACAGGAGTTGCTTTCCATCTGTTCACATTTCAGGAAACCTCGCTGCATCCCTGAATATCTGTCCCTGCTGGTCCTCACTACATGCTGCTCAATTGCTTTGGAGACAAAATAGCAATTTCTTAATGCTCCATCTCCCCTCCTCTCCTTTTTTTTGCTTCATGTGTCTGAAATTAAATTCAGATTTTAAATCACAGGATGATTTGTCGTCCTTTTTCTGATGGGCAGCCTCTCCCTGGTTAAACAGATGATTTACCTGTAGCTTCACCCCTCAGGGAATGAAAGTCTCCTGCCCTGAATGGATGATTTGGGGGTCTTAGAAGTTGGTGAGCAGTGGAAAAGTCCCCAGCTCATATGATTTAAAACTCAGTATGCACACCACTTCAGGGAATTTTTGCTTTTTCCAAAGGTATTATGGACTGTCCCTGCTCAGGGCTGGGTTAAGACCTCAGTGTGGTCACTGAGATCCAGGGAAGTGGCTGAGTCACCATCCCTGGGGGTGTTTAAGACCTGTAGATGTGGCACTTGAGGACATGGCTTAGCAGTGGACTTGGCAGTGCTGGGGGAATGGTTGAACTCAATGATTTTAAAGTTCTTTACCAACCCAAATGATTCTTCGATTTTGCCTTCCTACCAACTCAATTTCCTTTGGAGAAGACTGCATCCAAACTACACCTCAAGGACCAGGATGGCAAAGCAACCTGAGAGCTTGGTATGGCTGAGAGATTGGTCGGCTGTGTCCATGATCCAAATACTCTGAAAGGTGAGGGAAACCAAGGCAAAGCAGGAGGTCAGAACCAGCAAAAGAGTTCTTATACACTCAGTGCAATGGAAACATTTAAAGAATCATAGAATCATTCAGGCTGGAAAAGACATCCAAGATCTCCACCTACCAAATCCAAGTAAATGGGAAATTACCTCTGTGCTGAATTCAAAAGCAGGCTCGGTATTCCTGTGAAGAACAAACTGAGTATGATTCAGAGCACAAGACATTTCCACCATCCTGAGGTAAATACAAACATGCATCTCTGTGAGGTGAGGCAGGATGTAAATCAGTGTTGATAGTTCTGGTCTTTCACAGTCCAGGCACCAGCCTGGACCAGCTTGGGACCAGAGGGAGCAGTCCCACGACTTAAAGCGTGGTTGAGTGCCTTTTGTGAGGACTTCTCCTAGGTTATCTTGGGCAGGTGGCTCCAGTTTGCCCTGGGGAAATTTTGCCAGTGGATCAGGCGGGGCAAAGAGCAGCTGGTGGGAAAAGCTTGGCTTTGAGAAATGGAAATGGAAATGTGTCAAACACATTTGGGACTTCACTCCCCAGGCTGCAAAGTGAGACTGAAAGAGGAGACACAAATCAAGCTTTTTATTAAGCTGTCCTTGCTGCTGCTGGAATCTCCTGCTGCTTCTCTCAGACAGCCTTTGATGAGCCTTGGAGCTCTGCGAAGGTGTTTCTGCAGTGGGCACATCTGGTTCTGTACCATTTCACTCCTGCCTCGAGGGGCTGGTGCTTGTTTTTATGATTTTTGCTGTCTTTTCCCTTCTCCTCTCTGTCTAATATAAAAGAGGCTCCCTTCTAAATGTCTTTAAGAAAAAATGGAGAAGAATATGGGTGTTTCTGCAATTGGATTTGCCTGCTTCAGAGGCAGCTTTGTGTCGTAAGCTGAACCCTGCGTGGAAGCTGGGTTTTGCTGGAGAAATGGAAAAGTCACGTCTGGATATGCCCTTAGATTTACTGTGGATGTACCAGAGCCTCCTTCTGCCCTCTCATCCAATCCATGCTCATCCTCTGAATCAGTTAAACTCCCTTTCCCCAGGGTGTGGGTGCAGGAGCGGAGATAAATCAGGACAAGCTCTGGATGATGCTACCGGTCCAGGTTCGATGAAAAAAGCTGTGCAATTCCAGTGTGAGGTCCTACAAGATGTCTGTGGCGGCTGTCTGTGCTTCTCTGCCTGTCTGGGATCCTCACTGGAGTACTGACAGGATTCTACGCTACTCAGCAATTTTGGGAAACAAGGAATTTCAAGGGAGATCGGAAGGAAGAAAACGAACAGAAGATTTATTAGTGCATACAAAAAAAAAAAAAGAGTGAGACCAGGAGAGCCCTTTGTCAGCTGGGAGTGGCTTTCCTGGACATCTTTCTGCATTGATTCTTCTCAGCATTCAACTTCATTGGCCTCTCACTATCTGCAGAAAGTTTAGCGTTACATGGAACAACCTACAGTATCCAGAAAACGAAAGCAGAAATCAACCCAGAGCAACCCAAAACAACCCCTCAGCAGTGAGGAACCTAACGAAATCACTCGCTTTCGGTTTTTTGTCTCATAGGATATTTTTAAAAAACTCACTTGTATAAAACTTCCTAAATCTGTAATGGAAGGGAAACTGATACCAATTATGTGTTTAGTAATCCTCTCAAAAGGTAACAACAACAGCATTGATGACGTCAGGCCTATCTGCTGTAGCGAAGAGACATTAAAAAGCAATCACAAACAAAAGCAGATCTCTACCTAATGCTCTGTTCACTGGGAGAGAGGAAGGCAGGTTATTGTGATTCAGGGGTTTGCTGTGAGCAGGGTGAGGAAAGATAAACCGGAGACGGGTTTACCACAAGTATTTTGGTTAAAACACCGGTGATGCGTGAGTCCCGGCTGTCACCAAATGCATTTGTCAGCTAAAATCTTGCTGAAGAATCACAGGCAGAGGAAAATCTCGCACGACTCTCAGGGCTTGGTCCTTCTCAGACTTTTATTTCTCCTTCTGAATTTGTGGCGTAGGGATAATTAGCAAGATCTGCACCATTCTGCTGCTTCTCCCTCACTGTGAAAATCGATGTTTCCAGCCTGAGGATAAGGAATAGCACATGCCACATATGCTTAGGCAGGATCTGTGTGCTCTTCAGCTCTTCTAATGAGAAGCAGGATGTATCTAGAGTCAGATTGAAGAGGATCCAAACCCAGCGAGTGTAAACAAGCAACGTCAAATACGCAGGAATAATAATGATGTAATTCCAAAAGGAAAAAAAAAAATTACAGCAAGTGGAGTGTTTATTCACAAAAGCAAAAATATTTGTAAATCAATTTTTAATGACACGAGCAATGTCAGTATTAGGAAAAGAGACTTTTATATTTGCATGATTGAATAAATATATCAGCACGTATAGTGAGCCAGGAGAGTTATTGAGTCTCTTTATGAGAAATTCAGTAGTTTTGACTTTTTTTATTTCATTGCAATCTGTATTATAACACTATATTTTGATTTTTGCCTCTCGTGCATTTAAAAAAGCATCACATTTTTTGGTCAATGAGAATATATCACTGAAACTATTCCAACATTTATTTTTGTTTGACTTCTAGTATTTCATTTTTACTAGATAAAGCCGTAGAATATGGAATTATAATAAGAAAGTGAATATAAAATTAAACGGGAAGATAAATGCCGAATAAAAGAGAATGTAATAAATAAGCTTCTAACATAAAATAAATCAGAATAAACAATGTATCCTAAATATGTATTTCAAATGGAATGACTCTACCGACTAAACGCTGAAATATATTATGTAAAAGCTGGTTTTAGGCAATGTCGAAATGAAATCAGCGCGTTCCTCGGGAAGGTTGAGATTTGGATGACTTCGCAAAATCGTGATGGAAAATGTTTTGCCAAAACCCTGCAGAACCAAGCTAATATATTTTGAAAAGCATATGCTGAGAAGCGGATTGGGATGACATGCTTGGGCCGAGTGGATAACAAGACTATTTCCAGCTAATTTCAGATGGGAAAGCAGATGGGGCTGTTTCTTGCTGTTAGACTTCTGTGGTCACAGTCTCTCGGGGGCTGAACTTAAACGTCTGAGTCCTTGTGATTATTATTATTATTATCACAACTAAAAATAATGTGTCCAGGTCTGCATTCCCAACTTATATCCTCCTGTGCAAAGTGCAGGAAGGTTTTATCCTCGCCTGAAACATCTGTAACTCACCAGAACTTCGGGTGCCACGTGTGTGGTGCATCTCACCTACATCCAGAGCTGGGGTTTGCTTGCAAATGCGTGTAAGTTTTGCACTCTGGGAGTTCCCAGGGTGCCCAAGGAATCTGAACAGGCCTGACAGAGGTGGCAGATGACCTACAGGAGACCTGCTCTCTTCTGGAGTATCATCAGTGTTTGAAGGGTTTAAACATGCCCATGCTGAGGTGATAAAATCCCATGTTGTGTATTTGGGGTGTGCATCTGTCTATGAGTGAGAGGTCAAGGCTCCACATACAGTCAACAGGGATTCTGTGGAAGTTCATCAGTGACATGAGCTGTTACAGGCAGCTGTAGGGATTTGTCCCCACTCTCCAAGTCCTGCATCGGGAGCACGAGGGGACTCGCTCACACTGAAATGTTGAGTGCTTTGGGTTGGAAGGGACCTTCAAAGATCGCCTTGTCCAACCCCCACGACATAAGCAGGGACATCTCCCACTATCCCCGGTTGGTCCTAACCCCATCCAACCTGGCCTTGGGCACTTCCAGGGATGGGGCAGCCACAGCTTCTCTGGGCGACCTGTGCCAGGGCCTCCCCACCCTCGTAGTCAAGAATTTATTCTTAATAATTTATAATCTAAACCTATTCTCCTTCAGTAGAAAGCCATTCTCCGTTGTCACATCCCTACATACCCATGTTCAAAGTCCCTCTCCAGGTCTCTTAAAGCCCCTCAGGCACTTGAAGGGGGTCTAAATTTTCCCTGGAACCTTCTCTTCCCCAGGCCGAACAATCCCAACTCTCTCAGCCTGTCTCCATATGAGAGATGCTCCACCCCTCTGACCATCTTTGTGTCCTCATTTGGACTTGCTCCAACAGCTCCACACCCTTCCTGTTTTGGAATGCAACACTCCTGGCAGGATAGAAGAGCGGAGTCCCATCTCTCAACCTTCTGCCCAGATTGCTTTTGATGCAGCCAAGGTTACAATTTTCTTTCTGGAATGCAAGCTCACATTGCCAGCTCATGTCCTCTTTTTCATCCACCAGTGTCCCCAGGTCCTTTTGGGGCTGCTCTCAAGCAATTAATTTTTAGTCTGTGTTGATACTGAGGATTGTCCTGACCTGGGTACAGGACTTGGCATTTGGCCTTGTTGTATTTCCTGATGTTCATCATGGACCTGCCTGTGTTCCTGACACCTCTACTCAGGATGACAGCTTTCACCCCGACGTTTTTTGGAATATTGATCAGATGTTTATCTGAATCTGGGACCTCAGATAGCTCAACCAGGAGTGATTCCAGAGCAGACAGCACGTGACATCTTGGGGTGTCATCTTTCGTATTTCACCAGGAAAAATGCTGACATTGGGGGATTAGAACCAGTGGGCACCTGGAAGATTTCAAGCTTTGCAATGCTGCTCTTGTTTTAATCCCTCCTTTCCCCTGAGACGTGCTGAGAGGATCCTTCAGCTGGAGTGGGCTGCATATTTCACTGCCTGCAGTTGCAGGGATCACACCATCCAGTCCCACTGGAGGTTTAACTGATTCAAGACCATTTAACTGCACTTTAGGATGGAGTGACAGGTAGCTGAACCTCTGGATACATTTCAGAAATGGGTTTTTACCTTGATTTTCATTTTTAACATGATCACACTGCAACTGCCCATCTGTCTTAGCTGACTGTCAGTCTTGCTTCCCCCTCCTAGAACTGTTTCTGACTGCTTGCCAGTTTCAATGAGACTGAAAGAATTACTCAAATTCCCAAGAATTTTTTCCTGGAAATGAACAGAAGACTTCATCTGTGGACCTTTGGAAGGCAGGGTTTCAGCATAAAAACCAGAGTTACCTGTTCCCTCTTGCCCTGGTGGAACATCAGTCACTGTGTGTCCGCACTGAGGGCATTGCTGCCTCTTCTGCTTCCTGTTAAACTGGTCATGAGGGTACCTGAGAGGGACTGGAGACAGTGTGGATGGGAGTTCAGGGGTTCTCAGGAAGAGCTGGAGGGATTTGGGGAGTTTGAGGGTTGTAGAGGCTTGGAGATGCAGGGATCTGCAAAGCTGATGAGTTGCCAGACCTGGGCCTTGGGAAGGCCCTTTGTGTATCTCAGTAGGAGGAGATGGTTCTGTACATGAGAGGAAAGCTGGGGATGTTGTGGCAGGATTGTTTACAAAGTACTGTGCACACAACTCTGTGGAAAATCTGTCTTCTTTTAATTCTGCTGCTTGTGAATATCTGGGTGGCTCATAAGCAAGAACATTTGTTACTCCCTTCTCAGAACTGAACTCTGTTGACTGTGGTATCCTCTCCACAGGGCTGTCCCTGCTGATTTTCCTTTGGTGTTCATTTGTGCAGCTAATGGGAGCATTTTCCTAATCAATTCTGGTAGATTCCTCTTTAATTAATATCGATGAGCTGGAGAAAGAATAGAACGGGCCACTGGTAGCATTCCCCCACGGCTGAGTGAGGAGAAAAAGGCAGAGTTGCAAACCAGGAATCATCATCAAGGACATACAGTGAAAACCTTCAGCTGGACCCCTGTTTCCATCCAGAAAAGAGGAAAAGCACTCCAGGCTCATCATGTGAAAATGGTAAAGGTACATTAAGAAACCAGGAATGCTGAGAAAAAATAGGAATTGTAAGGCTGAATGAATCTGTATGACTCAGATGATGCTTCACTTTACTCCTGGCTGGCCCCTGACATGCACTGGCACCAGTGAAAGGTGGGAATTATCCCTGGCCCTGGAACATGGACACACTTGGACATCAACATACAGGTGGCTTCAGTGGGCTACAGTGGGCTGCCCACGTACAAAAGGCTTTGAAGCAGAAATAAATCCTGCCCAGAGTGCTCTTTCTGATAGGAAAACTTCATGTCAGTGCATCCCAATCTCTCCATAGCACAGGGCTGGTAAAATAACTCCGATTTTCCCTGTTGGCTTCACAAAGAGGACATCTGGCAACGTGTCATGGACAGAATAGATCTGTTCAAATGAAACCACCCTGACAAACAGTATCCTTCTTGAAATTTAAATTAACTGTTTTTCCCCACCTAATAATACCAGTCACAGAGCCAAATTCTTATCTGTGCTTTCCCTTTGTTTCTTTTGTTTATTTAATCTGATTTAATTTAATCAACCATTTGTTTTTGGAGCTGTGTGTATGAATCCATTAAAGCACTGAGTGCTATTTTGGAAGTAGAGATTTGCTGTCCTTTTTTTGTCTCTTATTCCTTCTGGCTTGCACTGCTCCTAATGAGGTGCAAAGTTGACAGTTGAGAAGATTCTTTTTCATGTGTTTTTTAAGCAGACAGTCCAGTCTACTGGATAAAGACTGTTCAAAAAATATTCAAGGGATTCAGGATTTGCCTTGATGCGAAGTGAGGCTCATCCAGTGACCCAAGGCTTTGTATTCCCCAGGGAAAAAAAATAAAAAGATTGTGGGAAGGGAGGGTTCATGTCCCATGTCCAGAGTTGAGCTACCTTTCCTGGGAATGGGAATTTCTCTCTAGATTTTCACGGCTACAACACCATTGGAAGCAGTCATGATAGAGACGGCTCTGCTTGGGCACTGTGAGCAAAATCACGAAATCATCAAATATAGAATGGTTTGGGTTGGAAAGGACCTTAAAGATCATCTTGTTCCAACCCCCTGCCATGGGCAGGGATATCCTCCAGCTTACTCAGAGCCCCATCCAGACAGGCCTTGAAGACTTCCAGGCACGAGGAATCCACAACATCTCTGGGAGCCTGTGCCAGGGCCTCACCAAAATCAGAGGTTGTTATTCTGACTGATGATGAGTGAAACCCGAGAAGGGCTGAAGAGGAGTTTTCCAGGGAAAGAAACAACGTGGAAAGAAGGACAACAATGGGTAGAGGCCTGAAGGGACAGCCCTGAATTATTAGGCTTGTCTCTGCTCTTTGGAGGGGTGGGAGATGTGGGGATAGCAAACACTGCTCCGTGGAGGGGCTGCGAGGGCGGCTCTTTGGCCAAGCTGTTGGGTTCTCACTCCGCAGTGCTCCCCGGGGCTTTTCATAGTTCTGGCACAGAGGAAAATGTGTTCAGAGACCATCCCAGTGTCTGATCATCCCTGTTGTCCATCCCACTCTCCTCCTGCAGGCAAGATAGAAGGGCACAGCCGTGCTTGCAGAGAGGGAGGCCGGAGCTCAGCAGCAGCAGGGAAGGGAGCAACATTTAGAACATCTTTGCTGAGCACCATGCCCTGCCACCTGCTGCACCCACAGCTGTCCCCTGCTCTGCACCATCACCTGGGGGCTCAGGATGGCTGCAGTGCAGAGCAGGACAGAGCTGGAAGAGTTTTACAGCAGCCAGGCTGCTGGGTAACACAAGGTGAGAGTCAGCACGAGGAGTCTCTCATTCAATATAGGACTTGACAGGTCTGAGAACCTGGAGTGCTCCCCAGCCACAGCCTAACCCAGGCCCTGTCAGCTGGCCCACAGTGAAAAATTAGGTAGGTTGGGCTGGGTATCAGTGAAACAAATGGGGCTTAACAGAAACTCAAAGGTCAGAGCTTGTCGCTTAACAAAATTAGGTGGGAACAACCTGTGAGCACCGCAGCGGAAGCTTCGTGGTGAGATACAAAAGAAATAATTTGCAGTGTTGCCTACAGTGTTTTCCTTGTCTAAGCTTGGGACAACCATCTTCATCACCCTTTTAAATTTAGGGAGGGCATCTAAGCACAATACCCGAAGGGGCTGGTATAAGTGGTGACTTTATTATAACAACTAAATAACATTTTAATTTCTTTTTAACAATTCTAAAACATAGCTGCTTCAACCCATCAACAAATATCTTTTTCGTAGTAGTATTTATTGCAGTTTAATCATCCCAGGGTTCTCAGACCTGTGTTGTGCTCCTGCCAAGTGCACTGAGTGACACAGCAAAATCTCAGCAGGAATTTGCTCTGTGTGCATTATTCTTCACCTCACTGCAGAAGTTATCAGGCTGTGGAGCTGGACACAGTTCCCCTACAGCGACCCCATTACCCTTCCCCATTATGTCTGGTAAGAAAGGAGTAGAGCAGCCTTAGGGATGAGAGGGGAAAGGTGTAAGGGGCAAAGAATCTTTGTGACAGAGGCTTCTTTCTGCTCTTTTATTTCCCTACTCCCTGCCTGACTCCCCTGTGGGGCAACCTCAAAAGAGATGAGATGTCCCTGCTCTATTTTCAAAGCCTTTCACTTCAAGGTCTCAGGTTGCAGCAGCTGTTGGTCATCCCCAGGCCTTTTAGTCAGGACAAGGACACAGGGAATGGCAGATAAAGAGGGATGGAGATTGCAAAGACCAGCTGGGGAACTTTGGAGAACAACAGCTGAGGAGGGGAATGTGACCTGGAAGGGCAGACCATGGATTTTAAGGTGAAGCAGACGGTGGGGGGAGAGAGGAATTACTCAAAGGTTTAAGGGGACCAGCTGGGGTGGGGTAAATGCTGGGGAAAGAGGAGAAGGTATGTTGGACAAATGGATTTATGGGAGAGGGACTTCTCTGGAACCTCTGTACCACCAGGGGACCTCACCATCCACCCTCATGTACCCTGTTTTTTCCCTTGAAAATCCTGTGGCTCGTTCTGGAAGGTTATTCCTCAAGGGAAGAGTCTCGCAGTACGTAGTTTTCCTGTACTTTGACGTTTTGTCTGAGCTTAATCTACGTGGATACTGTCCTTGGAAAACAGACGAGGGGAGAACGGAGCTCTCAGCAAAATAAATTTGGGACTGCAAATGAGACGCAGAGAAAGGTGGAATCCACATCACCTCTGGATTCCCCAGTTCAGTCTGTCTCTCTCCCTGTTTGTAAATCATAGAAATCCCTGGAAAATTCCTGAAGCTGTGAATGCCCTGGAAGTGTCCAAGGCTAGGCTGGATGGGGCTTGGAGCAACCTGGGATAGTGGAAGGTGTCCCTGCCCATGGCAGGGATGGTCTATAAGGTCTCTCCCAGCCCAAACCAGCCTTTGTATCTATGATTCTCTTCCAAATTAGACTAAACCCAGCTTTTAGCAGAAAGCCAAAATCACCTTTAAAGGTATGGTAGGTGCAACAACATTTCAATCTTGATATTATTAATTACAGCATAGATGTGTTCAGGTGGTCCCCAGGGACCAGTCAAAAAGGCACTTGACAAAAATCTCTTGTAATACGTGTTCATTTTAGTTAATGAAGCCCAGCTCTGATTAAATGCACAGAGAGGAAAGCTCTGTTAATAATGAATTCATTCCTTATCATATGAGAAAAGTAAGAATTTATAACACTCGCTCACTATTTTTGGAGGATTTAAAAAAAGTCACAACACTTGAAATGGTCCCAAGTCCTGTTTCAGGAATGTGAATGAAGTATTTCATTTTCCTAAAGCAGGAACATGCAGTACTTAGCATTTCCAATCGGAGTTTATTTTAGTCTAATTTATTTTCAACAGCTTTCCCCTCATCTTGAGTGCTCTGAGAAGAGTTAAAGATAATACATTCCCATTAGAGACAAGGGATAAAACAACATCAGCAAAAAAAAAAAAGAGATGTGTACATTGAATCAATCCTCCCAGTGAGCTGAGATTTCAGCCAGAGGAAGGAGAGCAGGAGGGCTGGAGACTCCAGGTGTGTGAGGTGTGTTCTCCTTGGCAGAGGGGTGTGATGGGCACGTGGTGGAAATCCAATTTATATTTTGGTGTCACCATGCAGAAGTTGAAGCCCCTTTCACAAGTTGAGGGCTCAACAGCTGCATTCAAATCTTCGATATTCGGGCCAGCACCTTTTTTATTTGTGTCTGATCAAAAGGAAGACAAAAGGAGATGTTTTCTATGATTTTTGTTTTGCGGGGTCTTTTTAGTCCTATAGAGATGAATTAGAAATTTTCACATAATAATTATCTGTAAGGAACAGATAAACTTTGGCTAAAAAGGATCTTGTGGGCTGTTGGTCACAGTCACACATGAGACTTTCTGGTAACTCATAACCCCCCTGTTTTAGGAGTCTCTTTTTCAGTGAAAGAGCTGGAGCTGATATTCAGCTCCAATCTGAATGTTTCTCTGTGTTCTTCTGTCTTTGTCTGGCCCTGTCTGTTATTTTTTTCCTTAGCAGCTGTTTTTCTGGAAATACTTAAAAACCTTCGACAGCATCCTTCTTTGGGTATTTGCTGTTCCTCCTGGAGGACCTCTCACACTCCACGGCTGATTATGATAAATGTTCCTGGTGTAACTAATTTACCTGTTATGTCTGCAAATTGTCAGCTTCTATCAGCTTGAAATCCAGCAGTTTGCCCTACTTGTTGTAAATGTCTTGTACTCCTGCGTCTTGCTTTTATAACTCTTCCAGGATTGCCTGGGAAGCCTGGCAGACGTTGGCAGCGAGCATCACAGAATGGTTTGGGTTAGAAGGGACATTAAAGATCACCCAGTTCCAGCTCCCTGCCAAAAGCAGAGACACATTCCCTGTCCAGGAAGAAGCCCCATAGTTCTGCTTCCTCAAACAGTCCAAGATTTCGCTTCTAACACAAACATTTACATGCAAACACTTCGGCCATTCGCTGGTCCCTCATGTTGGCTGATATTATTTGCCCTTTATTTCTTTATTTTTTTTAAATTTATTTCTCTTATTTTCTCTGCTCCAAGCCCCGTCCAGCCTGGCCTTGGACACTTCCAGGGCATTCACAGCTTCAGGAATTTTCCAGGGATTTCTATAATCTCTCTCACTTCTTCCTTTCCCATTCGACTGAGCTCAGCAGCCGTGACTGTTCTAACACAAAACCCCTCTCCACAAATTACGTTTTTAAAGAATCGCTCTCTAAAACTCCTCAGCAAAGGACCAAAGGCTGCTTACTCACAGTGCTTGTTGGAGGTGTTTGAATAGATGCAGCATCTTCTCGCTCTTTAAAGACTCTGCAAGAGAAGCAGAGAACACACAGCCCAGGGTTAATGGTGGGATAACAACTTCTGGGTTGCCTTAATATGATTAATAGTCAGAGGCAAGGATTTGTCAGGGCAGCAGGAATACACCAAGGTTAAGGACTGTGGAGCAGCTTTTAGAATGAGTTATTGGAGCACATTTCTGCTTCTCCTGGCCTGTCCTGGGTGCTTCGTCTGTGTTCCACAAAGAAGTGGGTGCAAACATAATGCAGTGAGCTGGCCTTGATTCAGGTCCTTTCAGGTTGGTACC
Organism: Oreocharis arfaki; assembly: GCA_013398015.1. Taxonomy (NCBI): domain Eukaryota; kingdom Metazoa; phylum Chordata; class Aves; order Passeriformes; family Paramythiidae; genus Oreocharis; species Oreocharis arfaki. The sequence goes on from VZRR01008228.1 coordinate 1,007,040, forward strand.
TGTGCTAAAACCAGACCTAACTGGACATCCTCATATGGACTGAATGCTTCCCACCTACCTAAACATCTCTACCCAAACAGGAACAGGTCTCTACATCCCTCTCTGGAGTGAGGTATCTCTTCCATGGACTGCAGGGGGAGATAAGGACAGCCAGGCTCCAAACCTCGGGTTGAAATCAAGGTTTTCAGATTTCGCCAGCGTTTTCTTTGCAAAGTGACTCATGGCAGAGAACAGAAGTTCTTAAATCATCACTGTCTAAAAGGCATGGTATGGAAATGCATTTTGAGACTGTGAAAGCTCCAGCAAACCTTTCCATCTCACAGAAATGGGTGATATTCTAGGCAGGAATTCATGCTGTTTGACAGTGAGCTGTTCATAGAATCCTTGAATCGTAGAGTTGTGGAATCATAGAATTGTTTAGATTGGAAACAATTTAATGTCATCAAGTCCAACCACTAACCCAGCACTGCCAAGCCACCACTAAACCACATCCCCTTCTACACCTCTTTTAAATCCCCCCAGGGATGGTGACTCCACCACTTCCCTGGGCAGTTATAGAGCTTTGCCTCATTTTTACCTGGATCAGTTGCATCCTGTGACACTTCCTTGGAAGAAATGTTCGACAAGAAGTAAATCCAAGGTGGACAGGAATGTCCATCCAAATATAAGCTTGTTTCTGCAATCGTGCACTGCTGTTCCTCACTGGCCTGGCAAATTTTGGTGTGCTGGAGTTAAGCAGAATTGAAGTTCTGTAGCAAATCATGGAAGAGACAGGGATTAGAAACTAAACTCAGCACAGAGATCCTTTTCCACATTTCTGGATTCCCTGGGCACAAAATACCTCTGCAAGCCACATCACACTAATAGGGTAACCTCTTCTAACACCACTTTTAGGAACCTTCCAGCCTGTCCTTTGGGGTTGGATCTGGGGGTTTCTGGACATCTTGGAAACTGGGACTGCTGGATATGTTAAAAGCCTGGTCCAAGCTATACACCACTAATCCAACCCCTGTGCTTCAGTGCCACTGCTGTTACACCACTCCTGAATTTAAATAACCTCTTGCCCCCCAAATCTCTCAGGCTGTGAGTCAGTCTGTGCTCACTTTAACTCCAGGAGGGATCCCAGTGCTCTCTCCAGGCTCTTTAGGGGATTTGGAGGAGCTCTCTCCTCCTTTGGAGGATTCCTGCCCTACTGCACAGCAAAGCCTGGGTGGTGCTGAGCCGTGCCAGGGATTCCTGTCTGGTTTGTCCATCACAAGGACCACCCCGATGCTGTGCCAACAAGGCCTCTGTTTTCCTGCCATACTGAATCTCCCTCAAAGCCATGCACAGAAAATGCCTCATTCCTACCCCACCTCCCTCTCTCCACCCCCTTGGTAACCATCAAAACGCTGTTTTGGTCACCAATCAGCAATTCCTGGTTTGGGCAAGAATAAACAATCCAACAAGGGGCTTAAATGCTTAAGTGCTCCAAACCCCTCTACTTAGCACAAGATGTTTGTGTGTCCTTTATTATTCCTGCTCCTTTTCCCCTCTCTTTGGTCCTCCCTCATCGCTTTTCCACCCAGGCAGCCTGGTCCTTTTTGTGCTCGACATCCTTTCCCTTTCACAAATCCAGAAAGACCCAGTGGGGAGGCAGACACAGGAAATGCTGCAAACAAGGAAAATGCCTCCCTACCCTGTGACATTGAGCAGCCAGGGAGGGGAGGTATTTATTTCATTTTTTTTTCATAAGTGTGTGTGGGGTGTTTTCCGGGTATTTTTTTCCCTTTTCTTTTTAAAACCCTCTTTTCCACATTTCCTCTCTTGTTAGTTTGAAAACAACTGACAACAAAACCTGCAAGCAGAGCTTTGTCTTCCCCCACTTCCCAACGTTTCCTTTACTTTCACAAGCATCACACACAAATGCTCGTAGAGGAAGGGGAAGGATTTCATCCTGTTTTGTCTCCCACATTCACAGGATGCCCACTGAGCTCCATGCAGAGGGCACTGAAACAGTCCTGCTGTGGCTGAAATCACAATCACAGAATGGCCTGGGCTGGAAGGGACCCTAAAGCCCATCTTATTCCAACCTCTTGCCATAGGCAGGGACACCTTCAACTATCCCGTGTTGCTCAGAGCCTTGTCCAGCCTGGCCTTGAACACTTCCAGGGGTGAGGCAGCCACAGCTTCTCTGGGCAACCTGTGCCAGGGCCTCACCACACTCACGGGGAGCAATTTGTTCTTAAACACACCATAAAACAGCTCAGATGTTGCCTCTGAAAGGCTTTGAGGCTTCCCAGATGTGCTCGTTAGCACTGCAGTAGCACTCTTGTGTCATCGCTGTGTGATCCGTGTATTGATGCCTGAGATCAACTTTTCTAACGAGGATTTCTCTTTAGGGGAGCTTTTGCTATAAACTCATTGTTGCTCTCTTTGGGGCTGGCTTAAAAAGACTTAGTCTGGGGTGAAGACCAGCGAGAGAAGAGCCTCTTTTGCTCTGGAGAAACCTTAAAAAAACTTTAGGCAGCATCTCCTTATGGATTTTCCTCAGGCCCAGCTGTATGAGGGACAAGCCTTGGTCCAAAATCTTGACCAGCCATGACACCACAGGGGGTGTGACCAGCACCCTGCCCTTTTGCAAAGCTTAGATCCCAAACCTGCAGGCTGGTAAGAAATCGGAGTCAAAGCATTTCTGCCCATCTCAGAAGTGTGTTTCAAATTTAAAAATCAAATAAATGATAATTCCAACACCCAATCTCCCAGTACCAGCTGCTGCCCCTATCACAGCAATTCAGGCTTCATCTCTCAGTTTCCATCTCCTGTGTTGGCTTTACTTTCTCCTTCCCCACTCCTGCACTGTCCTGCACCTCTCCCCCGACTCCCTTCCCAGAGACTTGTGATACCCATTGCCTAGGTAACAGCATCTTGCCTGGTGTGTTTGACTGCCTGCAAGGGATGTGGGGGCGTGTGCTGTGCCTGCATTCCCAGTGGGATAAGAAGTGGAGAGTCGAGTGCTGTGTGTGGGAGAGGAACTTTTTACGCTGGTTCTGACACCAGCAGAGGCAAGAAGGTCAGCTCCTTGCGTCCCTCTGTAGGGTTTGGGAGCTGCTGCTGTGGTGGCTAAAAGGATTTATTGAATTCCTGGTGAGAGGGCTGGGAAGGGAGAGACTTGGAGGACTTTTTGTCGTCGTGTTCATCCAGGACATCCTTATAAAATGTTATTATAAGTTATGCATGGCTAAAGCTTTGATTATCCACAGGCCAGCTGGTGGGGAAGCTGATTGGAACTTCATTCCTACCCTGGGCTTCTTCTGGAGCAAGCTGCAAATCCAGCAGGAAAAAAAATAAAACACCACAAGAACCACCTATCAACAAAGATCAAGAGAAGGAGGACCAGCAATTCAGCAAATTAATCTAAGGAACACGTTTCTGCTGCATTAAGGGTTAATCCAGACCCAAAAAAATGTCAAAAAGCCTGTGTGTCTCACAAAACTTGCTCAAAGCAATAATTTAGGCAAGTTTGGATTTATTTCCACTAATGTGTGGACTGGAAACCAGGTAAAAAACTGCAAGTAGAAGGTCAGGCATAGCACAGAGGATGGAATAGAAACAGGACCCATGGAGGCTTTAATGATCTTAGTTATAAAGTCAGTTCTTAACATATTCATGACTTCTTTTTTAAAGGTGCCTGAAGCACTAAGGGTTGAACCAATGAGCAAAGGAGGAAAAGTAGATGGGATGGCTCATAATTGGAAACTGGTGGCAGAAAAGACTGAAATTATGCTGGATGTGAGGAGATTTAGAGGAATAAATTCAAATGTGTCAATGAAATGCAAAAGAGAATCCAAGGAGCAATTCATGCTGAAAGAGATCTGTAACGGATGGACGGCAAAGGAGATGGCAATGAGGTCCCACCACTCAGAACTCAGGTCAGGGAAAAGGAGGAGGGAAAGGCACTGCTGCTTCCCTGCCACCTTTCCATGAACCTGCTGCTTGCAGGTTTCCTTGGACAGCTGTCAGTCAGCGGGGTCACAAGGCCAGGCTCATCCCACTGTTGAAGAAGGTCAGAGAATCACAGGAAATGCTGCAAGCATCAGAATCACAGGGTGGTTTAGGTTGGAAGTGACCTTCAAGACCATTTTGTTCCAGCTCCTGCCACAGGCTGGGACACCTTCCACTATCCCGGGTTGCTCCAAGCCCCGTCCACCCTGGCCTTGGACACTTCCAGGCATGGGGCAGCCACAGCTTCTCTGGGCAACCTGTGCCAGGGCCTCACCACCCTCACAGGGAACAATTTCTTCCTGATATCTAACCTAAACCTGCCCTCTCAGCTCAGGGCCATTCCCCCTCATCCTATCACTTCATATCCTTGTAAAAGGTCTTCCCAGAAAATTTTGTAGGGTCCTTTCAGGTTCTGGAAGGCCATTGAAGACTTCTCCAGTCTGAACAACCCCAATTCTCTCAGCCTTTCCGCACAGCAGAGCTGCTCCATTCCTCTGATAATCTTGGTGTCTCCTCTGGACTCCCTCCAGCAGCTCCACATCCTTCTTGTGCTGGGCCCTGGGGCTGGAGGCAGCTCTGCAGGTGGGGTCTCACCTGAGCAGAGCAGAGGGGCAGAATCCCCTTCCTCGAAATGCTGGGAGGTCAATTCCCAGAACTTGTGGGGGAACGCAGAATGGATCCCCACAGTGCCATGCTGGGCAGCACATGGCAGCAGAGCCAGGAGGTTGCTCTGCTGCAATAAAGGTGGGGGAGAAGCACTCAACCAGGCAGTGGAGGCAAATCCATGACTGCCAAAACCACCCTGTTTTCATCTGTGTCATTGTTCCTTTCTGACCAGCTTGGTACCACACCAGGAAAATGCCTGACCTGTGACTCCCTGAAGAAAAGTACAGCTGTGCTGATCAAATTTGGCTGTTGGCATGGAGAACTGAGCAAAGAGAACCATTCTGCTGCCAGACAGGTTCTTCCCTCCACTAAAAATAACTTTCCATAGCAGAGAAGCAATTTAAAATGTTGACATGGGGATGGTGGTCTCTGGTAAGGACTCCTGCGCCATATAAACCATGGAGCTGCCACAGGAGAGCACGGGCAGCTCCCATCTCCCTCAGTTTTGGGACATGAAAGCAGAGCCTGGAGAGGAAGGTGTTCAAGCCATCATCCAGCAAAGCAGAGACACCAACAATTGTAGAAAATAGCCAGAAAAACAAGATCCAAGTGAAAACCAGCTGAATTCTTGGTGCTAAACCACACTTTCCAGCACAAACCCATCTCTTTTCTTCTCCCTTTGCCATGTGACTGCCTCATCTTCCCCCATTCCCTCTCTTTGAAGGGTTCCTCTCTACTTTGAGTTTCCTCCAATGTTTTTAATGCCATTCTCTCCTCTGTGCAGAACCTCCCAGCCAAACCCAGTGCGTCAGAGGTGGAAGGAACAGTACCAGTCACCAGCAAACACCGCTGAAATGATTTTCCAGCACAAGCTGAAATTAAATAACTCAGTGTAGCGCGCACATCAATCCTGAGGAGTTATTCCCAGCTCTGTATTGATTGGATATGAAAGGAGAAACCCTTGGAAATGAACACAGAGCTACCAACTTTTCCCCAAACTTTAAATTCCTTTGTGGTGTTCCCTCTTTTTCTTTCCTCTGGCTTGTTGGGGTTTTTTTCCCTATTTGTTTTCCTTTTTATTTCTTTTCCTTTTGCCAGGAGTGAACCAACCACGAGCTTTCCCCAGTCACACTTGTGCCAGCCGAGTCTGATTCAGAAGCAAGGCAGCAAACAAGGCCTCAGGGTAGAAATCAAACACTGGAGCACTCTGTGTAGGGAGAAAGGAAAAAGCTTCACCCATGTGCTTACAGTATTGGAGGGAGGAACAAAATTCCTTGGAATTAGTGGTTACTTTCATTTCTCTCTTGTTGAGCTTTTGTTTGCGTTGGATGGAAGTCCTGTGGTTTGCAGCTTGTCTATAGTTACATTTCTGCTTTGAGGGTTTAATGTCCTGAATTACAATGTTCTGGGGATTCTGGTGCTCTCCGGGTTGTAGGAGGACTGGAAATGAGAGGAATTTTATTAGAATGTACAATTATCAATTATCATTCGGAATTATTATCAATCTGGAAGCATTTGGGGGCTGCAAACACACGCGGAAACCTCGTTGTGAGGCTGGGCTCTGCATTCCAAGGGCTCACGGCAGGGACAAGAGGTGCTTTAACCAGTCAGGTGATGGAATCCAAAGGATCATCCTGGTTATCAGCCCCCTTTTTCCTGCTAATTACCTCTCACCTACCACCCCTCTGTGCCACTGATGTTCCTTTCTCAGACCTAGAGGTGTTTTGCCTCACCCTGCCTTACTGATCTCTTGGTAACCCCATATCAAAGCTCTCCTTTTCCGCTCGGGGATGCATTCCCACACCATCCGAGCAGAGACTGAATCCTTCGAGGATGCCATCAGTGTTGAGGTGAGCTGACTGGGCCCTGAGCAGTGGATAAAGTTTTAATGCAGAAGTTCCCCACTCATGAAATAAAGTGGTGAAAAAACATAAGAGAAGTCCCCCTTTTCCCATTTATTTTCAGACGATTTGCCAATGCAAAGAGCAGATACTCGGGTGTCTTTTTTCATACAGGAGACTTGCAAAAGCAGGAGGAAGTAGCAAGGATGGAGGGAATAATATAGGGAAATGGGCTGGAGTGGCCAGATATGGCATGAAAATTATTAAGGGGAAAAGGAAAGAGGAGTAGGATAGCAGAAAAGAGGGAGCAGCCCCCAAGGTAGGAAGAGGAGCTCACCCCGTGGTCCTAAAACACTGGGCAAATTCCCAAAGAGAAAAGGTAATTGGCGTTTCAATGAACACTGATTTTATCCACAGTGTGCTGGAATCACTTATGAATATTGGAAAGGGAGTGTGAAGCTCCTGTAGAAACTCAGAATTTGTGTCCTAACTCCGTATTCAGGGCAAGGGACTGCGCTGACTCCACAGGGATGGTTATGGTCAGGCCCTGGTGAGGAGAAAACGCTCCTGTCACAAGGCTGGGTCCAGCAATCAGAAAAAAACAATTCTTTGGGCTCCTGCACAGGAAAAAAAGGTGACATTTTGGTGAAGAGAGGCAGCAGGTGAGATAGAACAATTGTCTTTCTCACTTTTGAACTTTCTCACGCCGTATTATACCGTGACAAACGTGGATGGGGAGCTGAGGGGGGGCTGAGAAGCAACAGGAATTTTTGTCCTGCTTCTGAATGAAAGGAGGGTGAATGACACCTGAAAGTGAGTGTGAGTGTGAGTGTGAGTGTGCATCTGTGGGGTAGAGCTGGGAGGGGAGGGAGCAGAGACCCTCCCTCTGCACGTCTGTGGGGCGCGCATCTTCCTCCATCCCCTGCTTCTCGCTCTCCCACTCCTGCCGAGGTGCCTTTGAGAGCTGCTGCTGTGGCAGGTGAGTCAGTGCGACAGCTCAGGCACGGGGCAGCCCCCTCAGCTGCCGAAATGCCAGCCAATCTCCCGGCAGGCTCAGAGCCCACTATTATAAATGCATTATTTTCCTCCCTCCCCTCTCCTTCAGCTGGCGTGGTGAGTCAGTAATCAAGGTTCCTTTGTCGTTTTGTGGGGTGTGGGGGAGCTGCTGGTGGTGCCGGTGGGCACAAGGTGTGTGGGGTGGGTTTAGCTTCATCCTCGTATGGATCTTCCTTCTGCTCCTTCCTAGGCTCAGAAAGCCCCACCAGCTGCAGGAAAAGGGCAGGAAAAGGGGCAAAAATGGGGTGGAAAGGTGGTGGGGGGGACGGCCCCACTCTGAATTTCAGCATTCTCCATTGTGATTCACAGCGGTCTTAAATAGAGACCAAGATCCTTCCCCGTTAATGACAATTGTTCCACAAATTCCAGGCGGGGATTAAAAGGGTATTTAAAAATCCCAGCAGCTCTAATACCAAAGTTCTGGCACAACTTGGAGGAGCTGGTGGGCAACGAGCATAGAGTCAGCCCCTTTGTTTGGCATCTCTCTGCTGGAGTGGGCTGCCCGCTGTGGGAAACGAGACAGCAGCAAGGGAAAGATGTGAGGGAAGGAGGGGAGGGAAGGGGAGGACAAGGCAGGGGGTGCAGGGGGGCTGAATTCTCACTTCTGGCTCAGGAAAGAGAGCCCTGAGCAGAGGGGAGAGAGAGGGATGCTGCCAAGGGGAAGGGAAGAGCCCGAAGTGAGTTGGGGGCAGAAAATCAGCCAGGTCCCACTGTGTGCAGGAGCCTTCCCTGGGATGGCTCTACTGCAGGAATGGGTTGGGGCAAAGGACAGTGAATCCCTGAGCAGCCAAAACAGATGTCAAGGGGAGGGCAAGAGCTGGGTAAATGCACAGAAAATATGTCCCTGGGCTACCCCAAGGTGGGCACAGCTCAGAGACCTTTTGAACAAGAGCTGGGGTGATGGTACCAGGAGGCACCATGTGGATTTTTCCCCTGTGAGTTTATCCAAACACCTCTCAAATACATGCAAGCACCAGCAGCATCATCCAGCAAAGAGCTTCCACAACTCAGCACGAAAAGATCTCTCCTGGTGTTTGTGATGGGCTCCTTGTTTTAGAAGGGAGTTTCAAAGATTATAACCTTACTCAGCATCTTTTGGCCCCTCACGTTTCCCCTCAGTGATGATTTTTCCAAGCCACCCCTTAACACACCGCAAGGGCCTTTCTTACACTGCAGGACACCTCATAACAGCTGAAGCATCAGTGATGTTCACCGTGGCCTTGAGGTTTTGGTGGTGCCCATGGGGTGGGAAGGCTGGCAGAGACCTTCCTTGGGTGCTGAATCCTGCACAAGGGTGATCTTCCCACAGGAAATCAGCATGGGAAAACTGCAGAGAGGGAGCTGAGTAGATGGGATGCAGTCAGAGAAGGTACAGAACGGAACACCCCCGGTCCCAAGATCACATTAAAGCTCCTTCTGTATCAGCTCCGCCTTCCAGCATGAATTCCCACAATTTTCCCAGTGTGCATGCACATGGCTTTGTGTAAAAACCCATGGTTTTAGGACAAAGGGGACCAATCGTTGTCCAGGGCTTTCAGGAAACTTCCAGTTTGTGACTTTACGTTTGGCCTGAGTTGCTGCCTGCCGAGGATACAAAGGCACAGTATCCTCTCCATGGATGTGAGCACAGATGGGATCACCTTTCCCTCTGCCTCTTCTTTTGGAAAGTTTGTGGTTTTCTGCTGGATCAGTGAGTGGAGCAGTCACTGTGTGTGACCACACTTGCCGGAGCTGACATGTGGGAGGCTGTGTGAACACACCACCAGGGATGCCAGAGAAAGTGGGACTGTCCCTTTTGGTGGCAACACAAATCAGTCTCTGATTTTCTTAATCCAGCAGCAGCTGCACCTTTCAAAACGGTAGAGGATGACACCGCAAATCCAAACATGTTTGATCAGTGAAATCCCCTGGATTTGTCTCTGTTGATTGACCCAGGGTATGATCAAAGCTTTCCTTTCAGTTGTGAGCGTATAAAATACCTTTCTGATTGTACCTCTTGGACGTGGGCTCCTTACTACCCAATAAAAGCTGACATGCAACAGCCACTTCTTTGCACGAGGCTCTCCTCTGGCTTCCTGTGTTTGTCAAGAGTTACCTGAAATTAGCTCAAGTATTCAGCAGCTGTTGGGGAGAGGAATGGGATGAAACAATCCAGTTTGAGATGGACTTCCTGGGAAGGTGGGTCTGAAAATATCGATTAAATGTCCAAGGCCAGGTTGGATGGGGCCTTAAGCAGCTTGGTCTGGTGGAAGGTGTCCTTATCCATGGCAGGGGTGGAACTGGATGGTTTTTTAAGGTCCCTTACAACCCAAACCATTCCCTGATTTTATGATGTTGATAACAAGAAGAGAAAATGAGCAGAGGAGAGAAGTGGACTGGCTGTAAAGGACAGGAAGCACTACCCAGAACAGTGACCACAGGAGGAGCTCAGAAGGAAGAAGGGGACAATAAAATGGTGTTGCTTTAGCTGGAAGTTAAGAGGTCTTTGACTCTATTCCAGGGGGAAAATTGCACTTCAATATATCCTAGCACTGAAAAGAGTATTTTTATTACAGCATATTTTTAGTTAATTGTGTATTGATTCGCTTTTTATTCCAGAGGAAAAATTAAGACACAGTTGATAGTCTGCTTGCTTTACTAACTTCTGTAACTGCTAAATTGCCCAGAGCAAGAGGAAGGTGCTGATGGAACCTTCCCTTTGCCTATACCTGGAGAACAGGTGGGATTTTTTTCACCCTCTCTAAAATAATTCTAACAAACAGCTCACCTAACCCCACTTGTCGATGACAACCAACTGGTTGAATTATTCTGAATACATCCCTGGGGCACCTGGTGGTTACCAGTGACACCACGACAAAAGCAGAGTCAGAATCTGAGTGACACAGCTCAGACTGTCAGGGGTGGACCTGCACTGATTTCTTTTCAGCTTGTTCCCTCAATTAATTGTCTCTTTATAGACCTATTGTGTGTTTTTTCCCTCCGCTCTTTCATCTCAGATGCGCCCACCTGAATTGCTTTCTTTGTTATTTTGCTGCAAGTTCCTGTGTGCTACTAAAACGTGGCCATAAATGTGCTATGGGATGGAACATTTTTGTTGGATGTAGGATTGGGTGAATGTACCCTGCACCAAAGCTTCCCTAAGCGTCAGAGAAAGATTTTCAGGCCAACTCTTCCAAGACACAAAAACTGTTAAACTTCCAGGATGTTTGTTACTGTTTTCCTAATTTATATTATTGCACAAAATGTGATTAATTACATTATGCTTTGTGCCACTTGAAAATACTTAGTCAGAGATAATTCCTTCCTGAGCGAACTGCCATCTGAGGAGACGAGGTGAGCACACACAGAGGCAAGGGTGGGGAGCTTATTATCCTTTTAGTGATGAGGATTTGAGGGATTTTTGGTAGAAAAGCTCAGCATCTTTCACAGGTGACTCAGCCCAGCTTAAATCTGAGTCATTTCTCATGCCCGTGTCTCTCTGTGGAGCACAGAAGAAAGGACAACGTGGTTCCTCTCATGGACATCTCCAGATGGATGTTTAAAGATTGGATCCTTAATATTTGTGTGCAACTCAGGTGAAAACAGGTCTGAAGTTTCCTCCAGGCGTCTCCACATCTCTTTGGGCACTTGAACACCATCAGATCTCTCTCCTGACCCACCAATCCACTCCTGAGAGGAGCAGGGAGACACCTCAAAACCTCTGGTGACGAGAGAATGAGGGCTGGAAGCCAATGTGCAACTCTGATTTTGTGCGTAATTTTTACCCATTGAGCAGTTAAAAATTTCAAACATTAGTCCTTTTATTTTTTTCCCCCCTCTGGCTGGAATCATCATTTGTGTGCGTTCATCCACGTAACGCCCTTAGCAGAGCAGCTGAGCTTTTTATAGAGATCAATAAAACTTAAAAGGTGGAACAACTGTGAGTTTCTCAAGCCCTTTATAAAAGGTTTGCCCAGGGCTGGGGTTGCTGACCCCTTCAGGGTGATGGTTAGGAGAATAAAAGCCCAGGCAAAGATAAAGGCAGGCGAGTATGGGACAGAAAAGGGGGTGGTGGAACCTCTAATGCAAGAAAATGCTACAAATGTTCGAGTCACTGGAAAGGTCAGAGCTTCAAGCTGCATAAACACAGGGGTAAGTCATGCTGGTGATGAGCAAGGGCATAAATTGAAGTATTTTTGTCTAGCGAAGGGAATGAAAGGATTGGGAGAATTCTTGGCAAAGCAGTTGAGGGGTGGATCCAGAGTTACACAATAAAGAGCGTGCACATGGTGATGGTGAGGCTTCTTCCTCCAGGCACTGATTTAGTGAGGGGAGAAAGGCACTGGTTTACAACCAGGTTTTTGTTGGACAGGACCTTCAAGATCATCCAGTTCCCCCTTCCTGCCATGGGCAGGGACATCTTTCATCAGACCAGGTTGCTCCAATTCCCGTCCAACCTCAAACCCCAGCCACGTGTCCCTGTACCAGTCCAGTGAGGACTGTGGCTGCCCCTTTGCTCACCAGCTTTCTGCTGAGCTGTTTCCAGCTGCATTTTGGGAGCCTTTTCCCTTTTATTCAATTCCCTTGGTGGCAGATGCATGGTCAGATAGCTCCCATACCTATTTCTGTGGAGTGGCTCTGGAATTCCATGGCTGCCTGTGGCCAGAAGGTGTTGTGTGAAAATTAGAGCCGTGATTAGCTAAACGACATTTGATATCATAACGGCGAAATCAGATTTGAGTCAGCCCCCATAAGCCTGCCCAGAAAATCACATTGACCTCGGTACAAAACTCACATCCATCCATCCTCACCATGTTTCTGTGCAGAAGGACTTGGGAGTGCACGCCCAGAGCTCCTGGTGCTGAGGAGAAACACAGGTCCTACCTCCAGACTCCCAGACCACGAGTCCTTCCGCATCAATAAAGGGATGGTAGTGGACATAATAGATTTTCCAGAGGGGCAGATGGCAGGAATGTGGCAGCCAGAGCAGGCAGTTTGATGCTGTGCAGGAAAGCAAGTTTGATTAGACGAGTTCAGCTCATCATTCAGTTCCAGTTCTCAGCAGCACAGGCACCATTCCTCGCCAGATTAAAAATTCGTATGTGCATGGGAGGGAAATGAGAATGAGCTTCAGGACCTCCAGCAAAGCTAAGATGAATCTCAGGTGGTGCTTCAGACTCTTATTTCTTGCCTGAAATCTTTTTGCTTCCACAGTGCAGAGCAGAGCTCTTTGGAATAGAGCTCAGCCTGCTCGGGGCTCGGTTTGAGAAGGAAATTCAGATCACACTTTCCTGAGAAATGTAGACCTGGGTCAGAATTGCAGATGTCAGATCTGGAGTTCAATTCTTCTCGAATCTCAGAGTGTCCAAATTTGAGATTCCTGCTTTGATCTCTTTTAGAGAAAACATGTAAGGCTGAAGCTTCTGCTTCCTTCTGAATTGACGTATATTTGGAAATCTTTTATTTTTTAGGGTTTTGCAAAAAAATTTTGTCCTACTGAGAGGTTTGAACATAATTTTTACACAGTTGACACTGTCCAAGCATTTGAAAGCTTCAGTTTTATTTTTTTATTACTTTTGTGAGTGTTGGTAAAAGTAATAATTCCAAATCTGCCTTGAAATAGGTTCATTTGAAAGTGATAAACATGGTGGATTTTGAAAGGATGTGAGGCAAATCCATGTTCCCATAACCCCCTAAGAAGTTTCTCTGTATGAAACATTTCTGAGACCACTTTTCATGTGTTTATTCCTCTTTCACTCTTTCTTCCAAACACTGAACTGGGTAAGGCAGGTCAACAAAAATACATCCCCCGAAGAGCTGATGACCAGAACACGTTTTTATTTTAATTCTAGAAGGCTTTTTTTGTTGTTGTTGTTGTTTGATTGTTTTTAACTTGACCTAGATAAAACATCATTTTCTTTGATACCAAATGTCACAGTTACCTGGACACTCACAGAGAAATATAATTACATATTCATACGCCAGATGTAGCCTGTCCACAGAGACTTGCACCAGCACTTGGTCTAATGAAGGAACAGCTGCATTGAAGGAAGATGTACCATGGAACAGAAGAAATACATAAATTATGAAGTGTTTTCATCAGCTAAAGTCCTGCTGCCATCCCACATTCACATTTCTCTTGGAACCTGGAAGCTGGTTCCTCTACTCCAACTTCATTGAAGGCAAGGTCTGATTTTCTCCCAGCTCTGTCATTCCTTTCTTGCCTACCTGTAGCCAGGCCCTCAAAGGCGTTTTTAGGAGCATAACACCTCATCCTGACTCACAGCCCTCCAAAGCTACGAGACGAGGAAAAAATGAATTAATCTTCAATTCTACTCTTCTTTCCTCTGACATTTATTCTTTGCAATTGTACTTTAAAATACTTCTGTTGGTCCTGATTATCATCTTCACAGCTTCAGGATTTTCCTGAAGCTCTCCAGACTCTGATCTGCTTCCAGAATTCCAGATGAAATGCTCTTGGTAGCATTTCTTGGGCAGCAGCTTACCCAGGGATGGTTCAGACCGTTGCTCACTTGCAATGTGTGCTACAGGTAACAAAACAAAGCAGCTTCCTTCAGATCCTACTGGCAGTGCAGCTTCCTGCAGTGTCCCTCAGGGCAAATTGTGCTTTCCCAAAATCTTTAAAGCCTTCTCCTGAATATTTTGATGGGAAAAAAGAGTTTGTGCCTGTTGCACGAACAAGGGGGACGCTTCTGTCCCTATGGCCAAGGCAAACCTTTTAAATATGAGTGGCCTGGAGTTGTCCTGGTGTGTTGTGCCCACAAGCAGTGGGGAATGGGTTGAGCTGTATCTGCCTCTGTAATTTTTACAGTCCCATTATTATGGGACCTGAGTAACCATCCCATAAATCAATAGCAAAAGTCTGGTCCTCGTGGGCCAGACATGTCCTACGTGACTGTAGGCACTGAACTGAAACAATTCCCTGATGATCCCAGGAAATCCTGCAGGCAGTGGAGCAGCAGAACAGTCCTGCATCCCTAAGAGATATTTTTTCTTGAGTACATTGGAACCTCTGGGTTACTAAAGCAGAAGATCAGATTCCTTGTTTCCCTGTTTTCTTTTTATTTTGTTTGGGGTTTTTTTGGTTTTGTTTTTTTGGTGGGTTTTTTTAGGCTTCTATACTATGCTTCAGAAAAAAAAAGATTTGAATATTGACCTTATCCTCACCACAAAAATTCCAAAATTTCTTGGCTTAATTGGCATCCAGCACAATTTCTTGCAAACCATGATGTGTCCTTTCCCTCAAAAAGAAAAACATCTACCAGAGTTGTCAATGCTGTTTTATACAGCCCTAAGGATCAGCTGGGAAGGGTTGTCATGGACTCGAGTGCTAATGACTGGATCATCTGCTGCTCTGAAGGAAAAGTGGGTTGATTTTTTAAGGAAGAACAACCCTCTAGGCTGCCAGACATTGAATTGATCTGTTCTGGTCTGGGAAATTGTGTTTTCCCTCCTGATGATGAAACCCTCACTGCAGCTCTTCCATTTCAATTAATTCTGAGATAAAATGCTGACCCTCTGAATGGAAGAGTTTGACACACCAATGACCAGGATAACAAAGGTGGAATTCTTCTGCTGTTTTTTAGCACGTGGGAACAGGCCTGAGCCTGGTGTGTGTCTCCATGGGAGTGTCTGCACAAGCCTCTCCTTCAGATTCACATACAGATAAAAAGTGTTGCTCATCTGAGCATGAAAAGAGCTAATTCTGTGCAAATACCAAGGTCCAGCTTGCCTAGCCAAAAAAACCCCAAACTTTTCTAGTCTTTAATACTATGTTATGATATATTATGTGTTAATATCTGCCTCCCTTCAGTGAGATCAAGTCCTGAAGACTTTGACACCTACATCATGAGTGGGATCCAGGTGTTTAGGTAGGGATAAAATGCCTTTTAGCTTCTCCCAGTATCACTTTTCATGATTTCTGATGGAGGTTTCTGATCTATATGGAAGAATTTAACTCCTCTTAGTGTCTCTTCAAGTTTTTACTTTTGCATTGCAGTTTTGCCATTCACTCAGTCTTCAGTGAATGCCTTTACACCCTTTGAACTAAATAAATTAAACTTGTGTTGCTGTTTTGACTGGAAAAGGAGTGGTTACTGATGGCAAAAATTGAGTTCAGCCTGTGGAAAATTTAGCAGTGGCTCCTCTCACACAAGCACCTCTGCAAGGCTTTAGGAAGTGTTTCAATTTAATCTCGGCACCCTCTGGGGTTTTGCACCTGTCAGAAAGGTGTGAGGTTATGAAAGCAGGAAAAAATCCAGCACAGAAAGCTCATTTCTGCTTGCCCTTCCCAGCAGCATCTCTAAGAGGGAGCGGGACAAGCAGGAAAAAACTTGTGTTTTGTACAGGAATTAAATGGGTCATCAACCTGTAAATATGAACATTAATAAGGAAATTTCAGAAGTGAATGTTTGTGGAAATCAGGGAAAATAAAGGCTCTCCATTTTCCCAATGGGATAGATATTGGCCACTTCTGAAAATATTCTTTGGTAAAGCATTAATTGATTCTTGCATTACAGCTCCTATATTCCAACCTGGACACAGGATGAGCTCAGAGATAAGTGCAGGCAGATGAATCTCCCATGAATGTTTGTGAACAGCTCCTGATGGGTTGATCTCTCTGTGACATCAACAGCAACCATCTGAAATAGTTCATCCACCTTCAGTTCCCCGGTCTGGCATGATTCCCACTGACTAGAAAAGGAATCCACACAACCCACGTGTTTTAAAAGGGGAAAAAAGGAAGATCCAGGGAATTACTGTCTTGTCAATCTCATCTCTTTTCCCAACCAGGTCATGAAGAAAATCATCCTGAAAATGATGCTGAGAAACAAGAAGGGGATTGGTGACAACAAAAGTGGCTTCACACAGCTTTAAGACAAAGAAGAACAGGTTTAGATTAGATAGTAGGAAAAATTTGTTTGTGGTAAGGGTGGGGAGGCCCTGGCACAGGCTGCCCGGAGAAGCTGTGGCTGCCCCATCCCTGGAAGGGTCCAAGGCCCGGGTGGATGGAGCTTGGAGCAACCTGGGATGGTGGAAGGTGTCCCCACCCATGGCAGGAGAATTGGAACTCAATGGTCTTGAACGTGCCTTCCAAGCCAAATAATTCTGTGATTCCATGATTAAACCTCTTGGCAGTACATGATTTTTTAACAAAACACTAAATAAAAATAAATAAAACCATGCAATCCCCCCCCCAAACAAAAAATTAAACAAACAAACAAACAAACCAAACAAAAAATCCCCAAACCACCTGATATCTGAATGCACACAAAACAGGATTACAGCAAATAGCTTCATTCTTTATTCTGTATGAGAAGCAGGTCACATCCCCACCATCACCCATGAGCTCAGAAGATGCCCACAGATCAAGAGATAAGTCTGGTGGCAGTTGATGACAACCTCAAGCAAAGCAACTGAGTTTCTTGGAGGTGGAGGACCTGCATCCTTTCCAAGCTTTTTATCTCCTGGCTCCTGTCCCTCCCTGTTCCCCTGGTGCTGGTGGCCCCATGGAGGATTTCCAAGCTGTCTTTTCAGTCCAAGCAGCTGAATCAAAAAATGTTTAACACAGAGATGATTGTCACAGGGCTCATGGAACATGTCCAGCTGTCCTTTCTCATAGGACTGATGTAACTAGAAATTCTGCAATTTTCACCATGAAAAAAGGAGGGAAGGATCCGTGGTTCTTGATGGAACCTCCCTCTCCCAGGAGATTACTCAGAAGCCTTCTCCTAGACTGACTATTGCCTGCCGAAAAAGTTTTCCATATCTAGTGATTATTTTTATTACAGCTCGAGTTTCTTTTCTCTTTTAGACCTCCTGGGAGGTTCCTGCAGCTCTCAGTCATTTCTGGTGGAAATATTGACTTCCAAGGAGCCTTGTCAGTGCTGGGGATGGACAGGAACGGAGAGAGACTGCAGGTGGGATTAGAAAAACATCTCAGCAGAGATGTACTCTGTGTAGGATGTAGGACTTTACTGAGTTCTGGAACATAAGGAGGAAAAAAATATCCTCTTTCCTCTAGCCCAGAGATTCCCAAGCTGTGGGAGTTACGGCACACCTACCTCTGAGAACCTTCCCCAAGCAGCTGTCTACAGAAATTAGTGCCTGTGGAAAACTGCAAGGAGGAATATCTTGAGCATGGTGGCACCAGATTGTCTCATGATTTCCCTGCGCTGCGTCGTTGGTTTACATCCATCTGTTGTTTCTTGTCCCATCTTTCATCTAAAGAAAAGGACTTGGCAACACGGGCAAGGGATTAGACCTCCTTGTAGGGAGGAGATGAAAGCAAAGAGTAATGACAGGCAAAAACAAGTTAAAGACGTCGTCAGTCTGAAATGTTATCAGAAAGTGAACCGGGTTAATTCGTCCTCTCCCCCGTTGCTGCTACCAGGGCTTTGGCTCTTTCTCCATCAGCTATTGGACCACACTGGCAATTTCCTCTGATTCTCTCTGATTTTGCTAAAATCTGGACAAATAGATCCTGCCTTTAAAGCTGGTATTTCTTGATCTGTCTGATCAACCCTCCATGCTCTGTCCTCTCCTCTGGAACACATTTATGAGTGAGCAGCAGAGTGGGAAATTCCCGTGTCGGGGTTTTTCTGATGCGTTCAGTTACTCTTGCCGTCACATTCCTAACGCAGCAAAGCATTCCTGTCTTTGGGAACACAGGCATTTGTGCATCTCAGCATAGGTGAAGATTGACTGATGATATTAATAATGTCAAATTATACTCCTCTCTTCTGTAAGACTCACAGGTTATTTTACAGATAATAAGGATGAGACAGACAGGTGCAATGAGTCTTAGGATGTTTTAATTTCATCTGATTCTTTGCTTCTGCTATGTTTTATTGTTTCCAGGAGGAGGTACTTGGGAAATGTAGACTTATGGCACTAAATTAACCTTGGTGGCAATTCCACAGAGAGTTCAGGAAATTGTTTCGATGTGTTGAGAAGGATAAAAGGTGACCTCCACAATTAAGTCTCCCGAGAAATTAAAAAAATAATCTGGTTGTCATTTCAAGGCGATCAGCCCTCTGTGGTGCTGTCCCACATTTTTTTTGGTTTCTTGTTCAATCCCAGTCTTTGATCAACCACAACCCTGGATAATTCCCAGCTCAGAGCTGACAGTGGATGACATGGTTGTGCATCAGAGACTACAAAGCCCTCAGTCAGGTTCATGTCTATATAGCCCATTAATCAGCTCCTGCTTTTGGTTCTTCTCTGGAGGAGGCTGACACCTGAATTCCTGATTGTCAGCCATTGGAGAAAAAAAAAAAGAGAAAAAACAAGAACAGATAAGGTCACAGAAACTTGACTTCTGCTCCCCCGAATGATCAAGTACAGCAACAAGACTGTAGAAGAAAAAAATTATCTTTCTCTTGCCTTCCCTACCAGAAATATTGAAAAGTAGAAAATTTGGAGCTTTTAACGCTGTCCTGGGTAGAACCTTTGTAGTGGAATCACAGAATCACAGAATGCTTTGAGTTGGAAGGGACCTTAAAGCTCATCTAGTACCAAACCACTGCCATGGACAGGGACACCTTCCACTATCCCAGGTTGCTCCAAGTCCTATCCAACCTGGCCTGGGACACTTCCAGGGATGGGAAAGCCACAGCTTCTCCGGGCAACCTGTGCCAGGGCCTCACCACCCTCACAGGGGAGAATTTTTTCCTTAATATCTCATGTTCCAGTTCTGTAGACCTGGTGGAAGTACAGGTTGTGTCCAGTGTGCTGTGGTGGAAAACACTTTGCCACCAGAAATGGCAGGGAGCTGATGCTTGGCCTCTTCAAAAGCATCTACTTCTCATATCAGGTAAAAAAAAAATGGCTTTGAAATTCTTTGAATTTGTGACATGAAAGACACGGGGAATAAGGGTCCGGTTTTTGCGAGTATTTAAAGAGATCTTGGCGGGTTTTTGAACTAGCAAAACCAGTTTGTTTCCTTTAAGTGTAGTGGAAGGAAATGGGAGCTAAACAATAACCTGATCTTCTGTGTTCCTACTTATATACTGAAGCCTTGGTTTTCAAAGGGGGAAGTGAGGCACTGGGACATTGTAGTGAGTGTTGTTGATTTTAGTGCAGAAATCAGAAGTCAATAGAGACAAGAAATTCATCAGAGAAAGATGCAAGCAATTCCCATCTTTCTTTCCTCTAACTCAATAAGAAACCTGAGAAAAAAACTCGAATGAGTTGAACATTTAAAAAAAAAAAGCCCCCTCCTACTCCGCCCCGGAATTTCCAGAGAACATAGCTGTGGGGGTTTTACTTTTGCTACCTGTCCAGCTAATTAATGCCTGCCAGTTTACTTTTCCCACTCTTGCTATTTTTGGACTGGTATTTTATGGAAAAAAAAAAAAAAGGGAGAGAAAAGGGAGAGAGAGAGAGGAGGCTAAAAGAAAAAAAAAAAAAGTAGATTTCATCTCCTCTGATGAACTGAATGCATGTCTGATGTTAATTCAAATATTGAATCTCTTTCAAACTTACCCACGTTTTTTCCCCTCATTTAAAGATTTTTATGCTTTTTAAGCCATGCAATTCACAATGAAGATTCCATTCATTTTCTCCATAGCAACATTTCTGTATTGGTTCCTCTTCCCTTCCTTTTCCTCCTAGGTGCTCTTGTCACTGAAGGAAGTCTGTCAGTGACCAGCTTGATGAAGTGGCTTTGAAAGTAGTGTTAAATCTAGGGATGCACCTATTAAACAATGTCTGCAGTAAATCACAGATGTGAACCGGTCCTTGGGACAGAGTGACAAAGCAAATTCCTAAAAAATTAGTGACAAAGGGCATTTCTCAAGTTCTTTTTTAAAGTCAGGGTGTGCTCAGTCTTGCTAGGCTGAGTTGGAGCCAGATGCTTTTCCTTGTAGGCATCCTGACAGATTACAAGGAGGGTTGGAAGCATCACTGCAAGGCACTGGAGCTCATCAACATATTGCTGACAGCAGTGCTTGGGTCCCTCTCCATCTTCCCAACTGATCATCTGTAAACAAACAATAATAATCCAGGGTTGAGTTCACAGTGTTGATTTATGGGCATGAACTAAGAATTCATCACTGGTGGAGTTTATATTTTTCTGCTGAAGGAGGAGTAGCCAAAGCCGTGAAAGAACAATTAATATTGATGTATCTGGACGTGCAGACAGAAATAAACCCCAGCATCCAGCCAAGCCATATGTGACCCTGGAGTAAATCAAAGGAACGAGAAAACAAGAAGCTCGGATGAGAAGCCCATGCCTTGCTGGTGTGCCAGCCCGTGTCAAGCTGGTGAGCTTGGTGGCTGGCCTGACAGGTCCACAGATGCAAGATAATCCAGGCCATCCAAGTGCTGTGCACAGAAGGGAATCTCTGACATAAACCCTCTTCCCTCTTCCAGTCAGATGAGTCTTCAGCTCATGTTCATCTCCCTGTGGTGATGGTGGACTCATAGGAATGACACCCAGCGTTTTAAGGCGGTCGAGTCAGACCTCTGGATTCTCTTCAGAAGCCAGGGTGGAATCAAGGCAGGTCTGGGGCATGCTTCAATTTAATTCCTATGCTTGTAACTTGGCTTCCAAAATCCAAGAGATCCGTGGCAGATAGGCCATTCTAGAGCTTTCCCAAAGTCCTTTCCACAGCTGTGGGATGCAGCTCTCGCCGTCAGGGGAATTATTGCCTTTATAACAGGAATGCCTTGCAACTGCAGCAGAACAAGGACATCAGAACATCTGATTACCAGATTGGTAACAGCAGGGCCAGGCACTGAAGACTGACCCATTCTCATACATCCAGGGTTGTATTCACCTGATTTACCTTCAGGGATGGGATTTATCCCAATAATTGCACGTTTACGGGAGGGAAGTGCCTACTGAACAATTCAGCCCAGGCTCTCTTTCTTCTCACAGGAGAGTGAGTCAGCAGCACTGAAGATGTTCAGGACAAGATTTGGTTTATCCTAAAGAAGATGCATCTCTGAGGTTTGATGAATCACATTCCTACCCTCACTGAAGTGTTGACTTATTGTCCATGATTACAGTGGGCATCTGATGGAAACACTAAATATGGTCAGCTTAAATTAGAAGGGTGGATCCCAGACAAGACAAATAGTGGAAATACTTCTAAACTTCTCCTCTGTGTCTGCATCTCAGAGTGTGATCAAACCCATCCCATGATAAATATGCAAATAAGGTGATCAGCCACCTAATGGAAGTGTCTACCTGGTTTAGGGTTTAGATGCCTCGGTTTTAGACAACCAGACCAACTGGACCCTGAAAAACGTGTCCTCACATCTCTGTTTGAAAAAAAATATCTCTTAACACTGGCAGGGATAAAGCCTCAATGTCCAGTCTGGGAATGGGTTTTTTTTTTCCCAAATTTCCTCAATAGGAAAAAGATCCAGCTAGGTTTTTCCAGTATTAAAACTCAACTCATAGGACACATGCTTTGTACTCCTTAGACATTTATAATCATGGGGACTTTGCAAAGGTGAAGGACAGCATGCAGGGACCACTATCCCATGGCTCTAGACGTGGTACCAAAGCCATGCCATCATGATGGAGTTGTCTTCTCCTTTATTTTCCATCAACTGCTTTGGAGAAAACAGTCCTGTTTGCAATCATTCATGCATTTTCCTGTCTGGGAATAAAAAATGAAGGGAAAAAAACCCCCAAACCCCTCAATTTTTATTATTAGAGGCTTTTCTAAATGTTCCTCTTCCCACAGCAGGAGCTGAAACCCAAACATATTGACTTCCTGTTGGCCTGAAAACTCCTTGTGGTTATTACCACTTTGCACCAGATTCCTGCCACTGACCTTGATGGGAAAACTCCTTAACCCACTTACTGAATCCCCCAAGTCATCCTGGAGGCAGAGAGTAACAGTTAATAAAGAGCTTGCCGAGTTTCACGGTGTTTTTAGCTGACCTGTATTTCGACTTGTTACAGGATTTGCCGTGTAAGAAAAACCCAGGGGTAGCACTCCCAATGCTGAGCACACTGAGATGGCTCTGGGGATTGAGGCTGAGCTGTGGCCCTGCCCCTGATGTACACCTGTAAAAGTTCACAGAATTCACAGGGTGAGGGGGGAAAGAAAGGGTAATGACAGAGAAAAGTAGATGGGATGGGGACAAAGGGAGGATTCAGCCTTCTCAGCAATAAATGCACTGCATTTCCGAGTTCTCACTTTGAGAATGGGCTGAGTTGTGCTGAATTATGTTGTCTTGCCACGTGTAGCACAGGGGACACTGAACTCATTCACTTCAGGGAACGAGTGACACACGGAATAACAGAATCACAGAATGGTTGAGGTTGGAAGTGACCTACGAAGGTCATCTGGTCCATCCCACCTGCTGGAGCATGGTCACCTACAGCCAGTAGTCCAGGATGATGTCAGATGTCTTTTAAGTATCTCCAATGAGGCTTCAGAAACACTCAGGGTAACTTACGCCAGTGCTCAGTCACCCTGAACACAAAAAAAGGTGTTTCCTGCTGTTCAGAAGGAAATTCTCATGTTTCAGTTTATGCTGCCTTTTCCAGGTACCACTCAAAAGAGCCTCTTCTCAGTCTCCCTTCAGGTATTTACAGATATTAATAAAATCCTCCCAAGCCTGCTCTTCTCCAGGGCAAACAAGCTCAGATCTCAGCCTTTTCTCGTGGGAGAGATGCTCCAATCCCTTCATTCTCTTCATGGCTTTTGATGGACTTTCTCCAGTGCTCATGTCTCTGTTTTACTGGGAAGCCTGGAATGGGGCACAGTGTTCCAGGTGTGGTTCCTCAGTGCTGGGTGGAAGGCACACACTCAGGGCATTGCAGAATCATGGAATGGTTTGGGTTGGAAGGGTCCTTGAATATCCTCTCCTTCCAAACCCCCTGCCATGGGCAGGGACACCCCTTCCACTATTCCAGGTTGCTCCAAGCCCCATCCAACTCAGCCTTGGACACTTCCAAAGATGGGGCAGCCACAGCTTCTCTGGGAAACTTGTGCCAGGGCCTCACCACCCTCTGAGTAAAGAATTTATTCTCAATATCTCATGTAACCCTGCACTCTGGCAGTGGGAAGGCATTCCCTCTCATCCTGTCATTCCATGGCCTTGTCCAAAGTCCCTCTCCAGCTCCCTTGGAACACCTGTAGGCACTGGAAGGGGCTCTGAGGTCTGCCCAGAGCCTTCTCTTTCCCAGGCCGAACAACTCCAACTCTCCCAGCCTTTCCTCATAGCATAATTTTTAAATTTCTTTAAACATTTTGCCCAAGCTGACATTTTCTGTGGGTGTCATAGCCAGCTCCTCATTCCTGGTGCAGCGATGAGAGCACCACCAGCTCTGCACTTGCAGTGACACAATTGCCACTGCTGCTACCTGGCATTTCCATGCTTCCAGGCTCAGCTGAAGTGACAGTGTTGGAAAGACGGTGTAAAAGAGAAAGAAGAAAGCTGACAGCTCCATAAAAGCCTCGTACAAATAGGGCAGTGCTTGACATAATGCTGCTCCAAAATCAGTCACTTGGACTTGATCTGCAAGGCTTGCAAAAAGCTGCTTGTTGCCTGGATTTTGCTGGGAAAGGTGGTTTGATTTGGCTCCTCTGGGTTTAACATCCTGAGTGAAGCTGGGCAGATGCCATCAGTAAAAAACAGCTTCAGCTGGGAGGAAATAGAGCTGAAGAACACAGATTTGTCTGAGAGGATCTGGCTAAAGAATTTTCAACTGCAAATGCACATAAACTGGGATTGAAAACAACCGCTTGATTGGGCAGAACAGAAGAAGACCATCAGTGAAGCAAGTCCCAATGTCCCTCATTTTTATGGTCTCTTAAAATAAAAAAAATGGATAATTTTATTACTTCTCTAAAGGCTCTTGTTTGTCTGTCTATTCTCTTTAAATGACACCAAGTCAAATATCCAGGGATTTGAGATCTTCCTTCTCAGCACTGCTTTCTGCTCTGTGACAGAGCACAGGCCAGTTGTCCCATCACTGAACCCCCTGAGCATGAAGACTTATTTGACAACAAACTGTCTGCAACATTGACTGAATCATCCTCTGGAAGTTTCCCCCTTCATCTGGCCACTGGAGAGTGCAGCTGGGATGAGACACTCAGGGAAAAACAGGTCAGGTGAATCCTACACTAAAATGGCCCATTAAAGCACCACCTGAATTTGAGACCCCAGCTCTCTGCAATACAGTTGGTGCACGCTCTGACCACTGATGCTCCCCAAAAATCAGGTCTTATCAATAAAGGAGGTGATGTCACCTGCCTGACCTGTGCAAAAGGGCAGCCAGTTGGAGCTAGTACATAACACAAGTGATGGTAGAGAACCCTGGAATCATTTGGGTTGTAAGGACCTCTGGGATCATCGAGTCCAACCATTCCCGCAGCACGGCCAAGGCCACCACTAAACCACATTCCCAGGTGCCACATCTACACATCTTTTAAATACTTCCAGGGGTGGTGACTCCATCACTTCCTTGAGCAGCCTAGCAACCATTTGGGTGAAGAAATTTTTCCTAATATCCAATCTAAACCTTCCCTGGTGCAACTCGAGGCTGTTCCCTCTCGTCCTATCCCTTGTGAGGTGTCCTCACTGCAAGAATCGCTCTTTGCTGAATTTGTTGTTCTTTCTCTGATATAAACCAAGGCTTCTCCCACACCCTGCAGGGATGCTTCCTTCGAGGAAGACTGAAACTCTTCATCTGTTTTCTCAGTCTTCCATTCCCTAGACTGCAGAAATGTCTAAATCAGTTATCAACAGCCAAGAAAGAGTTTCTAATGATTAACATGAAGAGATAACTGGAGCTGGACTTTTGAAATGGTTTGGGAAACGTTTTTGGTTGCTATTTCCCAAAGCAACTCTTCAAGATTTCTGGCTCCAGGGAAGCTTTGGGATCAGTCCAGGCATGGGTGATAGAGAGAGCAGAATGAGCTGAGGATTGTCAATACCAGAATAACAAAAAAATGAGGAAAACCTTTGAGTAAGAAACTCTCAGATCAGGTGCACTTCCAGTTAGGAGACAAGACAGCAGCAGACAATCAGGGTAATTACCTACTCTTGAGGCCCTGGCACAGGATGCCCAAAGAAGCTGTGGCTGCCCCATCCTTGGAAGTGTTCAAGGCCAGGTTGGATGGAGTTTGGAGCAACGTGGGATAGTGGAAAGTGTCCCTGCCCATGGCAAGGGGTTGGAACTGGGTGGTCTTGAAGGTCCCTTCCAACCCAAACCAGTCTATTTTTCCATCATAAAGGGATGTTATATTGTTGACCTGGATCAATTCCTCTCATGACATAATGAGAAAGGAAATAGACACCCAGGGTGCAGCAGGGGAAGCATTAAACCAAGGGTGGCTGCAGGGATATTCTTAAACAATGGAGGAAATTTCATAAATGATTAGTGCCAAGTAAGGCAGAGCTGCCTCTGACCCCACAAGAGAGAGGGTCAGAGAGGGCCCTGGGAGAGATTGGTGGTCTCCCTGGGCTTTGAGTAGCCCTGGATGGAAGAACCTGAATTTATCTGGATCTCTTGTGTCAGCAAGAAGCAATAGGCACCCTCTGCAGGACCCACCTGCCTCCGGGGTCTCTTCCAGAGGGCGGATGAGATCACCTCCTCATTTCTCAGAGTGGCAACTGCTGATTAAATGTTCAGCTCTTTTGTGGCCTCCCATCCTCTGCCTGTCAGTGTGTAAACATGCCAGACCTCAGCAGGGCTGAGCAGCACTAAATCATCTGTGTGGGAGAAGGCTGCGAGGGAAAACCAAACCTTGTGGGGCAGAAAGCACACGCGGGAAACGAGGGGAAAGTAAAAATACTCCCTGTCTTGCTGACACCTTCACCATCTTGCAGAAACCTCTTGTCCCTCAGGGCTTCAGCCTCCCCACCTGGGAAATGCTGAGGTCAGTAATTCACTGGTGTACCTCGCCGTGCTAAATAAGCGCTTCCAAACCCGCAAAGCGAGCGGCTCTCGCTCCATCGACGTCAGGAGCTGGGAATGGGAGGCAGGAAAAACGCTGGGACCTTCAGGCAACTGTCTTCTTCATAGCTGGGGAGCGATTAAACTGCGCATTTAATTGCTTTGATATATATTTGTTTTACATGAATGCAAGACCCAAGCTAATCTAATCGGCTTATTCGCTAACAATGGACCCTAAACTGTACGTAAATGACCGTTAAATTATTAGCTGTCAGAGAGATCTGCAATTGGATTTGGAACGGGAAGGAAAATGAAGGCTCGGAGAAGCAATTATTATTTTTTATTTTTGTATTTTTTTTCTTTTTCTTTTT
>VZRR01008230.1:0-50108 GCA_013398015.1 Oreocharis arfaki
GTCTTTCAAACCAAGACAATCCCACAGCAGCAGTGGAATCAAGGTCAATCACTTCTAAGCAGGGGGCAAGCACTGTTCTGTGAGCTGAGCTTGCCCTGGCTCAGAAAAGTGCTCCCAGCACACCAGGCTCTCATTTACCCACCCATTCTTTCTGTCACTGGCCTAGGATACGCCTGGGATTCCTTTCTGAAGAGCTGCTTGTTTACAGTTCTTGATGGAGCTTACTACTTGTAAGAAGAAAAGTATTGCTCATTTTTGAGCAGCCTTCCATTGTAGTTTAGGTTCTTTGGTCTGTGGAACATGAGCTGAAGTTTCAGTCTCTGTAAGAGATAAAAAAAATTGAGCTTATCTCTTTTCTACAAGGTAGCTGTGGTTCTGGGCTGCTCTTAACAGAATTTCGGGGGCTGATTAGGCTTCAGTGGATATATTCCAACTAGAACAATGTTTCTAAACTGCATATATATATATATATATACAAAGATCACTGAAGGCTTTTTAGCATCTTCCAATTTTTCTGTTCTGTTACTTTACCCCATCAAACTTCTGTTTCTGCCACTGTTCTGCCTCTTTCCATCATTTTGACATGTCTAGCTACAGAAAGGAATTGAGTAGGACGCTTATCTCTGAACTAACAGCATTGCAGAGCTCTTCTGGTCGATTCTACCCCTTCACAAATGTCCTTTATCGAAAACAGTACAGGAAAAAGAAATATGCAGGTGTATGTGTTCTGATTCCATATGAGAAAAAAAGAAGTACATTTGCATAGCATATGATTGCTGATGGATGCTTTCAGAGGAGAATACACCTGAACACAGATATTAATGATGTAGGAGAGCATCAGTATAATTCCTTTCAGATTCTTATGGACTCTTCCCTTTAGGTCATGCCATCTTTCTCTGTCCGCTTCTCTACATTAATACAGTTAATAATCCTGATCTCTCATTTATCTTTTGTAGAAGAGAGATCTCAAGGCCATGCCTGCACAGAGGCAGAGCTGATTCATTAGCAGGGTTTAGCCAGAGAACTTCCCCCTGAAAAAGTTTCCTGCAGTGGTACAAGAGGAATGCTGTGTCACCTGACAGTTGTTGATTTCCTCAGAGTTTTTCTCATTTGAGCTTCTATACCTGGCACAAAAAAATTTAATATTCAGCTTACAAAAGCATTCAGACCTGGTCCTGTTTTTCAGCAATGTGAATCATGGAAATCTGAGTGCCATTACCCACCCCAGTTGTGGCTTCATTTAGTTTAATACTGACTGAAACAGTGTAGCTTTTAGAGCTAAAAGGGCATTCGCTGCAGCCTAGGTATTTTCATTGCATCACATGCCAGGGAGCAGTCCTGCCAGGGAAGATGACTAATGTCTTTGTGGTTGTCTACTCTATGGTATAATGACTCGCAGGTTCCTAGAGGTGGACTCAGACCCCTTCAGAAAGAGGACTGAATTTAACTGAGGTCTCCTACATTCAAATTTTCTAGCTGTAGAGCTGTTTTCCACAAACGCAGAGCTGCCTCGCATGCCCTCTCATTTTGTACAGAGCCCAGCCCATGAGGCAGCATCAGCAGGGCAGCTCCAGGTTTGTAGACAAGACCTGCCCAGGGCATTGCTGGGGCTTTGTGGGACCTTTGCCAATGAGGAGCTGAGCACCTCTGGGCTTCAGGTGTCTTCAGGGTGAGTTGGCAACTTAAGCAGGATGTGTGGAGTTTCAGTTATGGCTGTAGGTGCTTGGCAGACCCTTTTGTAGATTAAACAGAGCCTAGACCTCGAGGGGCTGGCCCATTAGTGACACCAGTGGGATTTAGGACATGTTCTTACATTCAGGGTGCACCCCTGGCGTGCGCTGTGTCCTGCTGAGGTTGTGGGCAGTCATCATGTCAGGAGCCCTGCGTGAGTCGCAGCTCATCCCCTCTGCCCAGCTGCTCTTAGGGCTGCAACATGGTGCCTCTCTGTCCAGGCAGGCTGGAAACTAGGAAGCAAATTCTGAAACCATGAGGTGCTATCACTTAAGTTTCAGTCCTTCGAAGCTACGGTCACTGTAGCTCAGGGTATTTAATTGAGTACCTGTATCCATGCTCCCATGTATAAATCAGCCAATATCAGCCAACGTGGTAGATGCTGCTAGGGAATAACATAACTCCAGACACAGTGGGGATTTTAATCTCCTATTGATCCTGCAGATCGAGGCCTCCAGCTTGACTGTACCATGCATAGCATGCAACAACAACAACGACAACAATGGCTTTCCTCTCCAGGTAATGAATGTGCAACACTCTGAACTATTTAAATCAATAATTGTATTTTCAGCTTTGTCAGATGCATCCTGTGCTTCAAAGACACATCCTCACATATTATGTTTTTCAGGAAAGTTGCTCATCAGGCAAGCTGACCCCAGCACAGGCAACCTGTGACAGAGAGAGACCCATTGAGCTAGCCAGGACTGAAAAAATGAAATTGAAGGCAAATCCCTGACCCCAAAGGCTCATTACGGGTGGGAAGAGAGGGTAGTTAGGCAAGAACCGCCTGTTTGCACATCCCAGTGCTGCAGGTGCTTTGTGGCACGTGGGGAGAAACAGCTGAGCTGGGCAGCCCGGCTTTATCTGACTATGCCCAAATAGATTTCAAACAAATCCTCCACTTGTACAAGTTGGCTCGACTTTCACTGATCTTAATAACAGCAACACAAGAACATCAAAAGAGCAGAATTCGGCCCCATGAAAAGCAAGAAATAACCCATTTATGGGTCTTATTGTAAGGTATTAGCAGTTTAAAATTACAGTCATTGTGTGGCACAAAGAACATTCTGAGCAATTCATTCCCTTATGGATGTGATTTAAAATTAATTCATTCTTCCGCCTCACTCCATTATTGCCAGCAAACCAGTGATGTGGAATTACTTACTTCTAAGCCATATGGTCTTCTGAGGACAGATACCTCCTTAGCCTACTCTAATTAAAACATTTCATGTATAAGAAGTTCACTCAGATTTTTAAGTTTTTTTTAAAGAACTGAACAAAAGGAAAAGTGAATTTTGCAATTAGAGGTTAGGGAAGCTTTCTGTTTTTCTCATTTCCTATTTATTTTAAAATCAAAGGAGATGGCATCCCAGCATGTCAGTGCTCTCTAGCAAAGAATTAGAGTATTTTGGAGAAGAGATCAAATGGCTTTAAAACCCTATATTTGATTTTCATGCCTCTACCTAAAAATGTAATTCTTTAAAAGGATTTCTTGACACAGAGCCATTTCTGCACGACTGTCTGAAGAGCAAGGATCTAGACCTTGCTGACTCATTTAGCAAATATTTCTTGATTTTCTTAACAGCTCAGGTTTTCATTTTGTTTTGTTGTTTGTTTGGGGCTTTTTTCTCTCTGCTGTTTTGTTTCCTGCTTTCAAGAATGGAAAAAATGTGGTTGACTATGGTTGATCTAGCCTACAGCCAGCTGAAGAGTATCGAGAAAGGAGTGATAAGAGGGTCAAAATATTACATTAGGAAGTTCATTTGTAACATTTTCAAAGAGCAAATTCAGTGTCTTGAATTTAGGAACATTTTAAAGCTATTTCCTGCAATGTATTTTTATGTGAAAAATAATAAATCTACATGATATTTGAGTGGAATTTTGTATTACAGTAATCAATCAGAAGTATATCCTGTTAAAATACCAGTAGACATGTAAACTACATCAACTAGTCCCCACATGAATTCACATATTCCTTTCCAAATGTATTTTCGCTACTTTCCCACTATTTTATGTTATTGATTAACTATGATTTCCATCTTCTTTTACTATGTAATTTCCCTCTATGGCAGTATATTGTTTCACAAAACACCTTTCCCTGCCACTGGGTAGAGATCCCATTTTGCAGGTTATGCCTACAGTTAGAGGGGGAAAATGAGATGTCCTATTGGAACCAGAAATGGACTGCAGTCAGGATTCCCTCCACTTTTTTCTTGTGTTTAAAACAAAATCAGTTTGGTGTTTGTGCGTATCTGTAACAAAATAGAAACCGGGAAAAAACCCCTTCCATGCAATATTGTTGACCTTCACTGCCAGTGAAAAATAGAAGTCCTCACGGGGAACAAGAAATATGCAGAGGTTTGAATGTGCAGAAAGACATTTTCTGCAGTCTTGCATCAATACTTATTTATTTATTTAATTATTTATTTATTTACTTGCTTATTTACCTATTTACTTATTTTAAGGCAATCTCGAATTCTGCACACATACAGAAAACCTTGAATTTGTGATCCATGTGAAGGCAGGGGATGCTGCTTACTGGTCACTTCCTCTAACCTTGGCAACTGCACTGAAGAGGATTAAGAGCATCCATTCAGTCTGTTAATGCAAGTCCTCCTTGCAGCTCACAGCATCCTTCTCGGAAGCAGTGGCTGCCAATATCATTCCTCCTCAACCCCAATCAGCTCTTCTGCTTAATCCCAAGTCAAAAAATTCTCTCTTAGTTCTGAATATGAATGCCTGCAGAGAGAGTTAAAGGAACAGAAATAATGCAAGTCAAATTTCCATTGTACCTGATAGAGGCATGACCTCCTGACATAGACATGGCCCTGTAACACATCCTCTTCTTTTCCTGCCAGCCCTGTGCAAAGATTTTACACCCCATGCCTTTTGGCTATCATGCCTGCCTCTAATAATTCATTCTCCCACGAGGTCTAAGAGAATATGGATGAACTCAGTACTAAGAAAAAAAACCTGTCATACCAGAACCTGCAGGGAAAGAAATCATGTAGTTTAACATGTGTTTGGATGCCCCAAATGGTAGTAACTTGGTCTCTCTGTAATGCTGCACACATGTGCATGTTTATATTTGTTAACATAATTCCCTTAGCTGTTTAAAGGTTACAGTTATTGCTCCACATTTCTTTACAGAATGATTTATTTCTAGCCAAAAGGTAGGCTCAAGAAATAGCTGACAGCTTTCTGTATATCTGCAGCACAGTTAGATCATAATCCCAATTTTAGGAAGCATCTTTACCAGTCTCAGTATGTTCATAATGATGAAATAATTATGTTAGTATTAAAATTCATCCTTTGCCAGCAACAAGCTGCAGAACTCTTGAATGCTCCCTAGGCTAAGGTTCACAATCTGTTTAAATTGGCTTTTCATTGCACAAGCAAACAGCTTTAATTATCTGGGCAAATAATCAAAGTATTCTTAGATCTGAGGGCGAGGTTATCTTAATCATATCCTACTTCTAGAGAAGGTCCAATCCTATCAAGCACTTCATGAAAAGACAGAAGTGCTTACTCCATAACAACACTTATTAGCCTTCACAGTTTATGAAGATATTATGGGTGTCGCAATGCCAGTTCTGTGAAGCTGAAGCTTCTTAATAACAAATTACGGAGGGTCAGTTTATACCATCCAGCAAAAGGAACTGAGTATCTATGTATACCCCTTGCATTTTTCACAAATAAGAGGTGCCACTGAACAAGGTGCCTACAATATGTGTCTGTATGCACATCACATGCCAGAGGAAGGTAGAGCCTCAGCATAACTGGTTAAGCAGCTTTGGACTTACCCTGAGTCATCCGGAAAAGAGAGAAGGTATTGCAGCACTGAGATTAATGGCTGGGACTAAAACCCTTTTCTCAATTCTCTCCCTTTGCCAGTAAATCTGCCCCAGAACTCATTTGCACAATACTTAAGCAGAGGAAATGACATTGGTCAACAGGTGCTATACCAAACCTGAGATTTATTGAGGACTACATTTATGGGTTTGCCTTGTCAAAGGCTTCCAAATACCTTATGCAGTGCTATATTTATTACATTACAAGTCTGATACAGCTTTCCAGTTACTTCTATTATGTGAACTCAGAGCAGAAATAAGGTAGAAGTAAATATACTGTCACTTTTCCAGATGAATTGTTCAAAATGTTAAACCTGCCACCTGAAATTTATGGCACTGGGAACTAAATTGCATGATAATATAAACTTGGCAACATGGGGTTTTTAACTTTGTGTATTGTGATATACTGCCTTGACAACATCCCCGTGGAGTTAAAACAATGACCATGTTGTTACATTACTTGTAACAACTTTGGAAGGAAATTAAGTGAAATGTAAATTCAGTGTGTTTGAATTAACTTGATTTATTAGGAGACACCTTTATGATTGATAAAAAATGGCTGGGCAAAACCTCTTTTCCCGATCACATTTTTTCTTGACTTTTCCCATGGAGACACTGTGGGACAGAGATCCTTATCTCCTTCACATTAGATTTTTCAAGAGACTTGTACTTTTTGTTAGAGGCAGATTTTCAGAGTATTTCAGAACACCTACGAGAGAATTGCTCTTTCGCAGGTGCTTCGATCTCATTGCTTTCAATTGCAGTGACAGACAACATGTGGAGATGGGAACAAGCACGGAGTTCGGAGGGCGTTGACCAGCCCCAAGGATGCACATCTTTGCTGTGCATCTGTAGTCTGCTGCTTTTTCCTAGATTTTCAAATACTCTGTCCCTTGTGTGTAATAGGAACGTGCACAGCCTGTGTTTGAAGGCAGACCAAACGGGTCAGGTGTGTTTCTGGTCCATGTGGCTGTTCGTGAGCTACTTTCTGTTTGATGGACAGTCAAATCTAACAAAGAGCACCCAGACACCTTTGGGCATCTGCTTTAGCCACAGGGCAGAGAAGTGGGAAGCAAAAAGCCTGAAATGGGTGTGGGAGGCTCATTCCCTCCCAGCGTGACCATCATGTGCCAGGAGCCTGGTGGGATAACAGCCACTTTTGGGAAGGCTGGGCTGCATAGGTAGAAAGAATTGTGTGAGGTCAGACCCACTTCTTCTGTTTCCTCGTCCACCCCCAGCTCAAGTCCACAGCAACTTATGGACATAGAATGATATTGGTCTCCCTCATACCACTGGGGCAGTGGTTGGGAAGGACCTGACTCAGGCTGTCAGGGATCCCTGGTCCCCTCCTCCACTTCCACTGGCTATGTCCCTATGGCAGTGCCACAGTGGCAATGGTTTCAGTCCAGAAATAAACATTAGCGGAATTCTGATATGTCAAATAATCTGTCATGCCTTCTCAAGGTTTTCTCTGATTTTTTCCTGGTAAATACCTTTTTGTTGACAAACACGTGAATGTATCTTAAATATGAACTAGAAGACCTGTTAGATTTGGACACAAAAATCTTAGGATCCAGCTCAAAGCCCCCAAACAGGCAGGGTGGGTTTATTTAGATAGGGATTCTCTCACAACAGGGCTTGTTTTACTAACTTAAGCTGCATTACGTGCTTCATGAGGTTGCCCGTGTTTGTGATAATGCTGGTGTTTCATAAAGGACCAGTAGTCACAAAAGTGCATACAAATACCCACTTAAATATTTTTTAACTGCCCCCAGTCTTATTTGATTCAGATTCTTGTGATTTCAAAAACCATCTCATGACTAATCTGAATCCCTTGGCATTTGAATGTCTATGGGTCCTGAGCAACGTCACACAAATCAACAGAAGAGATCTGTCAGTTAGAAGTAATTTTATTTCAGAATGATGAGAATATAGATATTAGATTAGTAAAAAGCAATACCTATATCTGACCTGGAAGACAACGACATAAAATAGATGGTTTATTATTCATCTTCTGTCTTGCTCTAATGACTTTCCTTTGCCCACTATCAATCCAACATGAACCATGCTGTTACTTTTTTGTCTTAAACAGTGACCGGTCCTGAAGCAGAGGGAATAAAGAAATTGAGGCCATCTATAACACATTTCAATAAAGCATGAAGGTGGTATTGGTTCTGTCACCTGCAGATTAAAGTAGCTGGTTTCGTTATAATTTGATAGAATTTTGTTCTTGTTCTATTATTCCACTGTATTTTATTTAAAAGAGAATGAATTTAAGATATTTAAAAATACATTGCCATTGTAGAAAAATGCAATTCCATTAGCCTTTTGCTGATGTACTTCTGTCTCAATGTCAGAATTTGTCCATTTTAAAGTAGGTTTTACTCTCCACTTAAGAAGAGTAGGTACAGACTTTCCTTAAATCACCAGTGGATCCTCCTCCTCTTGTTCCTGTGTTTGTATGTTACCACTATAGGAAATTAGTCTCAGCACCAATGATGAAATGCCCATTTATTTCAGTGGGAGTAGAATGTCATGTTCGGGTTTAATGTCTGCTGCCTGGCATCCATCAAGTGTTTGAGTTTTGAGAATGGACAAAGAGGAGCATTTCTTCTTTGAAGACTAAGCTGATGATTTGGTTTGGGTACTTTAAGCCTCTTGAGAAATGTCACAAAGGGCCTCATTGAAAAGCCTGTTGAAATAAATGGCAAGAGTCTGCCTTACATCAACAGATTTGAGCCCACCCCTTACATCTGTTAGTAGCTTCAGAAACAGTACTAGACCCAAATTTACAAAATCTGGCATTTCAGAACTCACTGAAGCATATCTCCAGTTACCTGAGCTGATTCATTTCCTGTGGGGCATATGAGAAGGTGAATCAAGCCATTGCCATTATCTATTCCTGTAAATTATTGATATCTGAAATGCTGATGCTTCAGGCTGTGGTTACAGTAAGGATTAAAGCTTCCTGGAGTATTATTTTTCTTACTGGCTCTTGTCCCATATTCTGGCCTTGTTCACTTCCAGAACAAGTTGCGTGCGATGAGCTGTGATTGACAGATCAGTCTTGATTGTGTCTATATGATTATTTGCATTCATTTCAGGAGTGTCAGAGAAAATGCAATGTTAAATACTGATTTCAAGCAGGAAAAGGCAATGCTTTCTTTTAACCACAAACATCTCTGTAGCTAGAGCTAAATTTTAAAGTAAAATTTGGAAGTTTGTGTTTACCTTCCTGCACAAAGCCAAAAATGTTCTTCCTGGGGTTCAACAGCGGCCTTCCCACTTTTTGTTTTTCTGTTGGCCATAGAAAAGCAGCAGCTATGGCATTCAGAGAGCAGTAGGTTTGAGCTGGCTGTCCATTTTGCTAGGAAGAGAATGGCTGCTGCAGATCAGGGAGGTTCCACCCTCTCATCAAAAAGCAAAAAAAGAGGAGCAATGATTTCAGAGCCTTTCCGAGACATATTGTTGACCCCATATGCCAACACCAGAGCTCTGATAGAGTGCATCAGTGCTCTTTGGTGGGGTGGAATATTGTGTGTGCCTGAGAAACCTGAAAGCACATTAGCAAAATATTATGTGTAAAGCTCCTGGGACAGAATGCTCAACTCTATTTTCCCAAGGAATTTTATTATCTCCTGTCAAGGAAAACATACTACAGAAACCAAGGGCTCTGTGTGTCTGCAAACCTCTTCCATAAATGTAAATACTGAAACTTTGAAGATGGTATAGGATACTAAGGAACCCATTTCACTGTTCACATCAACAGTAATTAAGAGTGCTTGTATCTCAAAAGCTTTAGGTGATTTATTTGAGGTCAGAGTGAAGCCTTAGGTAAATTGATCCATGATGGTTTTATGGGGCTAAAGCTGGTGTTAGGTTAGGCTGTTCTTTTCCTGGTAACCCATGCTAAGATGGCAGGAAGCACTGGCCCCCTCCCAGCAAAGCATTTAAACACAGCATGGAATATGAACATAAAATCCATAAAGACAGTGCTTGACGTAATAATTCCATTGGGATTCAGGTTACATGTGAGCTTTGCTGTAATGGGCATGTGATGGGATCTCTCTGCTTCCTGGTAACAAATGCAAGGAGAGATATTTGCCCTCCTAGGAGAAGGCATGAAATTGGCTCCAGAGTGCTGATAATCTCCCTGGAGGTTTCGAATGTTTTGGGGGTTGCACATTGCCCATGTACACTCCTGAAGCACCAGCAATGCCCTTGCAAATACAGCATTACTGACTGTCTGAGGCTCTCCATATTTTCCTTGTTTGAAGCATGCTGCTGCCAGGACAGTTTGGATCCTTCCCCTACCTCCTGCTCTCCTGTATCTTGTGCCATCCATCCTGATCCAGAAACCCAGTGAGCTCTATCTGTGGGCTGCGGGGGAAGGGGAACATTGCTGTGGAAGTAACAACTCTTGACATTCAACTCAAGGAGTGGGAAATCTGTCACCACACCTTCTGCTAACACAGAGAAAGCTCTGAGGCTTGAATTACTCTCTCCGTCCTGAAAGCCAGGCTTAAGCGTCCCGCAGGAAGCTGACCTGGACTACCCCATGGTCACTGTACAGGAGGATATCTCACAAGGCAACCATATGCTGATGTAGTGGCTTGTGAGACAGGCTTCTCACCAAGGAGAGTGGCAGATATCTCGAATGATGTCCAACAGTAGCCAGATTTTAACTTATTCATCTTGCAGAACACTCATGAAGTCATGTTTTGCTTTATTTCGTGTGGTGGAGTCAGCTTTTAACTAACACTGATATTGCCAACTGTCTGTATACGCCAGTCTACTTTTTGACCACCATTTAAAATATTCCACACTATTCTTTTCATAACTTGCTCATCCTTGCCCCTGTATATGACTATAAAAAGAATTTCCTTCATCTTCTATTCATCTTTTAACTTACAAGAGCCAAATATACTTACAAGGATCTGGGTCTTTCAGCACTAAAAAGGGGAGAAAAAGTGATTATTATTATTTACTGCTCTTCTGATATCAGAATTAAACTGTGCCTTGCCAGGCTTGCTTAGCTGGCACTAGGAAGATTAATACACCCACATTTGGCTTACTCGAGTTACAGACTGTTTACGCTAACAATTTGGAGAAAATGACACCAGTGGTCTCCAAGAAGTGAAGTGCCAACACAACAGATTTTAAAATCTGCAAGAAATAAAAAAATGGGCCTCAGTAAGAAATGAAAGCCTTGCATGCTGGATTAATAAAGAGGAAACTGTTCACGGTGTATAAAATACAATATGTGTCCAGGACCTGCTCGCTAATCCAAAGCTATACCAGAGCTAAAAAGTTTGGCTTTTTCCATTGCTAAATATCTGGGAAACCCAGGCACAACAGTATATTAAAATATTCCTCTAAAATGGCATTTCCTTGCATATATAAAGGTCTTTTTCCAGTCAAATCTGCATTTAAATCCCCATACTGCAAATGCTTCTGCACATATTTAATTCACCTTGTATACAGAAATACTTGCAAGATTATGGCCTGAAAGTATATGTTTTTTACCCTTTTAGTCCTGACCTTGCATGAGGGAAAAAGGGGATTTTCAAGGGCGCTTAAGAAAGCGAGGTATGCCGTTCCCATTTCTCATACTGGGGGCCTGATCCTTAAAGATATCTTAAAAATTCTGACCCAAATATTTCGAGAAGGAAAAAAGTGTCTGCAGCTGCAAGCCTGAAAACACACAGATTTTAGGGAAAGGCAAATGTACTGAAGGAACCACCAAGGGAAAAATGGCTTAACAGTTGCAACGGCAAGACAAAGTGTACTTGAATAAACAGCATAATTGTATGTGCCAAGCATTCCAGTGCGGAACATTTATTTCTATATCCGTGTAGGGAGGAGAATATGTAGTAAATGACTCACCCTCACTACCTTACAGTCCTCACACCAGGTTTTCTTCTAAATTATTGTGATTGTTCCAATAGTCTATGAAGAATATAGTATTTGTACATTAGAGTACAACTTAAACAGGAGAATGTAAAGGACAGTTACAGAGTTAAAGACCTGCAGTAAGCTTTCATAAAAGCTCTAATGACCCTTTTATCAATAGGGTCCATATCGCCCATGTTTCAGCACTATTTTTATTTATGGCACAATCTTTAGCCCACTGGAGGCAGTGAAAAGATTTTCACTGAGAACAGCATAAGCATGGTCACCTCCTAACCTTCCAAGTCAGAGACTGAGTTGTTTCCTAAAAGAATTTCTAGGCAGAGTCGTTGAAATAACTTTCCTCTTTTATAACTCCTAAATTCTCTCCTCAAGACCACGAGAACCATAGGAACATGCAATAACATGCTGTAGCCCTCTTTCTAAAACTTCTAAAAAAGTCATGGAAATCCATGTCTCTTCCAGAAGCTACTGAAAAGTTTTCAACAGATCCAAACTGCACTGACAGCAACTACAGTCTTGAACGTTCTCAGGCTAGTGGTGGAAACTCTCACAAAACCCTGTGACTTCCAGGTCTATCATGGTCTCAGTCATTTCTGAAAGCTGCCATTAGTGCCCCACCACTGTGCTGACCTCAGAGCAACAGTGCAGCCCAAACTGGGCATTAATTGCCCTGGCAAAGTACTGCTCAGACAGAGCTACCTGGGGAAAGGGAGTCCTTAAAACAAAACGAAAGCAAACAAAAACAGCTGTCTCGATTATGATGGCACAAGCTGTGATGTGTGATGATTACTGATAAGGTCAAATGGGATGCTAAGTGTGGTCCTTAAAAATCTGTCTCTTACCTGAGCAAGCCTAGTAAATATCAGTAAAACATTGGCATTATGTACCAAAGCTGGCAGAGAAGCTAAAGAGGGATATGTTGGCTAGCGAGAAAACTTCAGTCACAGTAAAACACTGTAGGAGACAATATTTCCCTTGAGTGCATTAACTATGACATGGTAATAGGTCATGACAAACGATCCTCTACAAGAAGTAGATATAAAAGCATAGGTCTCAATCTCTCCCTCACGTGTTGAGGCTTTCAGGAATTTCATGGAAAGAATGTTTCCAATAAACTTTAATTCAAAAAAGAGTTGCTCTTACTAATCCTCCTCTTGCTGACCCAGATAACTCATGCTATATGAGGTGGTGGATCTTCAGGCACCGATAATCTGTTACTGCAACTTTACTTGCAGGAAACACTATCGGGAAATTCTATTATCTAAGCATGCATGGTGGATAGCCAAAAGATCTGAGGAGTGACTCTCCATGCTGGCACACCTGAGCAGTGAGCAGAGTGCCCAGATGCTCTCACATCCACTGCGCAGCACAGAGAATGCAAAGATGCCAGAAAATGAGCTCTCTTTTTGTTTAGCATCATCAAAAATAAGATACTGGATGTCTTGAAAGAGCAGTAGGCATATATACCTCTCTGTTTAAACAACATCAAAGCAGAAGAGAAAACACTGAGAAAAACCCACAGCCTCTCAATTTCAGCAGCATCTTACTGAAATACAAAGCTGGAGAACAGAATGAAGGCTAAATACAGAAAAAATACACATCAAGATGGAGTTTAACATGTTTTGGGAATGACTCAAATACAATCTTTAAGATAAAGTAAAATGAAAGTGAAATGAAATCTCTAAGTGTATATTTATTTGGAAATATAGGAGTCTAAATACTCCCTCTTCCCTTTATCTGAGTGCAGATCCTTGCATTCCAGTGTCTATCAGCTGCCCTCACTAGCAAAAATAAAAATTGCTTTATTCCCATAATAGTCTGCTAGGGGTAGGCCACATCGCACTTCAACAAGACTCATTGACTTAGCTGCAGCTATAAATTTTGCTCAATGTCACTCAGAACATAACTTGACGACAATGGAAACACTGTGGATATAACAAACATGCCAATTTATTCCACACAAGTTTAATGTCCTTGGCTGGAAACCACAGAAGCTGGTTGAGTTTACAAGACTGGGATTTAATTCCAATAACATGAGAGCCTAAAATACAGAAATTGAGAGAAGATAAACAGATGTCTCCCATGCCCTTTTTGAGGTTTATTTTACAAGTACATGAACTCTGAACTCCAGAGCAACAATCTTATTTATACACGTAAACACAACATGAGTGAGATGGGATATTGGCATATTTGGATGGACGTTCTGGGGAAGAGGTCCATCATATCATAACATAATAATCCCATATAATTTGCATCTTACATCCCAAATTAAATTTGCATTTTTTACCTGGTTTAGATTAGTTTAAACTTTACTCTTTCCATTGGGTTTTACCCTTCCTTCTTCAGCTTTCTTTCCTACTTCCTTCCTAAGCAATCTCATAGCTAGCTGGCCTCCCATAGCTTCATAGTTCTTGAAGAACTGCCTTATTTTTCCTACCACCCTTTCAGTTCATGTATAAGACAGAGACAGTGTGCTCACTCTATAATCAAATCCTGACAACCAGTTGCTCTGACAGCTCTACCTGCAGTGCACATTTGATATCTTTTGAGTTTCAATCAGCCATAAGATATAGTGACAAGATGTTTGAGCAGTGAGGATGATAATGGATCAAAACAACACATGAATTCTTTGTCAGCATAATATGAAAGGCAAGAGTGATATTATCCTACACTGTCACTTCTATGAGTAAGAACTCATTGCTCCCACAGACTTTCTCACTTGATTATGGGTGCCACAGTTTTTGAAAGACAGACAAATTGAAGACAATTTTGAGATAGCAAAGTGTCAGTAAATAGTAAAACAAGAACGTACAAGGCAAAAAATCAGAGTTGGGCATGTCTGTTCAGAAAATTAGTTGATCAAAATATAATTTCTATATTAACCATGTTACAGTCATGGTTGATTAATTTAGAGAGGAAGATAAGAAACCAAAGCTTCAAGCAGAGAGGGAAACTGTAACTTTGATATTACGGAAAACTTTCCAGTACAAAGCAAAATTGACAAAGAATAAACTTTCAGGAAAGTCTGCATAGTAGCTATTATTGCAGAAGCTCAAGGTCAGACGAGAGCCCCTCATCTATCTAATATCACTTAAGGAGTACTGAATTACATCTGCACTTTAGAAAGATGACCCAAATCCTAATCTTCCAAAAAGTTCTCATCAATAGTTCTCATCATCAAAAAGTTCTCTCATCAAAAGTTCTCATCAACAAGTAACCTGTCTTAAGCTTTTGTCTTAATATAAGCCACAAGCTCTGTTTAGCATAGGATTAAGTATCAGGATCTACGAGGCTTAAAGAAATTAGAATATTCTCTCTATACGTGTGCAAGAACCAGTAACATTCAGAGAAATAGAAAACTCCCGAACACTTAAAAAGAACACACAGCAGTTAATGGACACAACCAACAGCAATTCCTGAAGTTGCTTAATGGGGTTTAACTACAGACACCTGACCATTCTCTGAGCTATTATAAAATGCAGATGTCTGAAAGAACATTATAAATGCTGGTGGTGTTCTCCTTTACCTTTCCAGCTCTGTGCATCTGGCATTAAGTTTTGATAGTTGTGTTATTTGGATGAAATCACTGCTCTGTCTTTCCCTAGCACATCAGCCGCCTATCTGGATAATATTTGGTTTACTGCTGAGATTCTGTCCTCCTTCAGAAGGTAATAATTCTCCTCCCAAATAATTTTTCCTTGTTAATTATTGCCTGACTTCAATGGACTTACAGGAAAAGGATAATAATGTCT
This sequence comes from Oreocharis arfaki, assembly GCA_013398015.1. NCBI lineage: Eukaryota > Metazoa > Chordata > Aves > Passeriformes > Paramythiidae > Oreocharis > Oreocharis arfaki. The sequence continues at coordinate 15,248 of VZRR01008230.1, forward strand.
TTATACAAGACTTCAAGTTTTCTGATTCTGCTCAAACTACATTATCTATGCTGTATATTGCTGTCACACTTTCGAGTTTCAGATAAAACTTCTAAAAGAGCAATAGAGAGAACTGTGCTCTCATTGGAGCAAAATACACAGAGAAAAATGTGAAGCTGCCATTTAAATACATGTAAAAACTTAGAAGCACACCAACAGAGGAATTGTTTAATAGCTTCTGCATAAATTATTCACGGGACTCCAGACATCTTTTATAATGTTACCTCTGTGCATTGAAAGCTTATTTACAAAAAAACCAAACCAAAACAAAAAAGCCAATCTAAACCAGCTGGGCTATGCTTTCATTTAAATTAATGTGAACTGTTAGCTCATTAGTACAAAGTCTTCCTAGGCCTGAGATTTATCTCTATATCTCTTTCTGGAAAAGCAGAGGTCTGGCCTGTGTCAAGTTAAAGCAAAAGGCCATCTGTATCCTGAATGGCATATAATGCTGTCCTAGTACCCTTCCTTGCCATTATGGAAAAGAAGTTTCTGTCTAGATTTTTGCTTTGCTTAGACTTGAAATCCTGAGTCATACAACACATGGGGCTTAAGGTCTGTGTAGTAACAACCGGCTACAGCAGAATGGAAAATAAATCCTGTAAGGACAGAAGAGAATCACAAAATGTTAATGTCCCAGAGATGTACAGGCACCCTTCCACTGAATCCTGGTGACCTTTTGAATGAAGATAGGAAGAGCAGGAGCAAGACAGGTGATGCTGAGATTTGTGGTGAAGAGGAATAAATGTGGATTTGCCTAATCAGATGGCTTTGTATTTCAGCTGCAGAGATTTTTAAGAACAAGCTGCTAAAGGTTTTGCAAAGAATTAACCACTTTGCAAGTTTAACCGAGGGGTAAATATTTTGTGCTGAAGGAGGCATTTTTAGATTGCAAATGAATGGTTTGAATTTTAGTTGCGGCATTGTACATCATGTGCTCAGCCTTGTTGCTCACTCCAGCACCCTTTTGGTGTTCAACCATCCTGTACCTAATGCTGTGTCAGAGTTCAGCGATGCAGTATTCAGGACATATTGTACATGCTGCAAGCCTGTAGATGTATATCTGTAAGTAAAAAGTTAGTTTGCTAGCACAAGACTCACTATTCTATTTCTTCTCCAGAGAGAAAAAGGCGATTTCTCTTCAAAACTCTCAGAAATTTTCTGTTGGGTTTATAGGCTGAGATCTTTTCTTTTCCAATGTACTTTTATGAACTCCAAGGTCAAATCATGCAGGCTGAATTAGATAACAGTGTCTAGAGAGAGGATGACTCAGGTTATTTGGGTGGCACAATATGAGCTACGCATAGTCCCAAGAGTTTCTCTCAGCATGTCAGGGATTTGCAGGTGATATTTCTGCCTGTTTCCTCTTGTAGATTTTCATACTGTAAAAAAAAAAAATCTAAATCATCTTCACCTGGTTTATTAGTGAATAAGTTGTGAGACTTAAATAGTTGCTTATAAAGATGGAAAGAGGTTTCTGTGTTCTGGAGATTAAGGATTTTTAAAATTTATTTTTGATTATTTAATGTGCATATTTGATGCAAAACCCAATGTATCAACAGTCTCACAGCATCTTTTGAGTAGTGTGAGTGTGTGATGGAGACCTTGGAATGGTATCAGAGGTGGTGCCAGGCTGCAGGAGTGGATTGTGCCTTGTATCGAGGCTCCCTTGGGCCCAGCCTTTCCAGGCAGGGGATGCAGCCCTGGAGGGTGCAGAGCCACAGAGCGCCTGTCCCACACCCCCAGCTCATGCACCACACTCGCCAGGCTGGTGGGACCTGCTGTGCTGGAGGAGGCTGGCCTAGCTGCCAGCGAGCTTGAAAGGAAGGGCTGCAGTAGTGCACAAGGAGGCTGGCATGCCTTCTTCGGGAGAGGTGGCACTGCCCTTCAGCAGGGACATGGCAGGAGCCGCCTCAGATAATAAGCATGCCAGCTGCATTTGCTGTAAGTAATGTCTCCTTAAAGAAGGACATAATCTTCATTAAGAATGGCTAAAGTATTTTATTCCCTTTTAGGAGACAGACATGATAATTTTTTTTTCTTTTTGTGGCTCATGGTTGCTAAACGTAGAGCAGAATTCAGCTGCCTTCTCACTCAGGCCAACCTGGAACTTCTTTTTAGCTGAACCTAATGCAATTATAGAAGCTTGCTGACATTTTTTTTTAGGAGACAAGCATCTCAATAAATAATCTGGAGAGTTGCTCTATGATAGACTGAGTCACTGTTTTCTGAAAGAGGCCAAAGATCATCTAATTTATATGCCTGATCCTCCATCTGGCTGTCTTTAAAACCCTTTAAAACTTAAACTGTAAGAGAAAATAAGCCTGATCTTGTCTCAGTTCTGAGCAAAGTGTTTCGATTCCTGGAACTGGTTGTGCCATTAAAAAGAGCATGCGATATTTTTTACAACGGGATCAGAACAGGTGAAAGGGGGTGGAAAGTGGAGCATAAGCTTATTGTTGTCACTTTTTTTTTAAATCAAGAAACACACATCTGTTGATTTCTATTCACAAGTTATCTAACCATGAAAAGAGTAGGTGAAAAGAGAAAGCCTGGTAATTGAATAGTTTATTTGCAACAGCTTGTCAATGAGTCTTCAAATGTCCTTTTCTACTACTGACAGTCATTTTTCTTGTGCCTGCAGTATGGTTTCCCTTTGTAAGGTGAGTGGGGTGTCTCAGCCTGGCTTAAAATTTCTTGGAGTCATGAGTTACACATCCTCTATCTCATATATTTATTGTGGCCCTGTGATTGTCTTTATCCAAAAAGGTTTGTTTAGAACTGGATTTTTGTCAAAGGAATCATTCATTAAAATTTCTCTGGACCTTTTCCTCAGAAACTTCTTTAGCCTGTCCTGTATTTCCTGCGGGAACTTCTGTGATCCTGATAGGTTTATCATGAGGGGCTACTTGTTTGGTTGGTTTTCTTTAGAAAAACACACCAACCCACAAGTATAACAAGCTTTGGAAGCTTTGTGTTTGAGAAAGACATAAATAGTCTGCCATGGTTGTACTATTTAAGGATCCTTCCACAACAGCCAGTTCACATCCTTCATATTTGGCTCTCATAGAGGATTTCTAAATTCAGATATATTTTTATTCTTTTGGAGTGGAATCCTACGAAATAAAGAAGTTTGTCCTTTTTCCCTTATTAGTCAACTCTATTGTGCTTTGTCTTCTTGAAGAATTTACTTGTCCCTTTTATTTCCCTGCTGCTTGCTTGTTTATTTTGGAATACTAATTTAACGCTTCTTTTCATACACTTCAAAAAAATAATGTTTTAGTTATAAAATCATGAAAATCAAACTGAAAGAACCATTACCATGAAATCAGCAGGTTGTCCTGCATTAATAATGGGTGTGCTTAAGAGGAGTTAATGCACTGATGTATTATTGCTTCCTAGATTTTCCATGAAAAAACTTTAATCCTTTTCAGGCAACCAATTTTCACACTTTTAGGTCTTTTTGAGGGTGGTGTTCAAGTTACAGACAAACTTACACCTTTTCTGAACTCCTTAGAAGGCAATAAGAGAACTGAGTTTTTAGTTCCAGAAGAAAGTCAATAAAAAACCTGATAGACACGAGCTCTGAATGGTGATGGCTGTTCTATTAGTTTGAGTTTATGGCTTTCTGATCTGTGCAGTATGGTCAACTTCTCTCTACAGGAAATGTGGAGGGATGCAACTTCTGTAATTTTGTCACTTTAGCTCCTGATTAAATGAATGTAAAAATATTACGCAACACCTGAGAAAGCCAACTGAGGAATAGAAATCATAAAATGTGCACAAAATATAATAAACCCCAGAAATTTAATGCCTAATAGCACCTTCACAGAAATAAGAAGGCCTCTGGGTCTTATTTAGTCCATTTTCTTACTACAAAAATTAGACAAAATGGATTTACTGGAACATGTGTCTGATGTATTTGCAATCAAAACCCTGGAACTCATCTTTTAAAAAAGAAAGTGTGGGGGGGGAGCGGAATCTATGCTAAATGAGTGTGCATGAGGGTTACCTGTCAGCTCTGTGGCTCTTCTGTACTTCCTTCTTTCCTTGACTTACTGAAGAAATGGATGCTCCACGATAGTTTATTTCTCGTGTTGGCAACACAAAGTTTTTCACGTAACTTAAACAAGTACTCTTTCTGTGTTCTAACAGGGGTTTGCCTCAAGGCTTATCAACCAAATTGACATCTCCCTCCCTTGTAAAATGCATTGTAAGTTTAAAATTGGATTTGTTTTACTCACGTGGTTAAAAATGTCATTCTCAAAACTTGAATAGATAAACTGTGTTTTAAATAAATTGCAGTTGAATGTACTGCCCACTTTACCTGTGAATACAATACTCTTGTGGAAACTAGCTATTTTAAAGTGTAGGTTTGGATTATGTTAGATTTTCTTCACTACAATTGTCCAAGTAACACTTCTGAATAGAAGTGGTATCCAATTATGAAGCAGCCTATGGCAATTTGCAACACAGAACTCAAAACATGTATAATCTGGAAGAAGGAAATGAGGAAAATAGGAAGGAGTTTCTTCTTAAACTCTGAATTTTGAAGTATATACCATTAGCATTTTCCAAAACTGCAAAGTAGAATAAAATCAGGTTTTAAACAAACTGATTTATTATGCCAACAATACATCTGACCTAGTTTTAGAACTTTTCCTTTTTTTTAATAGTTCTGCAGTGTCAGAACACCAGCACAAGCCAGCAAAATGATTAAAGCACTCTCTCTAAATTTCAGAGGATGACGGAAGTGTACTGCAGCTGTGACGGACAGGAATGATTCGTACCAGCTGTGATAAGCTTGATGTGAAACTGGCAGGCCACGCTTTCACTGGTTGAAATAACCCCAGAAAAGATCTTTGATAATACTAATGTGGTCCTGAATGAGAGAAAAGGATGTTTTTCCCTATCTTCATAATAAAGAATATTTTCTATGAAAAGTAGCAGAGAAATGTGGTATCTAAAAAAAAAAATACTTTGGCACTGAATCTTTTAAAATTAAGATTGCTTTTCCTCATGCCATGCAGACGTTTTATACACTGAGAAAATCTTCTCTTTCCTGTTACTGGCAGAGCTGAGGCACTGTGTAACACCATCTTTTAATTCCTCTTGGTAAGCTTAGAACACTTTTTATGAGGGATCCACAATGCAGTGAAAACAAAAGTGTACACCATAATCTTATGAGAAAACGAAACTGAGAATGAACTAAAACAGATTATTGGTGTTTGCATTGATTTGTATGTTTAGTGCAACCTTAAGCAGTTTATACTAGAATACTCCTCCGGAATTTCAATGATAGTTTGCATCTGTGTTACATTGTTTTAAAAATTGATTTGGTCAGCTGCATAAGCAGTCAAGACATGGACTAGCAAAATAAATACCCAGTGATACGTTCCATAGACTTCTTTTTTTTTCCCCGTTGAAGTGAGTTAATTGAAAACAGTATATAGATATTGACTGGAACACCTGGCCACTATATGTTTTAACAGATCCCATAGAACCAATCATGATTAAGTTTAATAGATCAATATGAAATTTACTAAAGCTCTGTTAAACTTTAAGCAGTTAAAATCAATAGATAACCTACTGCAAACAGATACAGAGAGGCCCTTGATTGCCAACAGAGTTAAACATCTCCTTGTGAAGCGGTGGGGGGTGGCGGTAGAATAGAAAGCCCTTGTATGTCAGCAGACTTGTCAGTGTCATTGCTGTTCCTGGAGCTCTTCTTAAGGAGAAATGCATTTGGGAGCTACTATGCTGACCTGGTTTTACAACAAGCATATACAAAGCTGTGGGCATCACTTGCATTTTTGGGTTCAACCCCAGATCTTCCACCCTGCCCACTACTTGGTGCTCATAGGTGTACGGCTTCTCTCACGCTGTGGCTGCGTGTCTCTGCCCAGCTGCCTGAGACCTCACTTGTGGGTCTTTAAGCTGAACCACGTCCCAGAGTGATTTCCCACCAGAATTTGAGAAGGTTTGAACTTGGATTTTATCATAGTAACTTAAGCACCTATCTAAAATTTGTGCTGTTGGGGGGGTTTTTTAAATTATTATCATTAATTTCCAGATATTTTTTTAAGCTTAAAGCCCTAAACACTTGGAAATACTCACAGAATAAATAAAGCACTGTTAAAATTGCACTTTTTCATACGTTGCCAGCTGCTGTACCTGGGCAGTTGTGAAAGGTGCTGTGTGCCCATACCTAGTTCTAAATCAGGGTGGATGCCTGTAACACTGCGTGTCGCATCCCAAGATTCCCTGCGGTCTGCAAAGAACGTTCTGAACTCTGTGCTGCCACTATTACACCAATATTGGTGTCTGACCTCCCCAGGTTTTTGGTTGGGCTGGAATAAAAGGCTTGCAGGAGTTTTCTCCATAGGTTGCAAACTGAATATGTCCATACTAGCAACCTACGTTTTCACTGATTACACCCACAAATCATAACTAGTGATTATTATCATGATTCCATAATCAAAAATACTGTCTTGGTTCCTCTGAATTTTTTTTTACAGCATTTCTAGTATTTTCTGTGTTTCTTGATGTCTATCGGTTAAGAAACTGCCAAGCAACTGCTTCTGTAATGCTAAAAGGTAGGCTTGGCTTAAAACAATAAATACTGGAGTCTAGTTCTAAAATCTGCTCGGGGGTGGTGGACCCTCTGATCTTTATGGAGACCTGCATGTTTCCTTGTGGGTACTGATCTGTGAGCAGGGTAAAGGGATTAAAGCAATACTGAGGCTTCAGCTGGATCTATACAACACTCAAGGAGAATGGGAAGGGAAGAGATGCAGTGCCTGGAAGAGGCACAGTGATGATTCTGTCCATCACCGAGGAAAATCTAACTCCAGTTGGATGAAATAACGCATCCAGAGAATTGGCCCCTTAAAGCCAGAAGGGCAATTCAGATTGGCACAGCCAAACCAAGGGTGCAGCACTCCTGCTTGGTGTAATCAAGTGTCTGCCATGCTGAATAGCTTCAAATTCATGGAAATACTATCTGTAAGAATAAAGGTGATTTATTACAGGTGTTTCACTTGGGGACAGCAATATTTTTTGGTTTTTTTTTTTTAAATTTTAGATGAGTGAAGCTAAAGATACATGTTGTCTTACATGATGCTGGAAAAGATGGGTTTGCATAATTTGCTAGTCATCTTTCAGCAGCTTCTCTCCCGTCATGTCCCCATGTTACCATTACTTTGGTAACACAAATACTGTCCTTTCGTGCTGTTATATCACTGACTATCAACACAAACTTCTAAACAATGAAGAAATCATGGGTTGTAACAAAGCAATAGGACTATCCTTTCCCCCTTTGTGCTGGGTATATTACAGTAACTGGGAGAGAAAATCTTATTCCCAAATGTATATTAAATCTTTATTATAAAAACATTTTTTTCTGGTTAGTAACAATTTAGCTCTAAAACAAAGCCCTGACACTAATCACTTTTATAAATCCTTTTTCTAGGGCTTGAGTCAACTCCCTTTGAAGTCAGTGGAAGTCTTTGAATTTACTGAGAGTTAGTAGAGGCCTCTACATTATAAGCAGCACTTGGTTGATTGGATTTAAAAAAAAACCAAAAAAACCCACTTATAGTAACTTCACTTACACACGGCACTAAAACTTCCAAATAACAGCCTTGTAATAAAATCTTAATTTCTAAAACATGTGAGCCTAATTATTATTCATCTGTGCTTGCATGCGGTGCTACCTCTTGCAAAGCTTTCTGCCTCATATATCATGTTGTAATTAGTAAAGTGGGAAAACACATTCATCTCTTCTTCAAAGAAAAAAATCACACTTTAATCTTAAGTACATCATAATTGGCAAGAGAAAAAAAGAGTGGGGGAAATATCTGGAGAGTACCTCAAGGATTTTGCATGGCCAGTCTTTTTAACAGGGAATCAGTGTTGTACAGCTTTTATTTCTGCATTATTACTGGCTAGAAAAAGTAAGGGAGAGAGGCACAAAGAAAGGAGCACAAGGACCAATATGAGGAAGCATCAAACCAAGAAGAAACACCCTGTATTGAGAGAAACTTCTCTCCTCCCCTTTTTGAAACAAAACCCAGAAAGTTATCCAGAAGCAGTAATGCTACTGATCTCACTCATAGGACTGTCTCCCTTACAGAGCCAGCAGGCTGAGGCAGCAGCTTACAACTTGTGGAACCATGCAGAACAGAAAAATATATTTTTCTAAATTATAATTCAGATGATGAGGCTGCATAGTGGTCCACTTCTGCAGAAGTCCACTGGTCTAGTATTTGGGAATTACTGGTTAAAATTCCTTGCTTATTTATGAAAACAGCCAGTAAGACAGAAATAAAATACATATTTTTACAGCAATGAAACAGGGGGATGAATAAATCCACCCTTGTAATAAGCTTGAATATGGTCAGTTATTCAAATAGGTAAATCATTTGAGGCTACAATTTGATGTTGTTGTTAATTTCTCTTTCAGTACTGTAAAATGATCAGTGATCTAAATAATATTCAGCGGAGCTAAATATTTAACAATAAGAGCATCGGGGATATATATATTTTTAAGTAGTGTAAAATGAAGGCAAGGTTAAAAATTACCAAAATGGGAGTAAGGAGTGATAGGCACGCTTCCCTGGAGTGACTGAGGATCCCAGAATACTTTAAACAAACTTTGTCTGAAGCTCATAAACTCTTTAAGCATTATAATGTGGCAGTTAGAAATAATAGGCCTGGGAGCCTAGCTTTGGAGCCATGTTTTTGTTTCAAGTGTCTTGCCCAAACTTAAACATAAAGTAGTCTCAGAGAAAGCAAGATTTAAGGTTTTTTGTCTTCCCCTTCCAACACATCAAATCCTGGAACCCAAATGTTAGGGTGTTATGAAAAATAGTGTGTGTCTGTGGTTGCTGAGGTTTATTCTGGGCTTTTGCAAAGACACAAACTGCAGCAGAGAGCTGAATGTATCCTTAGCAGAGTAAATGAACTGCCTTTGTCACATCGTAGGGAATTGAAAAAGCCCCCAATTTAGACTTCAATTTCTCTATATTTTAGCTCAGCAAGTCAGCAATTATAGCAAACTTCCATCCCTTATGGGTCTGGCACAGTGTTCTCGAACTTTTAATCTTCCATCATCCTTAAATAAAAAATAAAATAAAATTTACATTTGCAGTCAGGTTCTGGAAATAAGCCAGTTTCCACTTAAATAGTCTATGGAGCAGAAAGATTTGGGCAGAAACTCACCCAGAGGAAAAGCCTCAGCAGATGAGTCCCAAGGAACTGGCTTGCTCGTCCTCTCTGCATGTTTAATGTTTCTGTATCATAACCAGGACATTGTGCTTTTAGGCTTGACTTCCCTGCACTGGGATTAGAGTATTTTCTTGTAAATACTTTGTTTAGGCATCTATGGCTTTGTGTAAGCTACTCTAGCGTTTTGCAGCCTGTATGGAAGTGGTGGGTGACACATTTGTCTGTAGCAGAGGGCACAGTGCTGTCAAGGAGTTAGGGTATGGCAGCTATTGGCTGCGCACTCAGGCTGGTGGGAAACCCACCTGCCTGACCTCTGAATATCAGTGTTATATTTTGTCTAGTTTCCTTTTGCTGCACTGAGCTGAGTGACTTGCTTGATGGAAGATATGTACTTATCTTCGTTGGGCAGCAGGCTGGAACTTGATCTACCCACGCTTTGGAATTGTTGTAGGCGAGTCTGCCTCACAGGAGCAGGCAGCTGAGGTGTGCTTTAGGGCAGCAGCAGATACAGTGGGGGTGGCCTGTGTGCTCTCCAGAGGGTGGGAGGCAATTTGGAGTGTCTCCTGAGCAGCCATATTCTGCCTGACAGCCATAAAAAGAGAGGGGGGGAAATCACGTCTCCTTGAAACTTGTTCCAACAGTTGACCAATTTTCTAACATCTTAGTTCAAATGCAAATTTGTTGTGTATCATCTTCCAGGCATTGGCAGAACCACTCCCTAAACCTCTTTTTTCTTCCTGCAAAGGAGATAAGATTGTTATGAAGCCATGTCTCACGTTACATTCTGATAGTATAAACTGATGGAGGTCTTTCACTGAAGGACATATTTTCTGCTGTTTTGGTATTTTTTTACTTTTTTGTCCTTCTAAATTTTTCATTATGCTTTTTTAGAATGGGAGAGAGAATTTTAGAATAGAAAATTAAAGCTTTCTGGTTACAATTCAATATACACTATGTGCTACAGTCAGGAATGTAGCTGCCAGGAAAGAAATACAAGAAGGTATACATTAAAATACTCAACACTGTTTTTCCTGCCTCACCACTCTTTGCTGTCTTCACAATAGGTAACCTGCTTTGATCATCTATCCATTGACCAAATGCTAAATTACACTGCTACACACACAGCTTTTAGTTCTTGGCTCAGTGCATCTTGGTTACCAGGCTTACCCTTTTAACAAAACGAGTCTTGTTGCATATGAATATCTTTGCTCAGTAAAATAAAATGAGTCAGTAAGTTTTAGCTCATTAGGCAAAATGCTGCATAAATGAATAGAAAAAACCTATTTGCTGCTATAAATATGTTCCAGAGAGTAAATGTTAAATTGGATCTAACATTTAATAACAGTAACATCATTTTTTTAAAACTTTACAGTATAAACATATTGATAGACAAAATGAGCAACTTGGATTTCAGTCCATCATGGGGTGTAGAAATGTAAAGCAATGTCAACAATGTACAAAGGGCAGAGATATCCATACCATACACCTCTGCTTCAGAAAAACAAGGTACTTTCCATCGATTCAGGGGACGTAACTTTTCCTGGATAATTAAAATACGTTGAAATATTTTGCAAGGAATAATATGCTAAATGAACCCCAAGCTGAATTCTTCACTCAGCTGGCTTGAATTTGTCTTTTCAGAATGTTTCATGGATTTACAACCACTGTAAATCTACCAATATTGCTTAGGCTAAAATTGTGGTGGCTCCAGCTTCTTCAGTCTTGGGGCTTCTCCAAGTGGGTTTCAAACAGTGTCAGAATTCAATGGTCTTGGCATGTCAACCTGGAAAGCCCTGAAAATGGCATTTAAGATCAGATGAGGCAATGGGTGTGGAGAGCCTTGACCTAACAGTAATGACAGAAAATAAGCTCAGAGGATGCTTTTACACCTAAATACTTGATAATTTTTTCCAGGAGTGCAGGCTTACTAAACGTAGTCTCTTATGAGGGAAACGTTCAAGTTCCATCAGACATTGATTCCCTGCACAATGCTGTGAGCCCAAGGAGTAACTGGGGCCGTTATGGGTGCAGCCCTTCAGCTTCACAACTTTGTCAGTGGTATTTCAGAGGATTTCTAGATCACAAGAGTTATCATGGAAGTGATCGGAAGGCCACAAAACAATTCAGCACCCATGCTATTGATTTGATTAGAGTTAATTTGTCCCTGATTTTCAAAGAAAAAAAAACCCAGCAAATATTTGGGAATTGAAACAAATATTTACATAAATTGTAATGGCATGCTACTTTCCTCCAGGGGACATAGACACTATAGATCTGTCATAACACAAGTCTTTTCCTAGAGTTGATAAGAAATTACAAAAATGCTATCATTACAGGAAAGTAGCATATATATTGTTTAATGATTATATTTTTTTAGAGAGGGAGAATTTTTTTGAAGGTGATACCACAGAACTATAACAGAACTCATAATAAAGTTCAGTGACCTCCACTTAAATCTTGTCTGAGCTGTCCCATTATCTCTTCTGCAGATGGAGTTTTCACTTTGTCCTTACACCTCTAATAATTAGTTTACCTTCGAAAACATAAAATTATTCTCCCCATCCTACTTGTGTCTGAACAAGGCTTTTAAGTCAGATAGGCTGGTAGCCACCACTAGTTACAGCTCCAAGGCCTGGAATCAGCCTAATCCCTGAAGTACCCATATTTCTCCCCCTTTGCTGTTGGACATAAACACCAGACACCTCGAAGATCCCCAAACCAGCCTGCTAAGCACCTGTGAGGTCTGAGTGGCAGCCCAGCTGCTGACATAAGCCTTGCACAAAGCCCAGCAAGGATTCAGCTGTGAAGTCTTCATCCACAAGATAGAAGAGCAATCTCTTGTGCTGCCCTGCTTTTTAACCTCTATTTGGGATGTGAATCTAAGACAAACATCTATCTACACCCCAATCATCTGGCTACAGTGCTCCAACAAGACCTCGTGACTTGGTCTCTTCTATTGACTTGGTCTCTTCTGTTGACTTGGTCTCTCCCATTTTGAGCAAAGCTCAAATTCACTGGTCAGATGCCAGGAGAATGGATCTACCCCACTAGCCAAATTAGTCTCTTTTCCACTCAAGCTCATCAACATGGTGCATGAACATGGAAGTCTTCCACACTGGGGACTGAGAATGCAAACTCTCTGCTCTCCCTGTTTCTTCATTGTTAAGGAACTCCTCTCTGAATTTCAGTGCTTAGGGTGACAACTGTGCTCCAAATGAAGCCTCCCACAAGCCATCCATATGCTCTTGCAGCTGGGTCTTGGTGAGGGTGTTTGAGAACAGGTTGAGGTCAGCTGTGCCCCAAAAGTGTGCAGAAAAAGCCCAGGAAAGATTATTCAGGGTCTAATCCTATGTCCTTTACCGTGGAAATCATAAGGGTACTTGACTATACAGTAGAAGCAATGGCTTGGACCAGAAACACCAAAGGTACAACTGTAACCTTAGATCATTCGCATAGGCCTGTCTAACATAATGGTCCCAAAGGAAGCAGTATGTAGTAAATCTGTCCCTTTCAATCCAAAAAGGCACATCAGACACAGACAGAAAGCTGAGATGCTGACAGAGATGACTGACAGATCATCACAGTTTTCGAAACCCCGAGTTTTAGTAACCTGTTCTGTGTTAGACAGTAACAGTGATGCCCCCCAGCTGCTTGCTGGAGTTCAGATTTGTTTTAGTGAGACATAAATCAGTTGTGAGGGAATTTTTTTTGTCTCTCAGTGAATTGCTGTCACTGAAAAGGATGATAAGTGATTTTTTCTGTTGACAATAGAAAATAACTAAAGTGCTAATCAGATCCCACATTCTGGGATCAATACTGAATTTCTTACTAGACTATCTTTTACACCCCTCTGCATAGTCAGCTTCCTTGTATCCCAGACATCACTTGAACATACAACAGCCAGTATCCCAGTAAATTCATGAAATAGGGTTTCTGGCATGTTGCTTCCTTGCTCAGCGAATGCTATTGAAATGAACGCTCTTCTCCCTAATACAAACCTTTACGGAATAGCGCATCACACTTTTGCAGGCTTAATGTCGCTTGAAATATATGATCCCCTTAGTGACTTTGGAATAAACAGGAGAGAAATACTCTCACTGCAGATGAAGGACTGCCAGCAGGTGAGTTTTCACTCACTCAGGGTCCTTGCTAGTCCAAGCTTCTCATGCTTCTGTCTACTTTAGTTTGTCCAACCTTTTTTGCTCATCTCTCTTGTCTACTTTTCTCTCAGTAGATTCCCCAAGTCATTAAAGTCCCCCAGATCTTTCAGTAAAAAGGTTCTCCCATCCCTCCCTTCACACCTTCTGGGTTCTGTCTGCCCACACTTATACTGCGGCCCTAAGCTAGCTCTGTCCTTTCTCAATGCTCTTTCTTCCGATTGTAGAATGTAGAAAAGCATGGGTGTGCATCCATGGAAGTCCCTCCCAATACCCACGTTTAGGGAGGTAATATGCAAGTTCCCTGTCCATGGAACCTGGCACACTGATATCCCAGTTCTGATGGACCTCCCCTTCCTGGCTCTATGCAGCTTACAGTGTTTTCGCACTTGCCCATTTATTTGCTTATAGATGTTTAAATTCCCAACCATACTAAAATGACAGTATGTGAACCAAAATTAGAATTTGGGAAACAGTAATAAGAATACTGTTCTAAAACCATGCTGAGCAGAAGAAATGGCAAATTTTTTTCTGGTAAGAAATAATTAGTTCATATAATTTAATCTACTGTTTTGTTGTTTAATAGTGGCTTCTTTATTAGCTTCATGGTAAAAGCAGGTGGCTGCTGTCTGCTTTGCCTCCCATTGAAGCTGTCTGCTTTAAACTATTTCAAGTTGCCCACTGATTGGGACTATCAAAAGTCAAAGTGACTGGCTCAGGGAGTCCCTCTGTGCATGGGAGTCTGGAATGCAAATCCAAGTGGTACATGCTGGAGGGAAGCTGACTGCAAAACGAGCAGGAAGAAAATGTCATGCAGCTTATTTTACATATAGGTGCTTTTCTTATTCTAGCAAAATTTCTTTGGTACAGAGGAAATATACCTAATATAGTTCTGCCACACGACAGACTGCTGCTCATCAGACTGAGACATGCTTATTTTCCTTTCTTTTTAAAAGAAAAGATCTAACTTGCCAGTTGAATGTTCTTTGAATTATTATGTTTTCTGTATGTAAAGCAGTAACACAGCAGCCAGGCTATAAGATAACATGTTCAGTGTGCCATAATAAGATGGGACCAAATGTATTCTTGGTACAACTCTATTAACTTTGATGGGCTTACAGGAGAGAAAACTACAGCCCACTGACATTAAGGGGGAAATTTTTCCTGGATAGAGAGCTGCAATATCTCTACAGGTAATACTGATATGATTGTTCCGTGTCTTGGAGGCACAGCCATTACAATTAATGGAGTGAGTCTACGTGATATACAGCATTTTGTTGTATGTCTTTTTTTTCATTTAGCAGGCTTATACTACATTTTCATGTGTACTATTTCTGTTCAAGAGTAATAGCTGTGATTTCATGCTCTCACTGCTTAGTGTTCAGTCTCAGGACTGAATAGTAGAAGTGTTTCTAAGGAAATAACATGAATAGAGACAGCAACTGCTAAGCAAATGGTACAGGTGGATGTGATTTACTGCTGACCAAGTCTCATTTGAACTGTTTGGCACACCTCTAAATTAACTGAACAGATGGTTTTTTAATTAGTTCTGTCATTTCATTTTCTGCATTCTTAATACATGTCAGGCTGTATGTCAGGGAGCATTAGCATCAATTTCAAGTGATACAAAAACATTCATGGCAAGAATAAGCTGATAATAACAATAACAAAATATAATTAGAGTACAAATTGGGAGGTCTGCAGCTTTATAAACATGGTAAACCTAGATTTATGAGATTCAGAGATTTGTTCAAAATGAGAAATGCATTAAACTTGCTGCAAACCAATTAGTTCTGCGCAGACCCAGAGCAGGGTTTTCTGGCTTCCTGTAGTGGGACAGGCCTGGCTAATGTGAATTGTCTGAGAAGAGCTCCTGAATTTATGCATTTGATTTATCTGATTCCACCTTCCCTAAAGGGCAGAATGACTTGCCTGGGCACTAAAGTGCCTTTTAGCTTCAGAGATGTCAGTAAAAGATTTAGTTGTTCTGTCCTTCTGACCAAAGTGGTATTTGTCCAAGTGCAAAATCCTTTCTTTGCAATTTCCAGCCAGACTAGTGGAACTGTTTCCAAGGGCAAGGTAGCAGCAGAATTTGGTTCAAGTATAGTAACATGGCAGCTACAGTTGCACTCCAATATGAAATTAAAATTATAGTGATTTCTCATGAAAAAGCAACACTGTATGATATAGTTTATTAGGACAATCTTTCAGAATACTAATGATGTTGTTTATATGATGGTAGTTTACAAGATAAAGTGTAATCTACACAAAAACAAATTCTACATGACTGTATAGAATTAGAATGCCACACTGTTCATATAGTTTAAGCTGCAAAGATTGCTTTTTATGCATTTGTAACTCTCCACGGCAAACTGGATAAAATACTCATTTCCTCCAGATATATCTCTGCAGGAAATACCTTAGAACTATGGCAGGCCATACATCACAAGTAGAATCAACATCTAAGTTAAAGCAAATAGCTTTAATCATACACTTTCAAATAGTTCCTCTTTGGATCTGCAGAAAATGGATAACATGTAAACAGGCCTAATCAGAGCAATATTTCCAGCAGCAGGATCCTAGAGGAATTAAATAGGAGATTCCTCATCACAGGGACATAATGATGCTTGGTAGCCTCTCCATCCCTTGACACCTTTTCTGCAATATTACACAATGTACACATAGCGGGAAGTGCTTTATTTAAGATATAACATAACGTTTGGCATGTGTTTATTTAGGAGTATCTTCTTTTGATGTCTTACAGCTAACTGGTTAAAACATACACAGAAAAGTGGTTGGGGTTTTTTTTCCCAAGAATAAGGAAAGTATTTAAGCCAGAGTGACTTCATGCAAGTGCAGTTTACTACCTTGTTTTCTTGTTAAGTCATAGCCCGCTTGCTGTCTTTCGAGCAAGATCTCAGCATCTCATAAAAAGCAATTGTCAGCAACAGAGCTTCTGTTCACAGAGCAGGCTGCTAAGGAAATTCTGGTTAAAGTCTCCCCATTTCAGAATTGGGGCAAATACTAAGGCCTTTGCTGCAGCCTAATCATATGGTTACTGGCTCTCCTGTGGTAGAGTATTTGGCTCTGGCCATTGACAGCATCCTGAATGTGATGCAGCCAGGTCTAGGTTATTTGTGAGATATTCAATTTCAAAAGTGTCACTTTTCAGATTTTGAAAAACTTACCCTTGGAAATTTTTCAGTCAGATCTGAAGCTGAATAACCTTAGTTGATACCTTATGTTGTCAGAGGATGCTCTGGGAGTCTTCAAACATGAGAGGGGTATGCTGACTCAGACCTGAAGATTTTGCATGCATTCAGGCCCTGATAGATGAGAGCCCTGAGCATAGCTTACACTTCCTCAGTTGCAGAGTCATAGAAAAGTCTTTTCAGTCTCTGGCGTACTTCATAGCTGATGCTTTAACTTGTAATGGCAGTGCAGGATCTGGTCTTCTTCAGCCCTGCTGCCCAGAGTGTTCGACAGATGGATCTGTGCCTGGCTTGGGTGGCTCAGCTCGGCCTCCTCTGCAAGGAGCACACTGTGCTTCTGCAGAGCTTATCAGTCTGCCAGGCAGCCAGAGTCATCCTGAAAGGACCTGAGATAGCCTGGCCTTCTCCTGAGCAGATAAACAAATTAGGTTATTCTAACAAGGTTTGGAATTCTGTAGCTTTGAGGGGACAGGCTGTCTCCTCATGAAGACTGTCTTTGGCCATAGGCATGAGTGCTGCTGGGAAGTGATGGTTGCAGTCCTCTTGTTAGAGCAGCAGGCAGGATCTCTGCTGGAGCCCTACTATCACCTCTGCCCAGCCTATTTGCCTTTGGATACAGAGATTATCCCATTGACAACATAAATTTTCAGCTGATACTAGTTTAAACATATATATACATATATATTTACAGGAATAAAAGGTTTGTTTGTACAAGGACTACAGGGCATCAAATAAAATCAGCATCGACCAGGTTAACACCAGAGATTTGCCCCATGGCAAAGCCTGTGGCTGAGCTTGCCACAGAGTGATAGACAGTAAAGTCCTCGAAGTTTGAAAATTAATTTGGCAAGTTGCTGGATGAAACACTAATTAAGATTATTAAATATTTAAGGTACCATCTCTGTTTCAGGATGCCCTTAAAGCAGTTAGCACCTGAGATCAGGGGAGGATGCTGGGTCATTGTTGCTATGTGCCTCCCTTAATTCTTCCTTGGGCCTGAGTTATCAGCATATGACTGGAGGCTGGTGCTAGGCTACCTAGATCTTTCATCTAACTAAGTATGGGTTTTCTTAGGTTTTTTTGTATTCTTACAACCACTGATTTTCCAAGCAAAGTTCAGGGCAGAAAATTTATATTGTCAAAAGACGGAAAATTTTGGAGAAAGCAAGAAAAAGTCTCTATAAGAACACGTAGTCTCTTCTCAAAATCTATTAACTGTGTGAGCAAAATAACAATCAGATGTTGTAATATGGAGTAGGGGGAAGACAACACATACTGAAGTGGCATGCCTGGGCTTTTAAGTTCCCAACATAATCAAAAGTGTTTTCATCAGTCTGCAAGGCCCTTGGTGTAAATAGCACATGACTTAAATCATAACTAGCAGGTTGCTGAGGTAGCTGCTGAACAGACTGAACACCTCAATGAAGATACTGTATATTTCTGGGGAGCCCTGTAAAACATTATTCATGTCTAAAAGCAGATTCTGAATAATTGTGTTATGCTAAGCATAACACCATGTTTGTTTGCAATTGTCTGGAGCGTGAATGAGAGTAAAGAAGATGCTACTAAACTTTTTGTAGCAGTGGGGAGGAAGAACCTTATGGGACAATAAATACTGGATTAATGTAGGTTCATCAAGACAATCTGAATAAATACCTTCCTTCATTCTGCAGCTGGTTTCAGCTGTATTATTAGTTGTTTGTAACAAATGCCAGATAATTTTGAAAGTGTTCATGAGTTCTGGGTGATTCACGATTCCTTAGTGTAGGTGATTTTTCATCAAACAGTTCTTACCAGAAATGTGGTGTTTGTTATTAATTAATTCAGTATTTGCTATTTATTGTTTTGTCTTTTGTTTTATATATTTTTATATTTTTCATTTAAATATACTTAAAATATTAATATATAAATATATTTAATCAGGAAGTACAAACACTGTCTGGTAACTTAGGACTAGTTACGAACCATGAGCAGCAAGCAGACAAAATGAAACAGTTTGACATCAGAAATGGTATGTCCAAACTAGCTGGCAAGTGCTTTCCATTAAGGAATTTGCTAATAGAAATGAGTACTTGCTCATGGTCACTTTGAAGCAAAAAATAAATTATTGTCTGGTCAATATACAGTCACTCAATATACACTCAGTTTTAATTAAATACTTGTATGGAATGAGTCTCTTGTTAGCTGCCCTGGAAGTTGGTGTCCATGAAAGCAAACACACCTAGCACAGGAAATAAAGAACAGTTGTTAGACACATGCACATGCCTGCAGGGCTATGATGTTCTTGGGATCATGGAGATGTGGTGGGATGGCCCTTATAACTGGAATGTTGGAATGGATGGATGCAGGCTCTTTAGGAAGGGCAATCAAGGGAGACGAGGAGGGGGTTTCACCCTCTATGTCAATGTCGATGACCATCTGGAGTGTATGGAGCTCCACTGGGGATGGAGGAGGAGCCAGCTGAGAGCTTATGGGTCAGGACTGAAGGGAGGGCAGGGACAGGTGACACAGTGGGGAATGCTACAGGCCACCTGACCAGGAAAGACAGAGCAGATGAAGCCCTCCATAGACAAATAGGAGCAGCTTCTTATTCACAAGCCCAGGTACTTATGGGGGACTTCAAACATCCCAATATGAGTTGGAGGGACAACATAGCAGTGTTAGGCACATAGGCAAAAGCAATACAGTGTGCTGGAATATATATGCAGTATATTTTATTGATCTATGATTTTTCCCTCCCTTCCCTCCTGGTCACCCAAGTCAGTATGTAGCAAGATCTCACTTTCTTAAAACAGTCCAGTGGGAAACATCATGACAGGGTACTTCTGAGGCTATCACCAGACACACACAAGTGAAGTCACAGACAGAAAGCGATGCACTACTAGACTTTGAATAAACTACCAAATGACTTAAAAGAACAAAAGCAATCAAAGTTCTACCTCTGGCAATGAGAGGCAAGCGACCTCAGGGTGCGTTTTCTGATGCCGACTTCCCTCTCTGCTGAGCTGTACCAAGCTGATGATGAAGTACCAAGGACATCTAAAACAGCTTATGATAACCTGATCTTTGAGCCCTGTGATTAATCATCTCCTGAGTTTCATGCATACACAGGTAGCAGCACTGTGGGAGGTGCTGGTAAGCATATTTTGTCTTTTTTTTTTCCCCTTTGGTGATAAATGCTACAAAATTCTTTTGACTTTGAATGTATTTCTGCCATGTAAGAAAAATAGTAATGAGAAGTTAAATCTTTCTTCCAGTGAAGAATCAGTCTTTCTGGGCATACTTTGAAAGTCTGCTTTCTCTATTACATCTTTCATTTAGAGGCTACCTTTGTGCCCTAGTAGAAAATAAGGCTGCATGTCACCTTGGGAACCTGCTCTTCAGAACGGAAATGATCTTTCAGACATGTGCTTTAGCTTTAGTTTTGCTGTGATGAAGTGGTGAAGCAGAGGTGCTGGTCAACAGGCACTGAGACCACAAATCTAGCTGCAACACATTTGTTTGCAAATTTAGAGATTTGTGGGTTGTAAAGAAGATGCAGCAACTATCACTGCCTCTTAACTTATGCTGATAGCCCTCTTAACTGAGGGTAACCCAGCAGTGGTGGAAACGCAGCTGCTGTCAGGAATCAGAATTTTGTGGAAAGAGAAGTAGGTAAGTGTAGCTCTTAGCAGTGTGATAAGATAGCAGAGTAAGGTAATACTTCTGGGAAGTTACCTATTCAAGTGGAATCTCCTAAGGGTCCACAGTCACACTCAGCAAGGATGCAGGAGGATGAAGCGGGGTGTGAAGATGTCACATTTCCCCATGACGTGCCAGACCCAAGCAATGAACAGTCAACTGGGTTTTATTAAATACTGCATTTACTGCTTGTGCAAGCTCCTTCTCTCCTCTAGTAACAGAAATATGGCAGTAGTGGCCAAAATGGAAAACATGGATCCAAGATTGACCAGTCACCAGAGTACCTGCCATTCTCTTCGTGTAGGGAACATGAGCACACTTGGAGATTAGAGTAGGAAGCTAAACACTGTACTAAATATAACTTTTCAGAGGGAATGGTCTTCAGTACACACTGCAGAATAACATTTCTGAAGGTTCAGTTTGAAGCATTATACAGAAAAATACAACTTGAAAAATATTGCACTATCCACCCATGAAAATTTGCACAATAATATTGCCTCTGTTTCTGACAGTTCTTGCAGCTAAGGTCAGTGACTGTATAAAGGAAAAAAATCTAGAGATATGACTTTGCCATACTAACTCAAGTGATAGGATATCATATGCAGGGTGTACAAAGACATTCAGGATGAATTGAAACGCTATACAGAAAACGAAAAAGAACATTAATCTTGTATATTTTAATCATTGTTTTACTGGCTCACATTGGCAATAATGTCTTAATTCAATAAGTCTCAATTCAGTAGTTCAGTCTTAAATCTTGGACAGCTGGTAGAGATTTTAATAGAATCCAGCAATTTAGTCGATACATGAGAACTGAGATAAGCAAATTAAGATCTACCAGAGATCGGATATAAAATTAGAGACAGCATAATTTTTGATGGGCCATGACCTCAGCAGCTAGGAATTGTCATTTCTCTGTGAAATTAGATGAACGGATAATGAAGCCATTACCTTGTGAACTTTGAAATGATAAACAAATAGCAATGCTGCAGGACAGGCAAAGTAAGTTATTTCCAGCATCTGTAGTACCTGATGCAATTTATCTTTAAATTCCACATAAACTCTTTAAATCTGCATATATTAGTATAAATAAGAGTAACTAAATTCAAGAATGATTTCTCTCCCAAAGGCATGCACATTTCTTAGTGATAAAAAAATGTATAAATAAATATATTTATAATACTTTGAAAATCACAAGTCAACCAAGCTATCTTATGATTTATGTCTTAAATTCCGGTGGCCAGATAAATAACTTAATCATATTTATCCTAGTGATATCTCAGACAAAATACACCTTGTGTTTTCCTTAGGCTTCAATGAAATGAAGGCTTTTCTTCAGCAGGAAATTAAGAGCAATAGAAAGATCTGGACACCTTTGGACAGTGGCTTTGTGAATATGAAGTCTGTCTGTTTTTCTTTACCTAAGGCACAAATGTTTGGTCAGCAGGTTCATTCCAAGATTGTCTCACTGAAATCTAAGGTGCAAGCACAATGCTTTTGTAAAGCTGTGACTGACAGGACAAGAGCAAGTTCCACCCTGGAGGGTGAGAGAAATATGTTTAGCAAAGGACAGAATAGGCAACTAACTGCACTTTATCCTGTGTTGATTCAGGTAATACAGACTGCATGTGCTTTTTGCTCTGTGCAGCACGTGATTTTTGATTAACACATTACTGCCAGTTTTAGGCACAATTTTATTGTGAAGAAGATGATGATTTTGGCTGTCTCTGTAGGCATTTCCTCTGAGGATTTTTAAGTCCCTTTCTAAATCTGCATGTTTATATAATCTTCTTTAGTGCATTATATATGTACTTAATGAAGTGTGATTTTTCAGTGGGTGCTTATGATAACTATTTCTCCAGACAGGCAGTAACATATTTGGGTGATCACAATTCTATTTGCTGCATGGTTCACTCAACTCTGGAGTTACTGAGAAGGTGGAAAGAATTGCGTTATCAAAGATGCAAAAAGTAGTGTTACATAAAACCAGACTCTAAACTATAACCCAATTTTAAAATACAAGATCAATGATAGCAGGTTATTCCTTTGACTGGGAAAGATGAATAGGGTAGAAAGGATATAGACAACACTGGAAATAGTGGGAAAAAAAATCTGTATTTGCCTGTTCAAAAACTTATTTTCACATATTATGAGCAAAACAAAACTGAAACTCAAAATATAGGCAGACCAAACCAGGATCTTATCTTCTGAACCCCTTCAGACTTTAAGGAGCCAGATGATCTCAAACTTCCATCAGTCTTTTTTTTCTCTAAGAAAATGACAAATAAGGGGGGAAAGCAAAGTCAGCATCCCAGAGCTTAATTAGTGCATTTGCTCATTGTGCTCACCTTAGTCTCCTGGTGTAGATAGATACAGATGTCAAAACAGAGTAATACAGTAGTGAATGGAGTGGGTCCACAGTGTGTATATCTGGTTTGGAACGTGCTTTAAGATTTTTCACAGGTGTAAATCAGGAGTAATTCCTCACAAACACAGCTGGAAGAATACATGGATTCTATGATTAGAGATCAAAATCACTGTCTCCTACGTGCTTTGTCTTCATCAGAGAAGCCTTTGCATTGCCATGCTGATTCTATTTGCCTTCCCCAGACAGGAAAGCATTTAAGGCCAAATTTACCTTTAGGCACATCTCTACATTTGGAATGACTTTGAACAGAAGCACTGTGCACTGGAAGCACATTAGGAAAAGACAAAGATCTGTGGAATTCCAGAGCAGAATCCAAAAACTCTCTCTTGAGTAAGGCCATGATGGGAATGCCAGGGATATCAGTTGTCAGGGTTCTACCAAACACTATTTAGGCTTCTTGAGTTAAAGGAGTAAATCCTTTTCCTATTTCCTCCACAAAGAATCGGGAAAAGAAGGAAAACCTGCTTACACAGATTACAGACAAACTGTGCTCAGAAGGGCATGCCAGAGGCTCTGCCTGCATTAGCTGTTCCCAGCAGGGCCAGATGCAACATTCAGAGAACTTGCTAAAAGCTCCAATAGAGAAACATCAAGCGGGATGGGGTGGAGGAAGAATTTGGTGCCTCTGAAAAACAAGGACTAGATTTTGTCAATAGTCACCCTTTAGGCATTTCTGCAGACCTGCTGTCTCCCACTTTTCAGTTGGGAGCTGCACTTCCCATCACCTCCCAAACAGTTAGGCATCTTACTCTCTCTTTTTGAAAGGCTTTTACATTCTCACAGACAATGCCTAGAGTAGCTGAATATAAAATGGAGAAGTTCTTACCAGCATTACTAAAACTTAGTCAAAATAACAATATCAACAAATTTTGATACTGCCTTGCAACATTGCTATTGATTGACTTTTCTACTTGCTAACTATTTTTAATGGTTAGATGCTTCACACAGTGAAGAGAATAGAAAAAAATATCCACCTATTTTTCTTTTACTTAGGTCTCTAGTTATTTTACCTGTCCTTTTTATTCTGTCACAGTGCTGTCCTCCCTGGAATTGCAAACATTGCAAGGAATCATTTTGATACAAATGAAGAAGTCCCTATTCATTTTCTGAGATAGAACACACTTTTGGTAATGTTCTATCTTGAAAAGAACTTAAGTTTGAGAGTAAACAAACAAAACCACGTTACTTGAAACCATATGATGCATGTACCGCAAAAGAGCTAAAAATATAGAGTAGTTTAGAATATTTATCTTAACAGTATTACCCTTTCCCTAGAGAGATTTTCAGACTTCCATCTGCCTATATCCATTTTTATACTTACCCCTGTTTCTAAAATAAATCTGACTCTCTTATTCAGGTTTCTTTTTATTCCAACCTCAAAATATTCTATCCATTCAATTGCCTACACAAAAGTCCCATTTATGTGAAGAGTCCCGTATAACCCTTTAGTTAGGGGCAGTATTACAGATTTTCCTCATTACTTCAAAACTCCAAGCTACAGTAGAGCGTGCCTAGTTATTTCTGAGTTTCAAAAGTAGCTACCTTCTGTTCCATGAGAAAGCGTAATCCATGTATGTGGGAACTTTGCTTCATAATCTCCACATCCAATTGTGTTTGCCTCAGTATTAAAATCCTTCCTTTATGGCACCGCTCTGGATTTACGAGCACACAGATGATTACAAGGATAAAGAAGTAAGTGCCATCCTAGTAACGTTTACCCAGCAAGAATCTGTATGACAGAGGAGCATTTATATAAGCAATGACAAAAAGTTTCTTCAACACTTTTCATAAAGCCGTATTTCATTTAGTCAGACTGGACTAAACTCTTAGCTTAATCCAGTCTTTGGTGCACAATTCCTTGGCCTGCATTGTTTCCTTCTTGAATCACTTCCCTTTCCTGATTTTCCTAACTATGATGTGTTACCTATGAAACAATTACAGAATAATAGGTATTATACTAGAATCTCAAGTACCATTTCACAATGGGTAGTTTAAGGTGTGAATTTACTGTGGAGACAAAAGGAATCTGTCATCTAGCTGGGCAGAAGGGAGAGAGTCTCAGTCCATTGCCAGTCTCAGTCCATTGAATTACTTCTTTCCTACCCAAGTGATGGTAGAAGCTTTTGCCTTCCCTTCCTGGTTACAGTGGTGGCCCCTCTGATTTTTCTGAACAGGCTGCTCTCATGTTCAGGGGGATATACACAGTAAACACAACTTCCAGTTAAAGAAACTGAGGGAAGTAATTTCTGGATCCAGACAACACCTTCACTGGTATAAGACTTACAACAGGAGCAGGGTGAGCTGAGGAACTTGTGGGGACAGGAAAGGAGGACCACAGCTTTTTTGAAGTGTAATGAGACTGTGTTTTGCCCATGGGGAGATACAAATCTGCTCTGGAACAACATATACTTTTCACAGAGTAGTGAGATGAATACAGCAAAGAGAAGGTATATATTTTACCCCTTGCTCCCTGAAGTCTGCACTCTTCAAGACATCTGGCCCCAAAGTATCACCGGGGCTGAAAGCTGTTTTGTGCTCTTCCCAGCTGAGCTTTGAGACATACTGCTTTTTCTGTTGACTCAGTTCATTGGGTGTCTTGTTTGTTTGGGGTTTTTTTGGTTGGGATTTTTTGGTTGGGATTTTTTTTTTTTCCTAATGAGGTAGGCATTTTTGCACCTTGAATGAAACTGGAATGATCCTGTGACGATCTGGCACGCAGTACTGAAAGGAAGAAGAAAAGCCTCACAAATGCCAAGAGCACGTCTGTATGTACAAATTGAACGTTACCCTGATTACAAGATAAGGAACAGAAGAAAAGCTACTTCTTTTTTAAATCCATAATATTGATTGAACATCATAATTATAGACTGGTGCTGCAGCAACTGAGACTCCACAAAGTATTGTGATCACAGATAAAGGAATACAACAGGCATTTGAAATACTGTCCTAACAAGTAAATAGTACTAATAGCTGCTGGCCTTTATTACCTCAAATAGTTTTCTCTTAAATAGCTTAAAATAAAACAAGAAGCAAAGGAATAAAAAACAGACTAAAATACCTTTATCATAGAGACACGAAGCTTAGCAGAAGGTAGTTGTAGAACTGAAATAATGCTGGATCAAACGTTCCTCCCTGCTTCTGCGTGGTAACAGGATAAGCTCCCTGCCACACTCTGAATTCCCCTATCCAGAGCAAACGCTGAACATCAGACACTGTGGGTCCATTTCATACTTGCTGTAGTGAACTGAGAGATGTTACAGAGGGCAAAGGAATGCTTTGTGGCTGTAATTCTTTGACTTCATTATATCTTTTGAAAGCAGGGCAAGTAATTATTTAGACCTTTTTTAATAGGAAAGTATAATTCCATTTTCATGGAAGCAAGTGGAATTAAAAAAAAAGGCAAATTACTCTATCAGCACACTTCAAGGTCCTGATTTCCCTTTTCAGGATATATTTAATGAAAAAGCATAGCATTTTCCAATCATATCATTTTTTCAAGGAGAGTAGGAAAAGAATAGAACTCAGAAAGTTTTCAAACTTTCAATAACTGAGGATAACAATAACTTTTCAAAAGATGAGCTGATGTCTAGTTCATCAAAATTATCTTTATTTTTGTGGAAAAATCCCCTAAATTTCTCATGAAAATAAGGTTAACTGATTTTTAATGTAAATTTAAGGTTTGTTTTGGATTTGTGCTGGACATGGAGCTGATAGTATAGAGGTTTTTTTGTTATTGCTAAGCAGGGCTTACAGGGACCCAAGGCCTTTTCTGCTTTCCATATTGCTATGCTGGTGAGGCAGTTGGGGTGAATGGGAGACTGGGAGGAGACACAGCCAGGACAGGTGACCCAAACTGACCAAAGGTATCCCTGGCCATATTCCAGGCCATATGGCATCATGCTTAATATATAAAGCTGAGGGAAGAAAGGAGGAAGAGGCGGACATTTGGAGTGATGGAGTTTGTCTTCCCAAGTCACTGATAGGCTTGATGGGGCCCTGCTCTCCTGGAGGTGGCTGAATACGTGTCTGCCCATGGAAAGCAGTGAATTTATTCCTTCTTTTGCTTTGTTTGTGTGTACACCTTTTGCTTTCCCTATTAAACTGTCTACATCTCAATCCATGTGTTTTGTACCTTTTCCTATGCTGTCCCTGGACCTGCTGGTGTGAGAACGAGCAAGCGGCTGTGCAGGGCATGGTGCCTGGCTGGGATGGGAACCACAGCAGAGGTGTATTTCTCAGCTTAAGCACAGTGACTAACTGGATTTCTTTTCCCCATTTTGGTTTGGAGCACTGCATGCTAAAATCTTGCAGACACATGGCTGATAGGACATAAGGCTGTCAGTTTCTCAAACCTCAAAGGAGCAAGGTCAGCTCTGAAAACAGGAAGAAAAAGGACTATCGGTATTGCTTACACTGTGTATTTCCATTTCTGATCAGATATATATGAAAAGTACCCATGTAATGAAAAATAGAAATTAATACAGGAAAAAAAAGAGCTTATGGTGACTCACTTACATTTCCTAAAAATTAGCAATTATGTATTGCTGTGCATAAATGTTGCCTTCTTCATGATTTCAAGCATGAGCTTGAAATTTTGAAGTGGAATGAAGTAGGATTTTCTTGTGTGAGCATAACTTTCAAATTGAATGACATCCTCATCTCAGGTCAGTAACAAGAGACACTGTGTAAAATTTCCATCCAAAAAGAATACTTCAGGATGGATCAACTGAAACATCTGTATTAAGTTCAATCCTCTATTTTAATGTCAGCCCTAAGAGAACTAAATGAAAACTTCAAAATTAGAAATTATTTTATATTTTGAAGTGAAAATTTCTCTTTAGTGTGTATAAAACCCCCTTTGCTTTTCTATCATGGAAACTTGTTCTCTAGCCAAGTGCCCAAAAAGCAGACTTGAGAAGTCTGAAACTCTAGGAGAAACAAAGTTTTTCTCCAATCTTTTTATGACCATTAAGAATCCTCGTGGGATACGGGAAAAATTAAAGCTGAACAGAACTAAAGATACTTTCAAATTTTATTCTAACATAAGCCTTTCTAAAGCAGTCTTTACTATGACATTTAAATGGTATATATGTGAAAACCTTCATTCACTCTTTCTGTAAGTGGAAATAGAGGCTGTCTATATTAGGGCCCTCTTATTACCCTAGATCTGTGATGAACGCTCCTGTTAAAATCAGCAAGAATTCACCAAATCTAGAGCATATTAATGAAGGAGGCAGAAATAGATGCACAGTTGTTTTGCTGACTGGGAGCTTTTCAAGGATTGCTTTGAGGAACTCTGCAAGTGTTGCCTCACATGCTCCCAAAGTAGGAGCAGGTTGTTAGTGTTGGAAGAATTAGATCAGTCTTGAGAGATGAAAGAAGAGTTGTCTGTTATGACAGTTCTTTCAGCTGGAAAAGAAGGAGGAGAATTGAGTTAAACCAGCCCTGTGTCCTTGACAAGAGCTGCAGACCATCAGCAACTGATGGCGCAGCCATAGAAGTGTCGATTGTTATGGACCTCTGCAGGCTGTCTACTTCAACCACTGCCAAAGCACCATCTACTTCAACCACTTCAGAGCATGTGTCTCGAGCCAAGTAAGAAAATCCTTTAAAAAGTCGTCATCACCTCCAAAATTAACTCATTCCAATGCTGTGCTAGTCTCCTCATGAAGAAATTTTTCCTGTTGCGTCATTTGGACCTCTCAAGACGAAGGTCTTGGCTGTTTCCCCTTATTTTATACATTTCTGCCGTTGCTGAGAAGAGGTTGGTTCCACTTTTAACTCCTTCATGCAGTTGTTGGCCATTAGCAAATAAACCTCAGTCTTCTCACCAAGTCCAGTTGTTCTAGCACACAGTTTCTGAGGAGCAACTCTAGGCCACAGACATCCTGACAGCAACCTACTGTACCCTCTCCAGTTCCACAGCATCACTTTTTAACAGGGAGGCAGAAAAAAGGAAATAATATTCCAACTGCAGTCTCCATGGCAAAGAGGAAAGCTCCACCTGATGCAGTCCAGCACCAGTTTCCTGCATGGATAGGGACAGCACAGAATTGGCTCATGTTTGACCTAGTGTTGACTGAAATACCTCAGCCCATTTTAGCATGTCTGCTCCTCATCCAGCTCTCTTCCAGCTGTGCTGACAGATTGGATCACCTGATCCCCAGTGTAATTCTTCGGGCTTTTTGCTGAGCTTCTTAAGTCATATGTTGGCTCATGCTATGCCCTGATATGCTCAGCAGGTTTAAGGGAAGGTTTGATTCACTCTGGGTGGTACACATGAGAGAAAACAAAATTCTCAGGAGGTTCAGTTGATGCCTTATGTTTTAACTTTTATAATTTAAAATCCTGTACTGTCTAGAGTATAACTCTGAAGTTTCTTGTAGTCTGTTAGCTACTGCTCTCTTAAGCCAAATAGACATAACAAACCCTCTCCAGGCCTGCCCTCCAAGGACACACAGCTTGTCCTAGGCCCAAAATGTAAACCAACGTCTTGGGAAGAGGGGGGTGAACTTGGGGAAAACTACATCATTAATTGAAGCTTTAATTGGAGAATTAAATTTGATATGCAAATGGACCAAACTTATAAAAGTGTGAAGAACTCGTGACCCGGGGTCCATCCTGGGGTCCATCTTGGCAGTAGCCTCTGGCTCCCGAGGGTGTAATTCTGAAGGCCCTTCAAATAAATACCTACCTTTATTCCCTCACTCTTGTCTAGTCTCTGTTTTTCAGGTGGCCGGATAAGGCATCACAGTAACAAACTTTTACTTGCAAACTTTAGAAAAAGATACTTGGCAAATTATAAAACAACACCCAAATTAAGGTACTTCACAAACTTTAACTTCGCAAACTTCAATTTATCCAGACACTACAAGGCACTTATTAGGGCATTGACTGGAATTCTTTAGTCTGGCTTACATTATATTTCAAGAAGAAGCATCTAGGAGATGAAAGAGATCAAAAGGAAGAAAGGATAAGAAAAGTTCAGTGGGTTAATATATCAGGTTATGTGGGAACACCCAGGTATCTTCCCTAGAGGCAAGTTTAACACTGATGCAGCACTGCGGATCATGCACAGTCCTCTGGTGGAAGGCCCCAGAAATGAGTCTGGGGGCACTCTGGGGGTTTGTGGTGGTGTATCACACCTTCTAAAGCATGACAGCTCTCATGTCAGTTCAGTTAAGCCAATTATGCCCCATCAGAAGGGATGAACACCCTCAGGGTTGTGCGTAAACAGGAGGAAGAGTTTTGACATCTGAGCTGGCTGGGTAGGGGAGGACATTGGCAAGATAAAAAGCACTTATCTCACCTCACAGAATCTGCTTCTTATTGGCCTCTTTGCTCAGATGTCTTAAAACCCAGCTTGTTGCTAAACAANCTGGGGGTTTTTGGTGGTGTATCACACCTTCTAAAGCATGACAGCTCTCATGTCAGTTCAGTTAAGCCAATTATGCCCCATCAGAAGGGATGAACACCCTCAGGGTTGTGCGTAAACAGGAGGAAGAGTTTTGACATCTGAGCTGGCTGGGTAGGGGAGGACATTGGCAAGATAAAAAGCACTTATCTCACCTCACAGAATCTGCTTCTTATTGGCCTCTTTGCTCAGATGTCTTAAAACCCAGCTTGTTGCTAAACAAAGCTTTATTTGTCATGGTCATCCTCTGGTGCTCCTGCCCTCTGCACCTGGGCTGTTTCCTTGCATATCATCAGCAAAGCACTCACTGCTTTTGCAAATGGCTGATTGTTTGAGCCATTAATCTTTAATATTTCGGTCTCTCACAGCTCAGTCCCCAAGTTTATCAGTTTTTTTGGACTGAACCTCCTTAGAGATCTGCTGAGGGTGTGCTCTTGCTATCAGATCTGCTGATGAAGATAATGAACTAAACAGCCTTCCTGTGTACCTGTAATATACTCTGCTTCTTAACCAGGAGCTCAGCATTAAAGTAGTCACTTTTTTTTTCTCTGTGGAACTTGCGGTGTAGCCAATTTACAACCTAGGCTTGATATCAGAGTAAGTTAAAACACTGCCTGTGTACTGTCTTCTTCTGTAGCACAACAGTGATATGTCAATGCTATCAGATGTGTTAAATCACACAATATTAAAACCTGAAGACTAACCAGAGTGGTTCAGAGTGTGGGTGAATATAATTCAATTGTGCTATTTTCATAGTTCTACCTAGCTATATAAAGGTAGATTGTATCTGAAATAATATTGGTTAGAATGGCTCTAGTTAAGCTTTTCAGCATGCCTGTTACCATACACCTCTCCAGATGTCCCAGGACTGAGGTGGTAAGGCTGGTCATGAAATGACCTTACTGATTTTAAAAAACGTGAAGAGGTGAGCTGTTTGCTAAAAAACTCAGATTACCCTGTTTTACTTCTTCTGGGATGATCAATTGGGCTGTTTCTTCCTCTTTAATCTATTGTTTTTAGGACAGAATTCAAATTTTTATACCAAAAAAGATGCTAGTGCTACTCAGGGATCTCAAAGACAATGGCCCTAAATTTTTCTTCATATTGATTATACTTTTCAAAAAGGCAGCTGTGAACTCCAGAAATAAATGGCTTTACAGTATTTAGTATCAGTGCAAACTCTATTCAGAGATATTGTTTATCCACATTTCCACTTTTTTCCTGTACTCCTACCTGTTCTTAAAAATTTGCAAACTATTAGTATAAGAGTAACTTTCAGGAGCCATAAGATAGTCATTTAGACCTCAAAAACCACTTCTAGTGGGATAGCTATTTGTCCTGAAGCACAGAGCTTTTCTGAAATGAACCTATGTTAAACTGGTGGCTTTTCTCACCATCTCTCTTGCAGAGCACTTTCAGATTCCCATCTGCTAATTTGAATGACACAAATACATTTTCACTGTGCTTTATTCCTGTTTGCCCTGCAGAGGTACCACTGCTGAGAGACATTTTGATTTCTTTTTCTTGTACTTTATCAACAGAATTGTTTGTAAAGAACCATTCATGGAACATTTCAAAGGCAAAGGAGAGGATAACTGTCACAGAAAACACAATCAGAAACCTTTAGGCTAGGCAGGATAACTCAGGATGAGATTTAGCAAAAAACACTTGACTAACGAGTATTCTTGAAAAAGAACCCACTGGGATTATGAAGAATTAGATAAGGAAAGGAGCAAGAAGAGATTATTTGCAAACCAAATAAAGTCTGTGATGCATTTGTGGAGATACACTAAACCAAGCTAGTCAAAGAACAGAACGGCTTTTTTTTTTTTTGAGGAAATCACAGGGTTTATTTTGTGAGCAAGTGCACATTTGGCTTTTGTGTGTTTAAAAACAAACTGTTTCAACTGTATCAAGATGGTGCAATGACTTTTTGTCAGCATATTACAATAGAACTACACGACACACATTTAAATTTCATTGACTTGGCCTCTTTCAGTAGGAAACTACTTCCCTGGAAATTGTTTAATCAACTTACAGATGAAATAGTGCACAATAAATTTTTTCAGTTTCTTTACATCCTTCTCTGCACAGTGAGTGTTCATGTCATCAAAATCAGGGAACTTGAACTCTTATTTCTTTGCCTTTCCCCACCCAGCCCACCTTAGTAGTCTGTCTTACCCTCACAGAGTCACGGGAGATGAAGAAATGCTACGCTCCTGGAGTAAAACCTTCTAAAGGAAGGCATTTAGTAAAAATGCATCAAGAATCCCTTTTAAGGACACCTGTAGACCTGAACTATTCCCAGAGGAAGTTAGCTTCTTCCAGTTAGTTTTTAAGTGGCACTCTATTTTAACATAAAAGCTGGCCCTCAAAAGTGGAGATACAAAGAACAATTCGGGTGCTGCAGGTTTTTCTGCTGGAGAGCTTGTCACTGCAGATGCATCCTGCCAGGCACTGTTTGGAGCTGGTGATAAAAATTAAATCCTCCAGCTCCCAAAGGCTCAGAAAAACACTGAAATCAGAGGCTGCAGGGATATTCTTCCCCAGACTGAAAACCAGAAATAAATAGCAAAAGGAAAGACTTTATTCATGTAGCAAAGAGAAAGGGTTTTTGGTTTTAAACTTACCACAACACTTTATATTCCTAAATATGTTGAAAGGGCTCATTTTCTTCAATCTAGGCCTGGAGGTTCATGACTGTGCCACTGGCAAGGGTTCATATTAGCATTTCCGCTGATGTTCTTGAAGCCTGGTTCAAGGAGACATTTGGCTTAATTTGGAAACCTCTTCTGCCACGAGTTTCCTGGAATAATAAATATTAATAGAGTCACTACTGTATATTATCTTCTACCCACAAAATTTCTGGAAAATATTTCTTACAAAGTAGCCTCTACAGTGGGTTGAAAGATAAATGCCATGCTAGATGGAATGATAACAGAGGCAGCATCAAGATGACATTTTCTAAGGATTCTGATTGCTCATGTCTGGTTTTTCATAAGCAATACCGCTAAAGATCTTGCCTACAGCCTAAACGACACTAAGCTATGTAGGGAATTTACCTGAATATCATCCCACAGTTTTTAAGAGAGCTTTGTGTTTATGATGTTTTCATTGGAAATGATATTTTATTTTTATATATATATATATATATATAAAAATAAAATTTTACCTATTAAATTATGATATTAACATTACTCTCTGTATTTTGGAAAACACTGATAATACTTGATTACAATCTATTATGATAAATCTGATATGTTCTTTAACTTTTAGCCAAGAAGTCACTGGAAATTGGAGCAACTTGCTAGAGATTTTTTTTAGATGGCACATAACTGGAAATTGGTGTATCAAGATTGTGTGGCCCTTTTTTTCCCACCAAAAAGTTATTTAGACATAAATTAATTCAGGGGATTCCTCTAACACGCATTGCACAGTGTGATTATAGGCTTATAGCCAGTTACTTTTGGTCTTATGACCTATTAATTTACATTATATTAGATGAACCTATAGAATTGGTAGCATATTAGATGAGCCTATACAATTGAGAGTATACGCAGGCCTCTCAGAAAGTCCCCTGATGACTTTGAAATGTGTTGCACGGTAGTGATGTCCAATTCCTCTAACAGGGCAATTGCAATGATCTTCATAGTGCCAGCATTCACAAAACACTTACAAATCCTTGGATTGAATCCCATGTTCCTGTAAGTAGGGCAGGGATATAACATACCTGCATAAAATTCAACTCAGTTATGTGCAGTTATCAGTAGATTGAAAGCTATTTGGGTGAGAGATAGGACACCTTGCCAATAGTCACCTCATTTCTCAGTCTCAAGGCTAAACTGGACTTAAAATTACCTCTCACTCATGTTGGCTCTGTAACCATGTGAAGTGGCCATCCAGCTTTCATGCTCCGGGCTCAAATAGGTGACACTGAAATTGTAAAATCTTGTCTGGTTCGTCTTGCTGTTGGTGTTTGTAATGCAGATTATGCCCATGAAAACAGAAATGAAGGAGGCCTATTCCTTTAAAAGGATATATAATAGCTTTTTAGGGTAAGACAGCGGAAAGATTAAACCCCGTGTTTGCTTGTCTGAAACAAGATACAGAAATGTGTGTCTGTACATCCACACAGACAAGTAAATAAATAGCTTAGTGTTCAGAAGTGCTGAGCACATTCAGAAGTAATTGAGCTCAGTGGGATTACAAGTGCTGGCTGCTTGCATTATTATTTTAATATCTGTTTTAAAGACTTTAGGAAAATTTAGGATCAGGCTTTTATGCCATCAAACCATAAACTTTCCTTATCACACTGTGATTACACCCCCAGTCACCTTCCATCAGTCTAGCCAAGAATCTCAAAAGTTACTGCTATGCTGTAGTCCTAGGAACAGTCATCTTCCCTTCAACCTTAGAAGACAATCCTGTGTCTTCTCAAATATTTGTGTCTCAATATCAAATATTTGCCAGGCTTTCTGGAACAAGGTGATTTTTAAAATGTGGATTTCATTAACCTTAGTATTAAATGATTGCTCTGTGCTGCCTCTGCAATTAAAGCTGCTCTTAAGGTCCAAACAGGATATGTGGTTTTCTCTACACCCTGATGAATTTCACAGACTAATAGTTTTACCCATTTTTATGCTTTACTGTACTAGCAGTAAAAACTGGACTAATACTGATTTTTTGTGATTCCCCTCCCCCC
>VZRR01008230.1:50461-68355 GCA_013398015.1 Oreocharis arfaki
TTGAAAAAGAACCCACTGGGATTATGAAGAATTAGATAAGGAAAGGAGCAAGAAGAGATTATTTGCAAACCAAATAAAGTCTGTGATGCATTTGTGGAGATACACTAAACCAAGCTAGTCAAAGAACAGAACGGCTTTTTTTTTTTTTGAGGAAATCACAGGGTTTATTTTGTGAGCAAGTGCACATTTGGCTTTTGTGTGTTTAAAAACAAACTGTTTCAACTGTATCAAGATGGTGCAATGACTTTTTGTCAGCATATTACAATAGAACTACACGACACACATTTAAATTTCATTGACTTGGCCTCTTTCAGTAGGAAACTACTTCCCTGGAAATTGTTTAATCAACTTACAGATGAAATAGTGCACAATAAATTTTTTCAGTTTCTTTACATCCTTCTCTGCATAGTGAGTGTTCATGTCATCAAAATCAGGGAACTTGAACTCTTATTTCTTTGCCTTTCCCCACCCAGCCCACCTTAGTAGTCTGTCTTACCCTCACAGAGTCACGGGAGATGAAGAAATGCTACGCTCCTGGAGTAAAACCTTCTAAAGGAAGGCATTTAGTAAAAATGCATCAAGAATCCCTTTTAAGGACACCTGTAGACCTGAACTATTCCCAGAGGAAGTTAGCTTCTTCCAGTTAGTTTTTAAGTGGCACTCTATTTTAACATAAAAGCTGGCCCTCAAAAGTGGAGATACAAAGAACAATTCGGGTGCTGCAGGTTTTTCTGCTGGAGAGCTTGTCACTGCAGATGCATCCTGCCAGGCACTGTTTGGAGCTGGTGATAAAAATTAAATCCTCCAGCTCCCAAAGGCTCAGAAAAACACTGAAATCAGAGGCTGCAGGGATATTCTTCCCCAGACTGAAAACCAGAAATAAATAGCAAAAGGAAAGACTTTATTCATGTAGCAAAGAGAAAGGGTTTTTGGTTTTAAACTTACCACAACACTTTATATTCCTAAATATGTTGAAAGGGCTCATTTTCTTCAATCTAGGCCTGGAGGTTCATGACTGTGCCACTGGCAAGGGTTCATATTAGCATTTCCGCTGATGTTCTTGAAGCCTGGTTCAAGGAGACATTTGGCTTAATTTGGAAACCTCTTCTGCCACGAGTTTCCTGGAATAATAAATATTAATAGAGTCACTACTGTATATTATCTTCTACCCACAAAATTTCTGGAAAATATTTCTTACAAAGTAGCCTCTACAGTGGGTTGAAAGATAAATGCCATGCTAGATGGAATGATAACAGAGGCAGCATCAAGATGACATTTTCTAAGGATTCTGATTGCTCATGTCTGGTTTTTCATAAGCAATACCGCTAAAGATCTTGCCTACAGCCTAAACGACACTAAGCTATGTAGGGAATTTACCTGAATATCATCCCACAGTTTTTAAGAGAGCTTTGTGTTTATGATGTTTTCATTGGAAATGATATTTTATTTCTATATATATATATATATATAAATAAAATTTTNGATTGTGTGGCCCTTTTTTTCCCACCAAAAAGTTATTTAGACATAAATTAATTCAGGGGATTCCTCTAACACGCATTGCACAGTGTGATTATAGGCTTATAGCCAGTTACTTTTGGTCTTATGACCTATTAATTTACATTATATTAGATGAACCTATAGAATTGGTAGCATATTAGATGAGCCTATACAATTGAGAGTATACGCAGGCCTCTCAGAAAGTCCCCTGATGACTTTGAAATGTGTTGCACGGTAGTGATGTCCAATTCCTCTAACAGGGCAATTGCAATGATCTTCATAGTGCCAGCATTCACAAAACACTTACAAATCCTTGGATTGAATCCCATGTTCCTGTAAGTAGGGCAGGGGTATAACACACCTGCATAAAATTCAGCTCAGTTATGTGCAGTTATCAGTAGATTGAAAGCTGTTTGGGTGAGAGATAGGACACCTTGCCAATAGTCACCTCATTTCTCAGTCTCAAGGCTAAACTGGACTTAAAATTACCTCTCACTCATGTTGGCTCTGTAACCACGTGAAGTGGCTATCCAGCTTTCATGCTCCAGGCTCAAATAGGTGACACTGAAATTGTAAAATCTTGTCTCTGGTTCGTCTTGCTGTTGGTGTTTGTAACGCAGATTATGCCCATGAAAACAGAAATGAAGGAGGCCTATTCCTTTAAAAGGATATATAATAGCTTTTTAGGGTAAGACAGCGGAAAGATTAAACCCCGTGTTTGCTTGTCTGAAACAAGATACAGAAATGTGTGTCTGTACATCCACACAGACAAGTAAATAAATAGCTTAGTGTTCAGAAGTGCTGAGCACATTCAGAAGTAATTGAGCTCAGTGGGATTACAAGTGCTGGCTGCTTGCATTATTATTTTAATATCTGTTTTAAAGACTTTAGGAAAATTTAGGATCAGGCTTTTATGCCATCAAACCATAAACTTTCCTTATCACACGGTGATTGCACCCCCAGTCACCTTCCATCAGTCTAGCCAAGAATCTCAAAAGTTACTGCTATGCTGTAGTCCTAGGAACAGTCATCTTCCCTTCAACCTTAGAAGACAATCCTGTGTCTTCTCAAATATTTGTGTCTCAATATCAAATATTTGCCAGGCTTTCTGGAACAAGGTGATTTTTAAAATGTGGATTTCATTAACCTTAGTATTAAATGATTGCTCTGTGCTGCCTCTGCAATTAAAGCTGCTCTTAAGGTCCAAACAGGATATGTGGTTTTCTCTACACCCTGATGAATTTCACAGACTAATAGTTTTACCCATTTTTATGCTTTACTGTACTAGCAGTAAAAACTGGACTAATACTGATTTTTTGTGATTCCCCTCCCCCCACCCCCCAATATTGCAATAAAATAATACTTTTAATAATGCGTGGAAACAGGTCCCAGCACACTGTTAGGGAGGCAAACCCTAAACAGCCCGATGCCAACCCAAGGGGTGCCAGGCTTACAATGAGGAAATCTTTGATGTGAGAGGCAAGAGGAGGGGTGTACGGAAAGACCAAGTGAGACAGAGTATTTTAATTTTTGCATGCTGTCATCTCAGTTTTCAGTGTGACAGTTCCTGCCTGAGATTTCAAGCTCCAGTATTAGTTTGAAGAACGGTAACTTCTGCTTTTGACTTTGCTTTCTCTTCTGTTCTCAGATGGGATGCTTCATAAAACTTGGTGGGGGGACCTCCAAAAAAGTAACAGATTTAACCTGGCACTGACCCCTTCATCTAGTTTTAAACAATAGTTCACAGAGTTGTTTCTTCCTGGACAAAGTCGTCCAACTTCCCGACCTGATGCTGGAGTGTTTGTTGGCAAACCTCAAGTTGCTGTACTTTGGCCAATGTCAATAACAAAAATGCAGTTACTGCACACTGCACAAGATTTCACCTTTTTTAAAGCAGTTTGCATGCAATCATATGCAAGTGCATACAAATGCATATATAATCTCAACCCCCTACATTTGCAGCTGACTGGATGGTGCCATGTTATTTCTCATGCCACATTTTGACGGCTGTTCTAATTCTGTCATAAGAGGCTTGGGTTATGGGACTTAGTGCCTGTTAAAACTAATTACCCTTACCATTATCATCAATTAACCCCAATTAACGTCAGACAGAAATGCAAAAATGTTGAACTATTTTTTACAATTCAGTACAGATGAGTTCAAAGGAACTGCTAATGACATCTTCAAGCTGTGCATGAGAAACTCAGGCTACCAAAAAAAATAAAGGCTTTCTTCTAGGTTATATACGCACATCACTTGTGGAGGCCAAGCAGTTGGTGCTTTCTATCACCAGGTCATCCAGCCCTTCAGCTGGGAAGGGATGTGGGTTGGAGCAGGCAGCAGGACATGCTCTCCAGCACAGCAGCATTGCCAGCTATGCCATGGAAGATATACTGTATATAGGGCCTTTGTCCTTTGGCTGATTTCTCTCCGTCTTCCAGTATTATTAACTAATTTTCCCAGTACATGCCAGTATGCTGTAGAATGCCGATTTTGTCAATCTTATAAATATTTAGTCTTTAAAGAAATGTATGTTGTTGAGGCTTTTCAGATCTGGATCTTGCACTTCCAGGCCTGAGTTTTGTCTTCTGCTTCAGGCCGTGTGGGCCTTGCTGAGTAAGGATTAAGCCTTCTGCTTTACACTGAATCGCATTAGAAGTGATAGTGTCCTTGTCCCTAGTCCATTCTTCATCCCTTCAAAGGAAAAGAACTTCAAATTAGTTGCAAGATTCTGTGTGTGCAGTGAGCACATACTGAAGGAAGGACAATGGCTTGCAGGTAAGAGCAGATGTGTGTCAGGAATGAGAACAGTTAAGAATGGTTGGAGTTCTGCTTTAAAGTAAAAATGAAGGAATAACAATAAAGATAAAAAAACCAGATTATACCAGAGTTGTTCCCTCAAGAACCTAAATTAAGTAGCTCACTGAACGAGAGGTATTATAACATTAGTGTGTACAGTTTTGCCACATATGCTTTTCAGACACAGCTTTGCTGTTAAACAAAGAATAAGGAATGCAGTCACTTTACTGTGATAAATATCATAATGTTAATTCAGTAAGTCATATGTCATAGCACAAAAGCATTAATATTGCTGGCTCATGAATGCCAAGACACACAAGATTTGCACTTCTGGTTGCGGTTCTAGCGACAGTGGATCTATGAAAGCAGTTTGTTCACAGTGTTCAAATTTTCTGCAACATTTCCTAAATCGGTGGCTTTATCCTGGCTGCAGTATGGAGCTTGGAAACTTAGGACAAAGCTGTACACTATGAGGATAAAGCTCTGTTCAAAATCCTCTGACTGTGTCTGCCAGTATAGCTCCTCTATATCCTCTCACATCACTCATCATTTTCTGATCCTTTCTGTTGGCACCACCTGCACTGGGATTTGGAAAGCTTTCAGGGAAGACTATTGCATGTGTGCAAGCTGAAGATGATTGTTTTTCATTATTCTGTCAGAATGCAGTGTGACAGTTATGACAAATACTGTGACAACTAAGTCTCTTGTTATTTGAACAGATTTAATTCTTAATAGAAGTTGAAAAATGTCCTCAATCTTTCACTTTTTTGCAATGAAGTAATGAACACCAGTAATTTAAAAAACGAGTGTTTTTTCTGATTTCAGGAATTGTCATATGAAATATACTCCAAATTTTTTCTTTGCATTGGTTTTCTACCTTGAAATGTAACCTCTTTCGATACACAATACAGAAAAGCACCACTAGCTATGTTGTGAAAGATTATCATAAAAGAGAATAATATACACATCTTCGAGGTATACATGTAGCAATACTTCATTTCTTTCTGTGCTACAAGTGGTCCTGGTTACCATATTTTACACAACAGCTGTGAAAATACTGAAGGCATTAGGCTTCAGGGAGCACAAGTGTGATCTACTGGTCAGAATATAGGACTGAGAAAGGGAAAATTTATACTATAAGTCTGTGTTTGTGATGGTGTCTAAATCATTCTATCTGACCAACTCACAGGCAGCTTGGTAATATATATGGTATCTCAGCCATACCTCATGGCTTTTCTGTCTAAAAAACAGAGCAGGAACAAAAATCATTATCTTATTGACCACAACACTGTTTGGCCCTTGAGAAAGTTCAGCAATATATATATGCTCCAAAGAAAGGCACATGGAAGCTAAATCAAAGATATTTTGAAACAATTTAGAGTTTTCCCCCTGCTGTTCTTTCTTCCTCATAGTAGGGCTGGTTTATACTGTGGAGTACTGAGGCTTTAAATCCATTGTGAATCTTAACCTTTGTGAAGTGTTTTAAAAACTTCAGTTGAGAAGTACTATATAAGCCAAAGTGTTATTATTATTAATTGTTTTATTATACAGTGCTCATACATGTCAAGAAATATAAATACTGGATGGAAGGTGGAACATTTGTCAGCCAAAGGCCTAGAAGGGTTTATGTAACCTGGAATGACAGGCTTGGACTTTATAATAATTTTTCGAAGTGTTGTTTGAAGAAATACATATTTCAAGAATTTTACTTTTCAAATTCTTACAGCAAGAAAGAGATTTCTTCTCTGTCCCCAAGACAAGAGCAACTATCTCTTTCTCCTGAGTAGAAAGGGAGAAACTATGTGAAAGTGAAGAGAGGGGCTGGCTTCATCTATGACTACCATGCAGTTGCCTCTGACTCTTGAAACATGTTACAATTTTCCTGCTGTAAGGAACACAAGCTGTATTTCGTTATTACCAAAGTACCCTTTGGTACTGAAATCACCAAAGAGCACACTGATGTGGGAATTTCAAAATCTCAGATAAGTCTTGGTCTGCATTTAATACAATTTTACTTACCTCTTTGTGTAATATTTTAGACTGTTCATAAGACAAATGTGACACTCTGCACATTCTTTTCTTCGGTTTTTGGATATGTATCCTGAGACAAAAATGTTGAGCATGTGTTATTGCAAATAAATGATTTACTTTGCCAATAACAGTTTTGCAAACATTGGCATGCTGCTGTCTCTTTTGCTGCAAGCTAGTATTTCATTTTATTAACCACACTAAAACTGGGATGTGGACAAGTGACACTTTTATTATTTACATGGAGTTTTAATGAACAAAAATGTAACTTGTTATAATTTATAGGATTTGCATAATGTTAGTTCTGACTAGGTGCAAGCAGTTGTATATCAATGCTTTTGTTAATATTAATTACTGTATAGCTGCTGCTGTCAAGAAATTCTTAGAGTACAAATTAGCACAAAAAGCCTTGGCTGCATTTCACTGAGCAATGCAGGTTACCTTTTCAGTCACTACCTGGTCACAGACTTCTGACTGAAGAACTCACATGATGTACACAGAGTTACTTCAGATGACTTGGCTGCTGAAAAATTTGAAGCTGTATTGCAACGTTTTTTCCAAAGTGGCAGCAACTTCCCATTATAAATTCAAGAATCCCTGATTCTTAGAAATGGTGAGCTTTAGACATCAGCACAAGGCTGTGAGAGCACTGTTGCCAGACCCACACAGCAAATACACCAAGACTGCCAGCACACAGAGATTTAGCTAATCACAGTTTTGACTAGATATGGAAAAGCTGAGATACTCTCAGGTATGTCATTCAAAGAGGAATCCCAGAAGTAACTTATTGTTTCTGTGGGTGATACATTTTACATTTATATTAATTATATCCATGTCATAACATTTATTAGATTGATTTGATTTACCCCTTTTTGTATTATTTACAGTACTTCCCTTTCTCTCTATTTCTTCAACTGCTACTGTCTAAGAGGCCTTGTGAAGACCAAAAAAATTCCAAACCCAAATCTGAGCACTTTCAGAGTAACAAATTTCTCAAACCTGCCTGTCAAGGTCTGACATTAACTTCTGTTCCTTATATGACAGTTGGCAGGTAGGTGTCACTTTACTGTTCGAAAGGGTGCTGGCTTTGTGCTTCACCTGCACTTTTGCTTTTATGCAAAATTCTCTTATGCTTTAAAGTCTTTCCTTATGCTACTAATATTTTCTATGAGTTTGATGAAAGCCAGAAATTATTCCTTTTTCACTTCCTTTTCACAAATCCCCTGATTCTTTGTTGTGCACTATAAATTCTGACTATTTCTGCTGCTCTACCCAGCTATTTCAGCAAGCTGAAGAGCTGACTGAGGGCTGCTGCCCGCCAGTCAGATGCTGTAGAAGGATGTCTCCACGTGCAAGATGAGGGACACTCTGGCAGGGTCAAGTGTGCAAGTTCACTTTGCCAAGTGTCAACTCCAATTACAGAATGATACCTCCCAACATTTTAAAAAGTGAAGTCCCTCCTAAAAGTACATGGAGTATTTCTTAATTGCAGGAAAACTCTCTCTCTTTTAATTTTTTATAAAGCTAAGCATAAAAAATTTAAGTGAAAACTTTTAAAGGGAATAGCTTGAAATTTAAGATTTGTAGTGTTGCTGCAGCACAACTGACTCCAAACTCTAGCCTGTAAATTGGCACAAGTTTCATTGTGCAGTAATTTGATTTCAATTCCATTATCAGCCTCTTAGACTCAACATAAGGTGATTATTCCTCTCTTTGGCTAGGCAATGTAATTCTTGACTATTACAAATTGCAGACTTGAATCACACTCCGAAGTCTTCAGAGTCCAAGAAAGTGCTTCTAGTGCCCCTCACTGATACCAGTGCTGCTGGGAGGCAGCTCTTTTGTTATAAATGAGAGTGGTAGAACATTGGAAGAGGTTGCGCAGATGCCCCATCCCTGGAACCATCCAAGGCCAGATTGGATGGAGCTCTGAGCAATCTGATCTAGCTGACAGGTGACTAGCTCAAGATGGACAAGATGCACTTTAAATATCCCTTCCAACCCAAATAATTCTATGATTTAGTGAAATGGTACAGTCATTTTTTTTATTCAGAAATAGACAATGGGCTAAGTTAAAATGTTTGACAGTGAATACAGAGCGGGAAGAAGGTTCAGGACACACAATACTCTCGAGTCAGATTGATCAGGTTAAATGTAGTCCACTGTGACTAAACACTTCTCTGTTGCCTCTACTCTGGCAACAGACTACAAGCACTAAGGGAATCTCTACTTGCAGAAGACCCTGTGAACTCAGCGTTAGTAGCAGCCTTGTACAGCAGGATTTCAAGTCCCTCTTTTGAATTAGGGATTTGGACACAGTTACGTAACCCTATAAGCACCAACTTTCAGGGTTTATCACTTGTCAGTGCACTTGTTCATAACACCAGCTGCAGGAAGCAGTTTATTTTCAGCCAGACTTGAGGCAAACAGATGATCTGAACAGAACATACTTCTTTATAAGCTCATATGTCTGTGGTTTGTTTCTATTAGATTATATTGCTTCCTGATGAGCTGATTTCTGGGGCTTGTTCCATTAGTCTGCTCACAGGTTAGAGGAAAGAGCCTGTGGAGATATTTGGAAACGACTGCTTTTAAGTAGCAGAAGCCTGAGATACTGCACTGCTTCATGTTAGGATGCCCATGGGAGTCAAACCTTTGTTCCAGCAGTAAATGAGTTGTTCTTCCATTCCATACAACGTCATAGACGGCAATAAAATTGGGGGAGACTGGCCCAGAGGTGGCAGCCCCCTGCTCAGGGACTGGCTGTGCATTGGTCAGCAAGTGGTAAGCAATTGGATTCTGCATCACTTGTTTTGTATATTCTTTTATAGTAATCATTATTTTCCTTTTCTGTCCCATGAAAACGTCTGTATCTCAACCCAAAAACTTTATTTCTTTTCCCAGTTCTCTCCCCCATCACACATGGTGGGGAGTGAGCAAACGCCTGTGTGCTGCTCAGCTGCCTGCTGGGTTAAGCCACAACAGGAACCTAAGACCTTCCTTTTTTTGGTCTTATAATTACTTTGTAAAGCCCAGGTGCCTCTACCTTCCCTAGCGTGATTTATTTCACCCTGCTGCAGAATTATAGATGCATACTAATATTCTGTTTTCCTTCTCTCAGTTCAGTTTTAGCTACTAGATTGCTTATAGATGTGTGAAAACCTGGCTACCGGTCATTGTATCACATCTAACTTCCTGATCATTGCTGATGGCATATATTACCGTCTTACATAAAATAAAACTCCTAATCAATATTTCTAAAGCTATGAATGATGTCTGAAGTTCTTCTCAGAATTTAGTGTAGAAGAATTTTAGGTAGTTGAGACTCCATCAAATGCAATATTGATTTTTTTTTTAAATTTTTTCATTGCTGGCTAGTAAAAATCACTTTGGAAAAGGCCCAAATGACAAAAGACCAACACAAACTGGAGGTAATCTCTTCTTACAATGTGTTTCTAACATTTTCAAGAAAAAAACCCAAACCACTAGATCTTATGGCAGATTCTCTGTGTAGAAAGAGAAAGTATTTTTACTTAGTGAACTGTCTGCTATAGCTTGAAAACCATCTGCAAGCACAAAAAACTGTCAAAATTCATTAAGAATAGGATTATTTTAAATTGGCAAGAGTGATCTTCATTTTTCCCACCACTCATTCGCACTTCAGAAATTAAGAGTAAAGGTATCTTTGACATGAAAGCTCTCCTGTTTGAAAATGAGTATTTTTATGTGGAATATTTTGTATAGCAAAAATTTATTGTGAAAGCCACT
Source organism: Oreocharis arfaki (assembly GCA_013398015.1). Lineage (NCBI taxonomy): Eukaryota > Metazoa > Chordata > Aves > Passeriformes > Paramythiidae > Oreocharis > Oreocharis arfaki. The sequence goes on from VZRR01008230.1 coordinate 60,554, forward strand.
ATTCACAATGCCTCAGTGTGCTACCAGAAGTGTCAAAATTGGTTTTGGTTGGGTTTAAAATAATTTTCTTCATAGTAGCTAGTATGGAGTTATTTTTTGGATTTGCCCTGGAAACAATGTTGATACCAGAGATGTTTTTGTTACTGCTGAGCAGCACTTACACCGTATCGGATCATTTAGTTTGGAAAAGACCTTCAAGATCATTAGCCAAACTGTAAACCCAGCACTGCCAAATCCACCACTGAACCATGTCCCTCAGTGCCACATCTACACTTTGTCTCTGTAATACCTCCAGGGATGGTGATTCTATCACTTTCCTGATCTACCTGTTCCAGCACTGGATAATCCTTCAAGGAAGAAATTTTTCCTAATATCCAGTCTCTGGTGCAACTTGAGGCCATTTCCTCTTGTCCTGCCACTTGTTACCTGGGACAAGAGACTGAGCTCCACCTGTTGACACCCTCCTTTCAGGCAGTTGTGTAGAGCAATAATGTCCTTCCTGAGCCTTCTTTTTTCCAGGCTAAACCACCCCAGGCCCCTCAGCTGCTCCTCATAAAACTTGTGCTTCAGCCCCTTAAACCAGCTTCATTGCCCTTCCACGGACACTCTCCAGCACCTCAATGTCCTTCTTGCAGTGAGGGGCCCAAAACTGAACATAGGATTTGAGATGTGGCTTCACCAGGGCCGAGCGCAGCAGGATGGCCATTTACCTGGTCCTGCTGGCCACACTATTTCTGATTCAGGCCCGGTGCCATTGGCCTTCTTGGCCACCTGGGCACACTGTTGCCTCAAGTCCAGCCACTGTCAGCCAGCACTCCTAGGTCATTCTCCACAGGGCTGTTTCCCAGCCACTCTGTCCCCAGCCTTCAGCACTGCACGGGGTTATTGTGACCCAACTGCAGGACCTGGCACTTCATCTTGTTGACCTCGGCCCATTATCCAGCTGATCCAAATTCCTCTGCAGAGCCTTCCTACCCTCCAGCAGATCAATACTCCTGCCCAGCCTGATGTCATCTGCAAACTGATGATACCCTCGCACAGATCACGGATAAAGACATTAACAGAACTGGCCCAAGCACTGAGCTCTGGGGAACACCACTGGTGACCAGTGGATGTAACTCCAGTCACTACGACTCTCTAGACCTGGCCATCCAGACACTTTCTTTTTACCAAGTAAGGAGTGCACCTGTCTAAGCCAGAAATAGCCAGTTTCTCCATGAGAATGCTGTCAGAAATTATGTCACAATCTTCAGTAAAGTCTAGGAAGAAAGCATCCACAGCATTTCCCTCATCTTCTAGTCAGGTCACCCTATCATAGATGGAGATCCAGTTGGTCAAGTCAACCTGCCTTTTACAAACCCACACTGGCTGGGCCTGATCCCCTGAATGTCCTGTCTGTGCCATGTGATGGCATTCAGAATGATCTACTCCAGGACCTTCCCTGGCACTGAGGTCAGGCTGACAGGCCTGTAATTCCCTGGATCCTCCCTCCAACCCTTCTTGTAGGTGAGCGTTGCATTTGCTAACTTCCTGTCATCTGGGACCCTCCTGATTAGCCAAGGCTGCTAGTAAAATAATGCCAAAGTCATGGGTTCAATCTCCACACAGGCCATTCACTTAAAGAGTTGATGAGCCCTCTGCATGCCTTCCTGCTCAGACTATTGTGTGATTCTGTAAATGATCGAAATTGGCTTGGTGAGCACTCCTGCAGCTCCCTTGGATGCATCCCATCCAGCCCCACAGACTTGTGCTGATGTCACGTTCAGCCGATAAGGCAAGGGGAAGACAGAGGAAGCGGGGGATGTTTGGAGTGATGGAGTCTGTTTTCCCCAGTCACCACGACACATGATGGACCCCTGCTTTCCTGGAGATGGCTGAACACTTGCCTGCTCATGGGAATGCACTCCTCATTTTGATGTGCTTGTGTGCATGGCTTTTGCCTTACTTGTTAAACTGTCTTTATCTCAACCCACAAGTTTTCTTGATTTTCCTCTCCTGATTCTCTCCCCTGTCCCACTGCAGGGAGGGAGCAAGTGGCTGTTTGAAGTTTAGTTTCTGGCTTGGATTAAACTCTGACAGTTGGTCAACAGCATCAAATATATTTTAATTTGTATTTGAAGAGAGATGTCAAATATGTATTACCTGACACAGAGAGTGCCCTAAAAATAAAGCAAGATATTGAAAGTAATGAAGCTCAGCTGGTAACAACAGCTCATCATATATTTGTTTCATATTGGTATTTAGTCTGCACAAAAATTCTGAATGTATCAAGCAGAACAATCAAATGATAATGGTAAGTTTAAGAACGGGAAGTTGTATGAGAAACATTATTGCTTATTTAGGTACATTTTTAAGTCTGCAAAGTTATTTCAAAGAGAGAGAATTAAATTTTTTACAAAGTTGCCAGTGTGTTAAAGCTAACCTGCTGGGAATGACTTTCGGTAGCTTGTGATAACAGGTATAAATTATAAGCTTCATGGTTATAAACAACGCATACGTGGATGTGTTGCATCTACTACGCAGCAGAGAAATCTCCTTTGCACTTCTGCATGTGCATATATGAAATGTTTTGGATTTTGTAACTGTAAAAAGCCATTTTGCCATTTAAAGTCAGTATCACTAAGCCTCAACCAGCAAGATTATGACTCTCCAATCCACATTAATAATTCAGTGTAAAATATCTTCATAAAGCTTGTAGCCCTGTCAGAGATAGAAAGTGTTTATATTTTCTGGATACATTACATTAAAAGCAAAAAGCATTTGTGTGCTGCAAGTATTTGCAAGTCTAGTCATCGTGGATGTGTTATGATAGAAGACTGTAATTTTGAACCCAACCCTGCATTATCACTTGTGTTCATTTCTGTGGACAGTACTGATTTGTAACAGGCAACTCATTATAAAACCGCCCTGTCTGGACAGGTGTTATGGGTGAGGACAGGTGGTGAAACCTGAACCCCAAACCATATTCACTTCTGATCTCCATATGGTGCATGAGGTTCTTTAAAAACGCTGGGTTTGGTCCTGCTTGTTAAAACATGTTTCAGGTTTGTGCTTCATTCCATCCTTCTCTTTTTCTCACATCTCTATTTAGTGCCCCCTGCCTGACTCTTAGGGTGACAAGGGGTGCATGCAACTGTCTTTCTACTGAAATCTGCTTTAGCCAGAATGACTAATGAAAGTTGGCCTAGCTACTGTTTGTCAAACCCATGCATGTCATATTTGCAACACAATCAGCCTTTCAAAAGCAGAGGCTTATGTGATCAAGTCTTACTTTGAACTTTTAGATTCTCGTTAGAAGCACAAAGCTTTGTCATGCTGTTGCAATAAATCATATTTTAATAACTGTTAAAACCTTTGAACATAAAGTTTAATAATAACACTTGCAAGAATTAAACACTTTCATGGAGCGTCAGTGCTTATGGCCTAAACCCGTTAGGTGTTCACCACCTGTGACCTATGCTGGGGACCGGGGTTTGCCTTGGAACAGGGGCTGATTGCAACAAACACTGAACAGATGCAGTCAGTAACAGTAGAAAAAACATGTTCTGTTCCAGAGTTTAAAGTTTAAAAACACAGGCCTGAAGAGGAGTGGAGAAATGGGGCAGAATGTGCCACCTGTTCTACCAAGGGTTTCTTTCCCATCTCTTGATTGTTGCTACTTTTTTCAGGAACGGGGATCTGTCTCAGGAATCACCACTGGTGGGCAAGGATTAGCCAAACTTAAAGACCATTACAAGAGAAGGTGGGCTGCAAATAGACTGGAGGAAGAAGTGGGAAGCACATGAAGGCTGAAGCTACAAAGAAATGGTGAGCATTAGTGGAATGGGAGGGCAGAAAGGGTGGGGAACCGACAGGCAACCCATCCAACCTGCTGCATGGCTAGCCCCACTAAATCATCATGGCAGCTGTGTTTCTGCTCAAGCTTCTTGCATGACCTGTCCTGCTAGCTCAGGAGTCTTCTCAGTTTGCTGGATTTGTTTAGAAATGTCGGCCCTCAGAGGGGAATGATCAAGGCATATGGCTGTAGAATCCTGGAAGTTGTTGACCACAAGGGACTGGAGGGTGCAGAGGCTTACAGGGTTATGACTCTGCCAGTGCTGTGTCTTTCCCGCCACACCCTGCAGTGGTGTCAGGGGCTACTTCCCTGCCTGCTCTCACGTTCCCTTCCTGAAGCACTTCTCCTCAGCTACTGAGGTGGCATTAAGCATCTACAGTTGCTCACAGTCATAGCCCTGGTAATGCTGAGGAACATGCAGCAAGCCACCAAGCAGGGACAGCTTTCTCATTGATTCTTCTGCTAATAAGTTATTCAGGAATAAACCCCAAGTCTCATTGTAATGCTTTTATGAGCCTACTTCATAGGTGGAGTCAGTCTTTTGGGTGCTGAAGCATCTTCTGTGATTTGAATCAACAGACTCCTTCCACTTAAGCCACCAAAACTGTATTTTCATGCTTGCCTCACTGCAACTGGAGTACAATTGCTGGGGGGTTGTGTGTATAAGGTATTCATTTTCACTTTTTTTTTCCCGAGTGAAAGATTGCCACAGATGAAAAGTCTAATCAGTTCACAATGATCATTTCTAATTCGGAGGATAAATATGGCCATTTTCTTTACCAAAGACAACCATCTATGTGCAAAACAGAATACCAGCTGTCAGTGAAAAATATATTTTCTTTTTCTTGAATGTAGTTTGGTTTTTGTGGTTTTGGTTGTTTGTTTTGTTTTTTTTTTTTTTNCAGCAATAAACTAAAAGTTATAATCTTGACCTTTGTTGCGTGCATGTGCCCTAGCAGCTTTTTTATAACTGATGGTCTCAAAGAGCTATACAATAAGTGGAATTTTTGTAACTTATAGTAAGCATGTTGTGATTTAGATAAAGTTTTCCTTATAATCAGTAACATCAAGAGTCAAGCTGTTTACAGTTAGTAAGCAACTGCATCAGAGTTCAGATCCTTCACACCTTATCAACGAGGTAATGAGAGATTGGAGCACTGTGTGCACACTTTGGGATGTCTCTACAATGAGCAAAACAGTTTTTTTTTTATTGTTCCATGACACAACATGCAAAAGAACATAGCAGGGTGAACTAAATTTTGTATATAATGAATAAACAAGGAGGGTTGTCACTTCTAAACATTTAACAAGTGTAATCTGGGGTACAATGAGTTAATAATGCCTTTCTAATATAGAAGCACAAAGGCGAGGCTGTGCCTGTGCTGACCTCAGTGCAATCATTTAATGGCTGTAGCATTCATTTCCACCGCTGCTTTCAGTGTCAATAGAGGATCAAAGAGAATCTGGCTTTCTGCTGGCAAAAGTTCTGCCCGAGAACAATACCTCCCCCTTCCAAGGCCTATTTTGGAATTTTCACATGTACTGCATTATGTTGGTTCTTAATATTCTGCATGCTTCATGTTACATGACTGCAAACTGCTTAACCCTTTAATACAATATCCAATCATGCCCATAAGCTCTGACTCACAGTTTTCAATAATTTATATCTTAGGGTACAAGGAAGCAGCAGCACATACAGGAGACCAAAGCAAAGACAAAGCCTTTGCTCATGGCTTTCTACAGCATTAGTACATGTATTTTATACCAGCCTGTCAGTAAAGCTTTGTCAAAGCAGGAAACTGTAAGATGTGCCTTGGGATAGTCCTGCTACGGTTAAACAAGCTGGGTGTGACAGGGTTCAGAACTGGAAGTTGTGGCTTCATGTGGAAATTCCATGAAATCTCCGGCTTTTACCTCAGAAATAGAGTTAAGAGTAAAGCCCTAGTTAGTTTTTCAGAAGTTACACTGATTTTCAAACACAAAAACTTCTATACTGACACCGAGTGACCTTAATGCTTTTCATTATTTAAAGATTCCGGTCAGCCTTTATGATGGATTAACCAAGTTCTTTATTGAAAACTGGTAGATCTCCAACAATCAGTGATCATCACCAGGCTACATACAATGTGCAGAGTGCATTCCCAATTAATACTGTCTCCACGTACGTGTTACTTCCAAAGGACTAATCTTCAAAAATCAGGAGAAAGAAAAGAGACAAAAATCAACTGTGAGAGACCATATTTTAAACATAAATGTGAATGGAAATTAGGTCTTCAAGACACATTTATTGCAAGATCAGAAAGCTGCACTCTGTCACCTGTTTTGATGGGAAAAACTAGTATTGTTTCAACAAGGAATTGAAAACAACTACTTGACATAAACAATATATGAAAATGGTGAGGGAACTATGCATAGTGATCAATATAAAAAAATTGCTCTGTAAATTGATAACAGGAAGCTAGAAATAGTAAGCATAATCCATAGCAGATATTTTCTACATACATTACAATAAAAATGAACTCATAGTGAGGGCATAGGTTCTCCTAAATTGCAATGCATAAACTGTTACGATAATTTTTTAAAAAGGTATTTGGTGCAGGGTTCTCGTTTGGTTGTGGCTTTGTGTGTTTTTTTTTTTATTTTTTTATTTTTTAAATGACTTCAGGAGATCAGCCAAGAACATTCCTCCACTTGATGGCAACTGCTCTTTTTTTTGTCAGCAGTATTTTGTTCACCTGGAAGGAAATGTTTAAAGTATAACTCATTTGGCAATCGCTTTTGGTAAAATCATTGGCTGGCCAAAAGAGGTACTATTTCACCTGGGGATATCATGTACTATATACCTGCCCCAATCATGAATACAGAGTCAGGGACAGACACACTTCTTTAGTGTTATAGAAATACATGCCCTGAATCCAGGGCTATGTGTTTAAATTAGACAAAAATTCCTAATATATAAAGTAGGAAGCCCATTAGCATGCTATACTTCATAGCAGGCTTATTTTATAATTTTCTACATGGTTTTATTTCAGTTCCACTTTGTAAGTAAAAATCTTTACAGTTCAGTTTGGGCTGAAGTTTGTTCTGTGTAGTTTCCCACTTCACTGACATCCCACTAGTAGCATTTCAAACAATCTAACGAGAGTCTGACTTACCAGTTTGTGGATGTAGGTCCATCCTAACACGTGCAGTTTTATTTTAGTATTGGACTAATATTGGAGGTCATTTAATGCTCTGCAGATTGCAGAGCTATAAGTAGAAAAATTCATTGCAAGGAGTATGCCAGGAAAAAAATTAATATTAAAAAAACACATCACTCCCCCCCCAAAAAAAAAAAATCAAACAAAACTCAACAACAGAACAACGACCAAAGCAAACTAACAAAAACCTACAACGAACACATTCCTTTGGCCATGACTTTTTTGGTTTATGTGTATGATTATAGTTTATCTAACAAAGCAAAGGCTTTCAGAAGAATGGCTTTTACACGGCAGAACATGCCTGTTCTCTCTAACCCCGATGACCAGCCCATACCACTCCTTTGGCTTTGGGCTGTGGTACTTTGCATTGGCCAAACAGCATTTATGGCCACGAGAGCTGGCTGGGCGCGCTGCAGGAGCATCGTGCACCAAGCGCAAGGTGTGAGACAGTGACCTCTGCTATTAGCAGCAGTGGAAGAGGGATCGAGGAAAATCTGGGCTTGAATTGGAAAACTTTAGGGGAGAGAGATTTCCAAGAAGTATTTTAAACAGCATGCCTCAATAGCAGGGTATGAGAGCAGAGGCACACCTATTACTGCTATCCCCAAACTGATCTCTCGGTACTTCGGGAAACTTCTTCCTTACGGGAAACGCCTCCCTGTGCCGGGCCCACTGCCCGGCTCAGCCGAGGCCGGACCGGCCCCGTGGCCGCCGCCGCCCCCGGCGCAGGTCGGGCAGGCAGGTCGGGCAGGCGGGGCGGGAGGCGG
>VZRR01008230.1:68426-78663 GCA_013398015.1 Oreocharis arfaki
GGCCTGGGGCGGGGGAGGCCGGGGCCATTCCCAGCTCGATTCGGCCCCGGGCGGGAAGTCTCTAGTACGAGGGAGCGCCGGCAGGGGCGGGGGCGGGGACGGGGACGGTGAGGAGACGGGAAGCCGCTCTCCTTCTTCTTTCTCCGGCACAAATGTCTCAGAGGTGCCGGTCAGTAACAGGCTTTCGACAAGGATTTTAAGAAAGGGGGTGGGAGGGGAAGGAGAGACATTATTATAGTAAACCATCCCATTCTAGTGAAAGTTTGTAGTTAGACAGGTGTTTGTGAAATACTTCTGCAGGTTATGTAGATTTCCCTATCCCCCAGCATTAACCATCCTTGTGCATACTACTTCAGCTCTAATCGTGATGGTTATATGACAGTAATTTGTTTTGTTTAAAGACGGATCAATGCCCGTGATATTGGCGCTTCAAAATTCTTAGGGCACTTCAAAATTCTTAGGGCACTTCAAAATTCTTAGGGCAAAAAGACCCAGGTAGAGACTGGAGTAAATAGCATCAGTTTGGATGCCCTAAAACTGTTATTTAGGCCACTCTTTCTCTTGAGAGTTTCGTGTTACTGCCTTTTTTTTTTTTTTTTTTCCTGTAATTTCTCTGAGTTTTGGTGATCAAATACAGGAGTGGGCTTTCTCACAAACAGGTATTTAGGTTGAATGGAGTTATACTTTGCTTCTAGAGGAATGCGAAAAAATCTTTCGCAGCACTTTGAAGAATTTGAAGAATTAGTATGTTGATGTCTCCGTCTGATATTAGACATAGTAGTAGCATCAGTGAAAGTTTGGACACAAGAAGTTGCTTGTCTGAAATTCGGGCTTAAATTCTGAAAAGCGGCTGTTTTGTAGTTGAAACATTGTTTAGGCGTTTAAGCAGATGAGTTTTCAAAACTCCCTAGTATCAGGCTCATTTCTCAGAGACTCCCCAGTTTTGAAATAAAGTGTATCTGCTAATGAATGATGTCGGGTGGATTAGTCTGGTTCCCAAAGGGAGGTTACTGCAAAGGCAGAGCACTAGGAGTTTTCCTCCATTTTAAAAATGTTTTTGCTAATGTAGTCTTCTGAGTTGTGCTGCCTGTTAAAGTAAGATGTAGATAATTTAGAATATTTCCAGAAAAAGATCAACAAATACAGGGTATAAAATAGAATCTTCAATAATATTAGCTAATTGAAGTCACATAATCATCTGTGGTAAGGTGACCTAGGTTGCAAGTTCCTTCTGCTCTTTAATTTCTTCTTTGGAATTTTAACTCATTATCCAATTCATAAATTGTCATCCATTCGTCTTGAAAGTTTGTCACCTCTGTGAGGAAACCCAGCATCCCTTAAATGATTGCTGTTCATGCACATGGTGTCCTGTCTGGGACTCCGTGTCTGAAAAACAGTGATACATTCTTGGTGAAGAACTTGTGCCTTCGAGTGATACCAGCAGTACCAAATGAAAGGTGGCCAGGGACGGATTCCTGGGCAAAGTGTCCCTGCCTAACACATCTCTTTGTCTCAGAGCTGACTAATTGGGCTAGTCCAGGTCAGACTCCAATAACTGGCTGACAGTGGAGCAGTGTGGGTGAGATGCACCCTGCTTTTATTTATTTATTGACCTCCTTTTATTTAGCCAGGTATCCCCACTTGCTGAAGGTCTCAGCACACTGATGTTGATGTAATAAAAAGTTTTTTAGAGCCCTCAGTTTTGTTGCCTGCGGAAAGAAGGCAAAGGAAAGGTGGCTAATGTACAGGTTGGCGGCAGGAATAGTACATAAAGGAACCTTCTCCAAGTGACTTACAAAAAATTAGCATTCAGCTGCTCAAGCATTTTCTGTGGCCTACCATAACATGCAGGTTGCAGGATGAGGTAGAAGTTTAACGTATCTGGTGGCCTTGGATCAGCTCTCTGAGTAAGTCCTGATTGTACAAACAGTGGTTCACTATAGGAACTTGTACACGTTCATGGGGTTGAAATGTGCTGTGTGTCTCCTTACTGCACAAAGGTGCTACAGTTTTATCCCTTTAGTAAAGAGCAATCTTAACTACTTCCACTGGGCAAAAAGGAGGAGTGCTATTTTAGGGAGTTAACAGTAATTACAGAATCATAGAATGGTTTGAGTTGGAAGGGACCTTAAAAATCATGTAGTTCCAACCCCCTGCTGTGGACAGGGACACCTTCCACTAGACCAGGTCACTCAAAGCCCCATCCAGGCTGACCTTGAACACCTCCAGGGATGGGGAGTCCACAACCTCTCTAGGAAACCTGTTTCAGTCCCTCACTGCCCTTATAGTAAAGAATTTCTTCCAAATATTTAATCTAAAGCTACTCCCTTTCAGTTGAAGCCATTCCTCCTTGTTCTATGAGTACCTGCCTTTGTCCTATCAGTACATGCCATCCCCAGCTATGCTGTAAGCTCCCTTTAGGTACTGGAAGGTGCTACAAGGTCTCCCTGGTGTCTTCTCTTCCCCAGGCTGAACAGCCCCAACTCTCTCAGCCTGTGCCCTGTTTATTTGGGGCATGCCTTAAAGATCTTTTTGTCATTAAAGCTAGTTAAAAATCCAGATTTTGCCACTCACTTTTTATGTGAACAGAATATTTGGAGTCCCCTTCTAGATACCCGTGAATTAAGCCTAATGTTTGATTTTGGAAGTGTCATTTTTTTATGAGCATCATGTGGTAATAATTATTGCATATCAATGTGTTCACTTTTTCCTGATTACTAATATTTTGTGTCATTCATTAAGGACACCTTGTGCAAATGGTATACCCTGGGGAAGGCAGAAATCTTTTCTGTGTGACAGACCATTGCTTGCATGGTGCTGGTGCTTCTGTTGTAGATTTAGTATGAATAGTTGCACAGGTGCCTGTTGAGCAGAAGGTGCAACAGATGTCTGGAGGGACCACCAGTTACCAGGCATACTGTGAAGCCAGGACTGTGCAAAGGTGGTCCACCTGTGGTTGTATCAAAGTCTTGGGGAGTTTCACTCTTAGCTCCATCAGAAGGAAAGTAAGGCTCATACTCAGTGTGTTGGGGATTTCCCTTTCAGGTTTTATGAAGAGATAAAGAGAACTACTTTACTTCCTTAAAGCAGCAGGAGTCTGTCTGTTTTGGCACAGAAGCCTGAAATTTTCCCTTTTAAGCCAAAGTTTATCTTCACTTTTGTAATTCAAAGGCTGTTAGCTGATGACTAGAGCAGACCTTTCTAAAAATATATGTAGAGTCTGTGAAACAGATCTCTCTTTCACAGGCAGCAGCGTATGTGCAATATGTGACCTTGACTTTAATCTTGTGAGCAGTGTACCCTTATCTGCAGTGTAGGATTTTAAATTGTGCTTTAGAAACGGATAAAGAAATCAGCGGGAGTTTATAGGTTCTGTTGTTAAGTAATGGGGATGAATATGCTTCTGTGATGTTTATCATAGCAAGGAAAATATCAGCTTCAGTTTGTATCATGGTTTTAAAAAGAAAAAGCTGACATGTGATTTGGATGCAGCATTTAATCACAAGATACCTTTCCATTTTAAGTTGTGTGCCAGTGTTCTCCTCTAATATAGCTGTGGAAGTTCAGTGGAAGCTTTCCAAGAGCAGTAAGCAGTGGATACCCATCCCCCAAATAAAAATCAGCATGTGTTAGCAATCAGGTATTCTTTAAGGGCTACTGACTATTTGAAGATGGTCTTTTGTTGAGGTGAGGTGGACTGTTCCATTTAATGTCAAATCGGTCACTGTCCTGTACCTCAACATCATGTCTTACCTTAGTAGTATGAACATTTGTGATATGTGATTACATGCAACTAACAATAATAATGCAATTTGCCTGTTAACCAAAAAAGAAAGGCAGACTGAGCTTTGAGTAACAGAATTGGCCTTTGTTTCTTTGAAACTCAAATGATGTCCCATGAACTGGTCACCTGTATGAGGGCTTGTTGTATTGTTCAGTTGAGGAATAGTGGCGTATTAGATCTGACCTCACACAAAAATGAGTCCTTTTTACTCATATTGCTGGTGATTATCTGTGTGGTGACTTTTCCTCTTAGTAGAAGAATGTGAAAAGCAGATCTTCTCTGTGTGCTGCAGTTAAGTCCTCAGCAGCTCAGTTAGCAAAGTTCATCTCTGCCCTCAGAGAACAGAAAAGCCTATCTGTTTTGTCACCTTTGGGGTAATCTAGTTTTTTTTGGCTGAACCTCAGAAGTAAGAAATACATTCTGGTGTGTCAACTCAGTAATTTTGTTGATAGGTTGCTGATGCTCACACTTTATGAAACTTGTGAAGATGAGTGGACTGTGAGCCTGAGGAGTTGTGCTCACCTCTTGATTGCAAATGTAGGCTTGCCATGTCAACCAGAAATTCTACCAGCCTTGTGCCTGAGGTTTTTCCTTTATTTTGAAAAAAAAAAAAGAAAAGGAGTATTTTTTGCATCCTGAAATAATGACTGCATCTGGGGGAGGAGGAGGCTGAGGGGGTTGGCTTGGTTTTTTGTTTTGTTTTGCTTTTTATAAGACCATTCTGTTTGACTTGGTAGCTGTCTTCTGTTTGTGTGTGTGTTAATCTCTGCTTATTTCTTAATTATTAATTTTTGTCTGTGGACAAATCTTTCTCATTTCAATTTTCTTTTTCTTGAAGACTGAGTGACTGATTTTTCAGCAAAACCTTTTATAGTTAGGTTCTTTGAGCAGTATTGATCTCTGACCGAGTTAGCAGTATGCAGGTCTGATCATGTTCTTTAAAAACTAGTTTGATACTGGGGGATAAGTTTATTTTATTTAATTTTCTTCTAAAGACCATCATAAACCAGAAACAAGGCATGTGCCATTTTGTGGTCAGATGCGATGCTTACTGTGAATTCCCTACAGCACACCCACCCATTGCTGGCCAGAGTTGAGACAGCATCTCCTGGAAAGGACAAATTATTTCTCCCACATGCAGAGACTGGCATATGTTAATGTTAATCCAGTGCTTGCCTCTCCTACACAAAGGCAGCAAAAGCAATGTGTAGGAGAAGGATGAGGCTGCTTTTTATTGTCTCTTGGAAGATTCTGTGTAGCCTAGAAGAGCTGCTAATTGTGCTGGAGAGTAAGTCTTACTGAGTTTCCTTATCTCTAGCTCATCCTGAACAGAGGAAAAATCTTCTAAACCTTTCCATTTGGCATTTAAAGCTGAGAGCTCTTTCTGCCGCTGTCCAGGCTTCTTCACTCTCCTTAGTGGCTGTGAGATCTCTGGTAACCTGCTCCTGTTCTCTGTAGCTCCTCCACCAGAATGAGATTTGATTTTGTGAAATACCTATTTATTTTTATTTGGAGGGGAAAAGAAAGCAGAAGAAATTATCTCTATCAGAGGAAGCTGCTGTTGGACAGTCTTAGATGCTAAAAGACATCTGGGAAGATGTGTTGAGTGGCTGGAGAAGGTATTGTAAAAAGAAGCTGTAGTATGGGAAGTGTAACTGCACAACCAGTGGCAATTGTTTTGTAAAAATAAAATATGCATATGCTCATGTAAAATCTTAACACTTCCTGTTGATTTCAAGTCAGCAGCAGTTATCTAAATAAGATCTTATCTAAAGAATTGATATCAAAGAAGCAGCATGTGTTGAGCATAAAGTGTGTTCAATCCCAAATGCAGTAACATGAGCTGTGTGTTAGTTTCAGATGTTTTCCTCTGCCTACATGGAAGTAATAGATACTCTTAAGGAATTCCTTACTCTGCCTTTCAGGGCTCAGAAGATGGTCTACCCTGTGCATGACTGATCTTTCAATTGCTGTTCATGGTGGACATAGCTCTAAATGAAGAGTAGTCAGTGATAATTACTGTAATATTTCAGCACGGAAAACAGTTTTAATTACTTTGAGGTTTCGTTAGTGGAAAAAAAAAGAAGTGTGGAGCAGGAAAGGAAAGTCCCAAACCCTGTAAACCTGATACAGCTGACATGAACTCAAAATATTCAGTGGTATTTTAGAAATAAATAGTCAATCAGTTGGGACTAGATTCTTTGCAAGAAGAAATAATCATACATAGACATTAGATTTTTTTTTAATCGATATGTAGATGTAAAAAAATATTAGATTTGGGAAGATAATTTATGGAACTCCACAGATGCTGCAGGGTATCAGCCACCCATTTTTTAAAAAAATTGCACTTTTAATTAAAAGATACATTATCTCTAAAATTAATGCCTGTACAAGATGTATATTAGTATTTGAAAGTATTGAAACCGGCAGATGTTCTTCTTAGAAGAGCACAAGATGCTTTTTATCTCTTACTCAAAAATTGGAAATGCACCAAAGTCTTTTTCCTGCAAAATACTGTATCAGTGGTACTTTCTTTCTTCCGTTGCCTTTGTGTCCTCTTAGATTCTCCTGTTTGTCCTCTTGGGTTGTTATGGTGTTGCTATATGTGAGATGTGTGTTGATTTCTTCCCAGCCTATTACTGTATGTTTTTGTGTGATACATGGATTTTTTTTCTCTTTGTAGTATTAAATATAAGATTATTAATTAAAGAGTGTATATATGTTTCCACCAGAAGCTATCTGCTTCTGGTGTTCCTGCACTTATACTGGAATTTCCTCTGCCAAATCAGAGCCTGGAATCTGATGCCCTTGAAATTTCCATTAGATATTATGGTAGCAATTCCCATTTGTGCACTGCTTGTCAGAATTCAGGGATGCTCCCTGTGTAAGGACAAACGGACAAACAGAGAGGTGAGAGGTCAGTTTTTGCGGATCAGCTTGATTCATTGCATGCCTGGTGTCAGAGAGATTGCTTGGATGTGAAAAGACTGTCGCTGAATTCAGGAAGGCCATACTGCAGAACACTGCATAGATATGAGAGATTGATAAATGTGTAGACAGCACAGTATGTTTGGAGAACAGGAAGCCAGTAGGATGCTTAACTTGGAGAGGATATTTAGGAAGTAGTTTGAGCTTCCAAATGTCTCATGCTTTTTATAATCCATTGTTCTTGGCCCAAGCCATCAATGCAGATGTTTTCCTTTGTGTGACACTAAAGTACTGGTAAGGCAAGTGTTGCGATAAGAAGCGACACAGAGTCCCCAGGCAGGTGCAAAGGAGAGCTGCTTTGTTGCAAAAACCCGGCCTTTTAAGCAGTTAGCTGGTTATCAGTTTACATAGTTTTAGAGTATAACAAACATGATTCAACCAACCACCATACACCATGATGTGAGCACGTGATGGTCATGCAGCATGTTTTTCTGCCCCTAATTCAGCTGTGTCTCTTTCACACAGTCCTTCTCTACTTAGCTGAAGAAACAGGCCTGAGCTGTGATTTTACAAAGGCAACGAGGCCTTCATTTTGTAAGGTTTTACCTATATGCAGCAGGCGGGCTTTTAATTTTTTTTTTTCCTTCCCTGAGCTTAAAAAGGGGGCTTAAAAAAGATGAAATTCTCTTTAGGAATATGCCAGCTTGGGGTTGGTATAATTATTTTCTCTTCCTAAGTTAATAATGCTGTTAGTGTTACCGTGTCTGCATGTAGAGAACCACTGTTTCCTGTCACATTTGGTAGAAGGGAATGTGTTTTGAGGAGGCATTAGGAAAAGGGTGGTGTCAAGACGGAAGGTGTGGGACTGGGATGTCAGAGTTATGGAAAAACAGGTATAGTAGGGCAGGGAGGCATAAAGACAGGCCACAAAGCATTAAAAAGTCAGCCTTAATTAGTTTAATTTCTGGTGAGTCAAGTTGTTAGGCTCCTGGGCCATATTTGTGTCAGCCCAGATGGATCCTGTGCCTTGGTGCTCTTTGCCTCTTCACTTTCTGCCCTGCTGGAGAGAAGTGATGGTCTGTGAGATGCCTGTGGTGGGGATGTGGCCCCAGGTAGGCAGCTCTTGTGAGAGTGGCATCCAGGGAAGTGTGAAGTCACTCTTTTTTCCCCAGTATGTGAAATACATGTATTAAATTGTAAGGCAAGACTTTAGGAGAGGAGTCTTTCTCTCCACAGTATTTTATTTCTCCTTCTTGCTTTCAGCATTGTCCTGACTCACTCCTTGTTTATTGTAGCAGCCAGGAGAATATGGCTTTCACATGAGAAGTAAAAACCAGATGATGTTTCTGTGCTCGTTCAGATTGGTCCCTGGAGCACCAGGATCTAAAATACTTTTAAAAGAAAGCTAAGAACATGACTGGACACGTTTTTTATCACTTATGGTCTTCCTAAAAGAGAGAGATGTGATCACAAGGATGTGATATTTTGGTGACGTCGTTAGCTGTGAAGGATGATTACACAACTAAGCTTACTTCTTCTGCCAATATGCAGAATAATGTTCTAAATTAAAATTTGGAAAGATGACAGGAAGCTTATTTGAAGAAATATTCATTAATTAAATTAATGGTGTGTGAATTAATTTCATTAATGCACAATTAAACACCAAATATCACTGTGTGTACCCCTTTGCAAACTTATGAACAGGTCAGGTGAAATTACACAGTCATCAGAAAGTTTCTCCTGTAATTTCTTCCAGAGGAAGAAGTTGAAACTCTGGGCTTTCCACATGTTTATGTTCATGCCACACAGCACATTAAAGATGTCATAATTCAGTAATTTGGAACTGATGGTACCAGTAATGTGTTCCAGCGTATGTTGCCTTTCTTTAAAAAAAAAGACTTTGTATTGCTGTTGAGTAAAATACACTGTTCATCTGCTATGCCGTTCATTTTCCAAGTAATATATTAAGGAGTGTAGCTTATTAAATGTCTCAGAGTTGCATTTTTATTATTTGTATGCCTGCCTATAATTTCTTTTAATGTTAAACAGTTTGAATTGTCTAAAAACAAAATGTTACTTGGCTGCTCTGGCAGTATGCAACTTTCTTTAAATCTGTCGTTGTCTTTGATTCGTCACACACTAGGAAAATATTCATTACATATTTAATCAATTTAGGAGTGTGTAAGCCCAGTGATCAGAGTGACATTTCTTTTCTTAATACCTTGTCCAATCTCCTTTGTGATGGACAGTTTGCTTTGATAATGCACCTTGCCTTGTCATGAGACTGGATAAAAAAAAGATGAATGAAAGTGGTTACCTAGCAAGAACTCCCTGCCTGGCTGACTGAATGGCCTAAAATTAAAGACTGCATGAAAAAGAAGCTTTTGCCATCCACGGAGGTGTTGCTTTCTTCTCCCAACACGCATAAACTTGCTAGTATTGCTTAGTTGGGAAGCTGACCAAATTAGTGTTCAGACGAAACTGTATGTAGGAAACCGCACTCCGTTGTGCGTCATAGAGTTTGTATTCACAACAGATGAAACATTTGATTAATGAGTAAATTCCCATAAGATTGCAAATTCCTCAGAAGTAGCATAGTGTTGGCAAGCATTGGAACGGGCTGCCCAGGGAGGTGGTGGAGTCACCATCCCTGGACGTGTTCAAGAAACGACTGGACATGGCACTCCAGTGTGCTCTAGTTGACAAAATGATGATTGGTCACAGGTTGGAGTTGATGACCTTGGAGGTCTTTTCCAACCTCAAAGATTCTATGGTTCTGTGATATCATATTAGGTTGTCATGAAATGTAGCAATATGATAATGTTCCTCCTTTTACCACTTTAGCATGGATGTTTATTGACAGGTACAATGCTGCCAAGACAGCCTAATATCACAAATGTGGGATGGCTGTTTGCCCTTCTAAAAAGGAGATAATTTAATGTTACTATAAGTGCGTGAAAATATGTGCCATTTAAATTCATTGGAAGTGACTTGGAAGACTTGGACTACATGCAAAATAAACTAAAAAACATGTAAGCTATGATTTGGGTAGCATGTAGTTACATGCAAGAGACATTAAAATGCAAGAATAAACTTTAAGGGATGGCTCAAAAGGTGTACTTTTAAGATAGACTAAGGCAATAAGAGTGAGACACCTCTGAACTGCACTGCAGCTCACTTTTTCATGGGGACAGAGCAGCCCACGTAACTGGGGCCCACAAATTCCTTTCCATTTAGTTTTTTCCATTTCTGGTGTGACTGAGGTGCATGCTCCTGACAGATTTTTTCCTGGTAACAAAATTAAGCCCTGTTTTTGCAAATTGTTAGCTCTTTAGATAACGTTTGATCTGTGAATTGTCTTAGTATCGCTCCAAACTCACCAAGAGCAGAAATACAGAAGGGAGAAAACTATGACAGTTGTAAAGGGAAAATCACTTTCTGTGTATATTAAATATACCCAAAAGCCATCTTAATTTGCAAAGCTGGAGTCTTAGTGAGAATCAGTCTTCCTTCCTTCCTTCCTTC
>VZRR01008238.1:0-15192 GCA_013398015.1 Oreocharis arfaki
GGCACCTCAGCTGGGCTGTCAGCCGTGGTGCTTTCCTAGAGTAAAACCCCTTAATTCTGGTAAACCTTTATGCTTGCTCTAGCTTCTCTGAAATCTTGGTATTAATTTTTTTTTTCAGGGTTTTCCCATATTGGCATTTTTCCTTCCAGATTTTTATCTGGAAGTCTGTGCTGTTCTTCATCTGTTCTGCAGACGTGGAACTGTAGCGTATTAATGGTATCCACACCTGCCAAATTACTGGTTAAGTCTTGTATTGTTGTCATTTACAGCGAGACAGTGATGATGATGATGACGATGACGACCGAAGCACCGATCGGGAAGATGGGCCACTGGAAGAGCAGATAGAGCGCTTGCAGGAAAAAGTAGAGTCAGCCCAGAGTGAGCAGAAAAATCTCTTCCTTGTTATATTCCAGGTAATGATGGGCAAAGTCTCTTCTTACTTTAGGTTTAGAAGTTAACTTGATTCACAAGTCTT
Organism: Oreocharis arfaki; assembly: GCA_013398015.1. NCBI lineage: Eukaryota > Metazoa > Chordata > Aves > Passeriformes > Paramythiidae > Oreocharis > Oreocharis arfaki. The sequence goes on from VZRR01008238.1 coordinate 476, forward strand.
CAGCATCACTTGTATCTTGGGCATCTTCTGAGAATAAGAATGTGGAAAGGGGTTGATGAGTTTACTGTGGATTAGAGTCAGTCCAGATCATCCCTCTGCAAAGACTGGTTCTGAGAAGGATCTGATGAGTTTCAAGTGTTTAGGAGCAGGGGAGTTCTGCTAGCACACAATTTCCTGAACAACCAGAAGGTAACTGGTTTATTTTCATACTGAATTCAGTGTTTGCCGAGCAAAAAGTTATTCTCACAGTGCTGTTCAAAGCTTCTGACTCCAGATCCTCTTACCTGAGGTTAGGATTCTGCTTTAATTTGATGAGACTGAATAAGTTTGGGTTTTTTCCTCTCTACTGCAGCGTTTCATTATGTTGTTAACGGAGCACTTAGTGCGCTGCGAGACTGGTGGAATCGATGTATTTACACCTTGGTACAAGAGCTGTATAGAGAGGTTGCAGCAGATCTTCCTGCAGGTAAGGTTCATTTCTCAGTTGGGGGCTGTTGGCAGGGCCATGCTGCATTGGGAAAGCTCCATTAATAGAGAGCTGAGTGCTCCACGAGAGTAGCAGTAGGTGGCAGCAGCACATTTTCCCCAAAGGCTGGGGTGGGGTGGGGTTACAACTCTGGCTCTGGCCAAATCACTGCCACAGTCCACTAGAGTGACTGATCCTGAGTGGAGAATTCCCTCACAGTAAGAATACTGCAGAAATATTTTAATATGTGATTATGAGTTTCGTTGACTTCCACTTAACTGTGTGTTTATAGTAAGGGAAAATTGTGAGCTAACAAGAATGCTAACATAGACATGTTTTAAATGAGTGAATTAAAATATTGCAGGATTCCTTTTAGTGATATGCCTAAATAGCTCTTAAGCATAATTTTTGAATATTTGGCTCTGTATTAAATCAGTTAACAAGCACCGGTAGCTGGATGAAAGTGACTAGTTACAGGAAGTTATACCTGTGTGGGGACAAGATATGTTGAAGAATGGGAGGGGTGGTGTAATTCCCCCTTGGGATGAACCCTTCCCTGGTAGTAGATGTGTCTTCAGAGGAAAGGAAGTACCAGCAGTCTCCTGAGGTGCTTGCAGTGGCATTGTGACCTGCACGCAATTCAGGATCCATGAGTGAAGACTTACAGCGAGCACAAGGCAGGGTTTCAACACAGGCTTCGTTCTTGGAGTTAGTAGTGGCTCTGTATTGTGCTTTTCTTATCCATGGCTGCTATGTTGTGGAAATTAAATGTGCTAAACAATTCAGATAAGAACGTTTGTAGTTCTTATGTGTCTTGACTTCTCTGCCTATTCGGATATAAATATAAAAACAGTAAACATATGTGGTTTGTTTTTGTTTTTTTATCTGCCAGCACCACCAGATAATCCAGCAGTACATGGTGACACTAGAGAACCTCCTGTTTACAGCTGAACTGGACCACCACATTCTGGCTGTGTTTCAGCAGTTCTGTGCTCTGCAGGCCTGAGGGATCATTCACGGACAGAGTCTTGTCTGCAGGACTTTAGTGAATTTAATTTTTTTTTAATGGCAAAACTTATTATGGGGATGGAAGAATTTTTTGACTAAAACTGGCTTTCATGTGCTCCGATATAAAAAAGTAGAGTATTCAAAAAAAAAAAAACAAACTGTGTAAGCATCGTAAGCCTTAAAAGATACGACTAATAGGGGATATTTGTGAAGTAAAGTATTAATTCTTTTTGTTGTCTTTTAATTTAGTTTCACTCTTCGCTTCATGATAGTAATTTTATTTCTCCCCTCTTGCCTATATAAAATAAAAATCAGGCACACTCCTCCCCCCCCCAAAAAAATTCCTAACCTCACAACAAAAAAAAGCCAACCTCAAGCAATTTTAATTTGTTACCTCTGTTTGTCCCTTAAATCAAATGAGTTGCAGAAATGAGGAACAATTTGTGGTGTTTTGTGAGTATGAAAGGGGATGCACCTTCTCAGTGAGTAGTGTGGTTAAGTTCTCTAGTATATGGCATAGGAAAACTGTCTTAACTTTGGGCATGTGAAACACGTTTTCAAAGTAGCATAGAGCATACAAATTTGTTTTATTACCAAGCCCGTAGATTTTCACAGTTTGAAAGAACATGTAATACAATTGAAATACGTTTTTTAAATGTATTGTCTAGTGTCTTATTACAGTATCTATAAACAGTCAGTAGAGAAGCTTCATGGACCACTTCTGAAAAATGCAATTCTTTTTGCAGAGTGGTCAAGAAATCATGAACTGCTCTTGGTAGCAGTCTTCACGGATAAACAAAGACAGTAAGCAAGAGCAGGAGTGGAACAAACTTGACTTCCATGCTGCAAGCCTTACCTGGGTGTCGGGAGCTCCAGTCCCAGATGCCAGGAAGGGGACAGGATAGTGCTGAGTTTGTTTATTTCCTTCAGCCTGTAACTCATTGGACTGTCACGTTTGCGCTGGGCTGGACCTGCAGGCCTGCAGGATGTCAGAAATCTTTCTGGCTAGTGACAGTGGATGAACCAAGTGCTCTCACCTCATCTGGCTTGGCAACAATTGCTGCATGTGCTACGCTTCCCTCGCTTTAAAATGCGACAGCAGCCTGTTGCTCCCATGTCTTCAGAAAGTGTTTTGATGCCGAATTAAGTGATACATTACAGAGACTTGGACTGGGAGAACACAACTGAAAATAGGGTAGGCTTAGTTTTGAGCTAGGCCAGTAACATGAGGTACATAAGAGCCAAACCAGAGTGTTCTGTACCATGGTGAGCAGCAGTGAATGGCAAAGACACTGCCTTAGGTGCTCAGGTCTGTCAGCGTGCAGGGAGCTTCCAAGCTGTTTATGGTCTATTCATTTTGCAGGTGAATGTTTTAAAGAATTTCATACCCAGTGCTATTTAGTTTTAGCTTAGGATATTACGTGCTTTGAGTAATTTTGTTCCTGTACAAATTATTTTTTCAGGTATTATACCTAGAAATGCATTTAATCTGTACATTGACCAATGACCTCCTGACCAAGCAAGGAGGGTAAAAAATGGAACATTTTGTTTTGACTGTTCACCTAAGTTTGTGTGCGGCCTGTAGCAATCTGATATATTCTCATAGACTTAGATCTGTTACTTCTGCTTTTTCTGCTTGCCCTTTCTGACCTGACTGATTCCCCCCCCCCGCCCCCCAATTCTTTCAGGTGTACTGTTGTTTGTTGTAAATTTGCTTTATGCAAGGATTTTGTCGGTCATGCACGGACTTATGCTTCAGATCTTTCTCTGTTAATGTTCTTGAGTAATCAAATAGAGTTTCTTGTTGTTTTTTTTATTTTTAGGAAACATTTAATACTTTAAAGGTTTTAATTGGAGTTTAATAGTTTTTTCACTGGCTTGGGTCAGTATCAGTTCTGATATTAACTAATGGTGAGGGTTCTGACTGTAAATGTGACTTCTGTAAAACCGGTAATGCAGTTAGAACTTGCAAACCTGTAACTTTCTTTGAGCCTTGACAAATACTGATGCTGGGGATACAGTTGCAAATGCTTGAGTGTAATCCTGTGTTTTAAAACCAAATAGCAATGTGTTTCAAAATTGATTTAACTTCCAATCATGCCAAGCTTTGAGCATGGGCTTTGATTGCATTTCTTGAGTCTGTTGGACACCTTCACCTTCTTTTAGGTCTAATGGTGTACACCTGACTTGACTGAGAAATTGTCTGGATCTGTAGAAAAGAAAGTGAAACGCTTATGTAGTAGATACCAGCAGCTAACTGCAGAAACTTTGAACTGCTGAAGCATGAAGTGGTGGATAGTGTAAAGATGCTGTAGAAATATGGTGTGGTTGGAAAAAAATGCACACTTAAAGACAAAAATAAATGAAGGTGAAGCAGGTTGCTGCTGAGAGTGTTTGTCCAGTCTCTTTGGGGGACACTGAAGCAAAGCAGTCTTGCTGGGTTATGCTGGTGTTGAATGCAGAGAGTCTTAAGCAGTTTTGTTTCCTGGCACTTGTGCTGGTACCCTGACTAACACACAAGCCTTCACCTCCTTGCACTACGGCTCGTCTAACATGCTGCCCCACCTGCAGCCGTGTGAGGCAAGCCTGTGTGCTGCTAGGTGCCAGGAGGTGCTGATGCAGAACTTTTCCCTCTCTCTTGCCACCTCCTGTCCTCTGGGAAGGAGAGGTGCTGCTGCAGGAGGGCAGGAGGGTGTGGGCTGGTGGGGCTTGCTGCGCGGTGGGGGGGATGCTGCAGCGTGCCCACAGTAGGGCAGTAGTCAGTGATCACCCCCCTCTGCCCTGGAGAAGAGTTGAGGAACCCAAGACAACACAGGGTTGTGAAATCGTGACATGGAGGACTACCTCCAACATCCCTGCCAGGCCCTGCCTCCCTCCTCTAGCCAAGCCCCCGTGCCACTTACTTAGGTCTTGCAAGGCCCTAAATCCTCTGCTTGGTGGGCAGGCAGGTTACTATGTAGCTGCAGATGAGAACATTGGAAAAGTGAAGACCTATTATTGGAACTTTGGAAAAGTGAGGACCTATTATTGGAAACATCATCTGCCTTTCCCAGGCACTTTATCTCCTCTAACAAAACCACAGAGTCAGTTAGGTTGGAAAAGACCTCTGAGGTCACCAAATCCAACCTATGACTGAACATCACTTTATCAACAAGACCATGGCACTAACTGCCGTGTCCAGTCTTTTCCTTGAACTCCTCCAGGCATAGTGACTCCACCACCTCCTTGGGCAGCCCATTCCAATGTCCAGTCACCTTTTCTGTAAAGAAATCTTCCTGGTGTCTGACCTGAACCTCGCCTGGTGCAGCTTGAGGCCCCAGTGCCCTGTCACTGGTTGCCTGAGAGGAGAGACTGACCCCCAGCTGGCTGCAGCCTCCTTTCAGAGTTGCAGAGAGCATAAGGTCACCCCTGAACCTCCTTTTCTCCAGGCTGAATAAGCCCTGTTCCCTCAGCTGCTCCTGGGCCCTTCACCAGCTCCATCGATCATCTCTGGGCTTGCTCCAGCACCTCAATACTCTTCCTGAATTGGGGGGCCCAGAACTGGACACAGAATGCGAGGTGTGGCCTCACCAGTGCCAAGCCAGTCCCACTGTTGCTGACACAGGCCATGATGCCATTGGCCTTCTTGGACATGTGGGCACACTCCCAGCCAGATGCTGGCCAGCACCCGTAGGCTCTTTTCCACTGGGCCTCTTTCCAGCCACTCCGCCCCAGCCCATAGCTCTGCATGGGGTTGTTGTGACCCAAGGGCAGGACCTGACACTTGGCCTTATTGAACCCCATACCTTTGGCCTTGGCCCGTTGATCGAGCCTGTCCAGGTCCCTCTGCAGAGCCTTCCTGCCCTCCAGCAGATCAACGCTCCCGCAGAGCTTGCTGTCATCAGTGAATTTACTGAGAGTACAGTCGATCTCAGCAGTAAAGATGTTCAACAAGACCAGCCCAAATACTAATTCCTGAGGGACACCACCAGTGACCAGCCCCCAGCTGGATGTGACACCATTCACTTCCTCTCTCTGGGCCTGGCCGTGCAGGCAGTTTTTGACCCAGCAAAGATGCACCTGTCCAAGCTGTGGGCTGCCAGCTTTTCCAGGAGAATGCCATGGGAGATGGTATCAAAGGCTTTGCTGAAGTCCAGGTAGACAACATCCACAGCCTTTCCCTCATCTTCTTGGCAGGTCACCTGTTCATAAAAGGAGATCAGGTTGGTCTGGCGAGAACTGCCTTCCCCAAACCCTTCTTGAATTTGGCCACCTCACTGGCCAACCCAGTCATCCTAGACCTCCCTGGTTATCCAGGACTGATGATGAATGATGCAGAGCAGCTCAGTGAGCTCTTCCGCCAGCTCCCTCAGTGCCCTTGGGTGTATCCCATCTGGTCCCATGGACGTGGGTCTAATGGCTCAGCAGGTCACTACTTCCTGCTGGATTACAGGAGGTCTATGCTGCTCCCTGTCCCTGTGTACCAGCTCAGAGTCTGGTTGCCCCAAGGACAACTGGTCTTTCTGTTAAAGACTGAGGCAAAGAACCCAAGTATCTCAAGCTTTTCCTCATCCTTAATTACAATGTTCTCCTGTGCATCCAGTAATGGATGGAGTTTCTCCTTGACCCTCCTTTTGTTGTTACAGAGTTTATAAAAACTCTTTTTATTATATTTCACAGCTGTGGCCAGATTGAGTTCCAGCCGAGCTCTCATCTAATTTTCTCTCTACGTGACCTACCATCATCCTTGTACTCTTCTTGAGTTGTCTGCCCCTTTTTTCAAAGGTCGTAACCTCTTTTCCCTGAGTTCCAGCAAAAGCATTCTGCTCAGCCAGGATGAACAGGAAGACCAGGCTGGTCTTCTTCCACGATGGCTCATCATCTGGCGCATAGAGACAAGTCTGCTCCTCCACCTTTCAAGATTTCCTCCTTAAAGCAGGGCCAGTCTGCATGGGACCCCTTTGTTATTAAGGGGTTTCCCAAGGGACTCTCTGAACCAGTGTCCTGAATAGGCCAAGGTCCACCCTCCAGAAACGCAAGGCAGAGGATTTGTTGACCCTGTTCCTTACCTACCAAGGGTTGAAGACTCTTATCATTTCATGGTTGCTGTGCCCAAGACGGCCTCCAACCACCACATCTCCTTCCAGCCCTTCTCTCGTCATGAACTGCAGAACTACTGGGACACTGCCCTGGTATGCTCAGACTGGAGTTTAGGAATGGTGTTCCCCAGTTCAGTGTTCCCACTGAAACACTCCAAACCAGGCACAACTTGCTCACTTGCCCCAGCAGGATGGGGATGAGAATTAGAAGCACAAAAGGTGAAGATAAAGCATTGAGATAAGAAAAATTTACTGGAAACAGCAATGAGGTAGGAAACAAACAGTGTCAATGTTAGTAACAGTGTGCGAAACAAGAAATCAATTCACACGCAAATGCCCACCCTGTGAAACCCAGTGTGACCCTGACTGGAAAGGACCCTCTTCTGCCCACCCCGTGTATGGCGTGAGGTGGTACAGGAGAACCTCGGGGTCTGGGTTATGCCCTTCCTGGCTACGGCAAAAAGTAACTATCCTGGCCAGAACTAGGACAGCTCACTTGCCAGCTGTCCATTCTCTTCCACACACTCCAGGAACCTCCTAGACTGCCTCCTCTCCCATGCTTTCAGCAGACATCCCACAGTCTCCCACGAGAACAAGGGCTAGTGATTTTGAAACACCAGCCACCTTCTTACAGAACACTTCCTCTGTCACTTTACCCTGGCTGGGTGGTCTGTAAGAGACTCCTCCTGGGATGCCTGCCTTGTTGGCTTTTCCCTGATCCTCACCCACAGGCACCCAGCCTTATCATCACTGCCCTTGGGCTCTGTGCAGTCAAAATCCTCCCCAATGTATAGAGCCACCACCTCTGTTTCCCCACCTGTCCCTTCTGAAGAGCTTATAACCATCATGGGAACACTCCAGTTACAGAGTCATCCCACCATATTTCCATAATGGCAAATATGTCATAGTTTTCCTGCTGACAATTTCAGTTCTGCACAGCCACAGCGAGCAAGGCTCACCAAGGAAATATCCAGACACTTCCCTGTAATCTGCCATATTTACAATGGTAAATAAATGTAGAGCCACTAGCCTAGAACATGTTCCTTCACTTCAGCAATTTCCACATGCATCCCCTAACAGCTGCAAGAATGAGAATTTGAAATTTAAACTTGGAGGTAAATACACCCTCTACAGAAAGCGAACATCATTCAGGTGCATTTAAGAGAGCTCTGCCCTGGAATGCTACTTCCCTCTTGCCCCAAGGACAGGTCTTGACACGTGCCTTGGTCACTGGGTCAAAAGTTGGTGAAAAAAAAAAAAGAAAAAAAAAGATGTAGAGAATACACTTAAGGACTCTATCCTGTGAAACACGGTAGAGACATGTCAGAACATCTCAAGGAGCAGGCAGCTTTCCTTTCAAGAGAGAATTCTCCTCTACGGAGTTGTGTATCCACACCAAAGGAGAACCTGCCTCATTATGTGGTCTCCCACTGCCAGAAGTGCTGCTTTATTAGCTTGTTGCCCTCTGCCTGCCCATGACCAGTTTTTGGGGTGGGTGAGCTGGNTATCCCTCTGCCTTCCCCCTGCCCCTTGCCCCCAGGTAATTGGTCGCTGGTGCTGTGCCAGCCCCCTTTCTGTTACCCCTTATAAGCTTGTACATGAGGCCTGCTCGGCCTCTTTGCCTCTGGATCCTTTGGAATAAACCTTTCAGAACCCATGCGGAGAGCCCTCCGAACTCTTTGCCGCTGGTAACACCTGAGCTGTCCTGGCCTGGGTGCGGGGCTGTGTCTCAGTGCCATCCATCGGCACGGGGGCTGGAAGTCGGCCTGCGAGGTGCCGAGCTGCACCCCCAGGGCATCCCTTGCAGGGGATGCTTTCGGGTTAAAGCGGCGATTTCAGCCACCCCACAGCACCCCGCATCAACCAGTACCTGAAAACCAGACAACAGTCAGGAGAAAATACGGAGCCTTCCTCCTGATGGAAGCAGAAAAGCAGTTGAAGTTCACCTTCATTTCATCAGTGCATCAAGTACAATGACACAAACTTATCTTTTGACCAAGAAGATACCAACTGTTGAACTGTTGCAAATGTGCTATATTCTACCCTAACATCTAGCTTAAAAGCAAAGCCTACTGTTCTTCACAGAGCTTCTTCCAACTGAGAAATATAACCCTTCATGGAATTTGGCAACAGCTTGTTCATAATTAGCATTTATTTGACTTTAATACAAAACACCATTAAAAACAAAGTAAAATTTAAAAAACAGGTTACACTACATCTTCTCGTAAGTTAATTCATGGCCACATACAGTGCATGTCTTTTTATAAGTATCTTCATCAATGTTTTCTTCTGGTCCATATTCATGTTCGTGGATACTAGCTTCTTTCTTCCACAAACTACTCCTCACGGCACGGCGGAGTTCTGGTAAAAAATATAAGAAAATCTAAAGATTTTAATAAATCTTAAATCATGTTTAATAAAACTCAAGCTAACCAGCTTCCTGAGGCCTACATACGACAATATGCTTGCTGCCTGTCTTCACAAATTCTGGGAATGAATCTGCTCTTGGAAAAACAAGCTCTGACTTGCCTTGCAATCTTCACCTTGTTTGCATATTTTAAAGGTGAAGAACTACACTGTCATGGGATCTCACAGGCAAAGATTTTCCATTGGACTGAGGACGTGTTGCTCACGGCCTTTTTACACAAAACCATTCAAAGGTATCCAAAAGGGGTTGGTGGAATGCAAAGGAAAAGTTTTTATAGAACACCTCATTTATTTTACATGACCAAGAAAGAGTCATTTTCATTCAGGTCACAGTAAGCCTCCCAAATGACTTGGCATTCTCTAAGCTTTATGCCCAATAATATGAGTTGCCTCTGCAGCATCCGCAGTGAAATCCACGGGTTCTCTAGAGCACATAAGCTGGCAGCAGAGCCCAAGATATTATCCGGATGTTGCAAGCGGGTGGCAAGCATACTGAACAGCAAAATGTGGTCACATTTTGAGCCAAGCTATTCAGGCTGCAAACTTCATCACGTTAAGGCCTGTACTTGCACTGAACTCTGGCATCTTGGCTACAGTCTGCTGCCAGTCCTTCTGTGCGCACAGCATCAATGGCCCAGACAGGGGTTATTTGTGCAGTCTCAAGTTCTGCCTCCTTCAGACAACACCAGTAACAACCAGCTTGAGCATTCTGCCCCTGTAAACGCCAAAGGAAAGCATGGATGCTACAGGTGGCACAAAAAGTTCCACCCATCAAATAGTCTTCTAAATACTAATTCATCAGGGAAAAAAACCTGACGGGTGAAGTGCAGTCAAGAGCAGCTAGCTAGGAATGCTGCAAACAATAGGAAAACCTGTTTTCTACCTTCATTACGGTCACTCCACCTGAAGGCTATCATAGAATTATAACCCACTGCCACAAAAATCCCTATCTTCCAAAAGTCAAAAGTATCAGGAGCAATCCATGGCATATTCTAGGTCATACCCAAAACTTTGAAAAACACTGTAATGAACCATTGTAATTTACTTCTGTCACATCATGTCCACAGGACAACAGGGGAATTCAAATTGGAAGGGACGTCAGTCGTGCAGTCCAACACTGCCCAAAATAGTCAGCTATGAGGTCAGACCAGACTGCTCCAGGCTCACCCTAAGTCTTGAAAACCTCCATTTTGCCACACTGGCAATTTTCTCAGTAATTTAATCAGATGCAGGCACAGATCTAAACAGAACTGTACTTCACTTCAGGTACTGAACATGTAATTTTAATGCTTTACCTTTAACTTTCTTGTCAAACTTCTTCTGTTTCATCTTCTCTCTGCTATCACGGCGGAGCTCCTTTGCTTCTTGCAATGCTTCTTCGCTGCCCCAGACTTCAAGCGAACGCTTGATTACCTACGGGATGGATATAAATGCTTTTTCCCCTGAAACGATAAAAGTAAACTATTCTAACTCACAAATTTAATTTTTCCCTACGCATACATAAACCAACCAATCTTCCTCTGCCTCCCACCTGTCTCCGCTCTTGACTCACAAAACACTGCACTCCTTCCACAGGAAAATGTAACACTCATTTTTAGTATCAGCTGGACATAACTTAGGAAAACTTAAACCTAGCTCTAATTTTGCCTGTATTTTACTAAAGCAATATGATTTCTATGAAGTACAAAACAAGAAATTACAAAAGCCCTGGGAAATCCACTTGCCTTTCCTGCTGCCTCTGTGGGCAAAGCTCTGAACACAGCTACAAAGGGCCACACACAGCGGCAGCTGCCCCAAGCACTTCAGAGTAGCACTGAAGGGCCATGTGCTTTGTGACCTGTAATTGTGCAATGCACTATAGTTCTGCTCAATGAACATCTTTAAAATGCTTTCGAAGATGGACATTTTCACAACTTAGACCACATCCATTTAACTATAATGAGCTATACGTAACACACTTAGCTTCAACAAAATCATTCAGGTAGCAAGTGACAACCAAAGCTGTACAAAGGTAAAAAAAGGTCTGAAACACAGTAAGTTTCTATACCTGTAGTTTCAAATAAAGTTTCATTTCACCCCATCGTGAATTATGAGGGTTTTTCTTCACAATGAATCTGAGCACTGGTTCTCTCTTGTCTAAGTCACAGTCTTTAAGGAGATACTCTTCTTTTGCTTCTGTCCTTGTTATAAGCTTATGTTTATCTTCAACATCTCTGCAAGATGTAAAATAATGATGAGAAAGCCACACCCTAAAACCACAGGTTAGTAACATCTGAAGTCCCCATTCCGTCTAACATTCCTGAAATACAGGTAGCCCCAATCCTGTTTTTTATGCATGCAAATAACTTTGGATTCCAACAGTCTAGCTGAACTCCAGACTACATTTACTGAAATTAAGTGTTTAAAAATTCCCCCCATTTTAGCAAACACAAGCTGAGAAGCCTGCTCTTCTAGAAAGGCTTTTCTTCTGTTTTCTTAAAAGAGGGAGTAAGTGAAACTTAAAATGAGTACAAGTAATTTCAGGTATTCACCTAACCCAGATGCAATCCAAGAGGACAGAAGTATGAGCCTGACATGGTCAAGACAGAAAGAATGCGTAATGTGAGACAGGTCAGATCACCTGAGAATATACACACTCCATATGCTTCTAGATCTCAGAAACTGATTAGCAACACAGACAGAGCACTTGTTTCTATAATGCAATACAGCAGGCAGAGGAACCATCAAAGACAAGACTTTTTTAGAAGACTGTAGCTTTTACCAGACAGATAATGAAAAACTCTGTAACCACAGCAGCATTTATGAGTTAATGGAAAAAATTACATTTACGCAATCCTGACTGAAGTACAACTTGAATTGCTTGAGCTGAACAATCTGCCAAACACTAAGTGCTAACAACGGTCATCAAGGAAGTACTGCTGTAAATGTAGCTTTACTAGCATTCAAAGTTCACAGTAACAGCTAATGCACCCAGGACACTCCGGAGATCAGCTACAAGAGCTTAGACCAAAGGAAAAGCATTCTAAAGGTTCCAGATACTGTCCTTTTCCTACCCACTGTAACTTCCGACACAGAACTTTGCCTCCAGTATGACTGTGAACTGCCTACACCACGTGCACACCCCTAACCACTCCCTGCAGTAAATGGGTAGGCTCCCAGAACAAACTCCAGCCTTTTTCTTTCATTCACCCGTCATTCGGACACACATGGGCAGCCGGCTGCTGCCGTTGGTTTCATTGCCCTGGTTATCTTGATGGCTTTTGGAGCGTTTTCTCTGTTACAAGATAAGAGCTCGCTCTCCTCTCAAGGTCGAACTCCTGCTTACCTCGCAGGCCAACCAGTAACCTCCCACGGGGGCTCTGCCCTTTGGCTGCTGTGCTTCCAGCACGCCCGTGCTGACCAAAGTACCAACTTCACTTGGGTTAAAACACTGGGACTGCAAACACTGCCCTAATCCCTGCTCTACTTCAGAGAGCAGGTATTCGTATTCCATCAGATTTTCAAATGGCTCTTGTCTGCAGCCAGACATAAATTTTCACACTGACAAACACACCAACTGCTCTCATGACATCCTATTTCCATAACGCCATATGAAAATCCACTGATGTCCCCTATCCTACGGCAAGCTTACGAGACAATCTGTGATTCAATTCCATAATGGAAAATACACAGGGTATCAGTCAACTTTCATTTACATTTTTTAAAAGTTACTGAAAGATGTCTCTTTACAGACAGCCTCTTTAAATGACTGCAACTCATTGAATTATAGCCAGCAATCTTTATGTAAAATAGTGCTTCTCTCTCCTCATTATTTGTAATACCTGCAATTATCACATGTTGCCCAATCAAAGTGCTGCATAAGGTAGGAGTCCATGAATTCTTTGCCACAGTCTCCACAGATGAGATAGTCAAATTCTAGTACGGGTGCTAATGGAAAGAAATATTTTTTAAAGGGACTACAATGATAAAAACAAGCATCTAGAATTGGTATTACAGACAATTTTACTAGAATTCACATAAGCATGTTACAAACTAGTTTCACTCTATATTAAAGTTTTTCAGAACAATACAGTACAATTCAAATCCATTACCACACAATTCCATCTGTCTGAATGGTTTCTCATTGGCAAGTTTAGTGTTAACTACTAAATTTCAACATTTAAATGCAAGTTTAACTTAGCCATCGTTAAAAAAAAATTCCCCACATTTCTCCCACAAAGTGCTTCATATCCCCTCCTGCCACTTCCTCTGTTCTGACCCACCCAAAATATGCCCTCATTTATAGAGGACATGTGGGCAGAAACAGGAAGAAGCAGAAAAGGGATTCAGTTTGAAGAGGGTGGCTAGAGCAGGAAACTACAGGAGCTGCGCTGGCATCATAGTTCCCTCAGCTCTGCTCCAGTTTTTTTCCTTGCTCAGCCACACCTGCCTCTCCCTAAACGAGCTCAGTGGAAGCCTGGGGCAGTTGGCAAGGTTCTTGTCCGTTCCAGCTGGCAGAAACGGAGGTGGATGGCCAGAGAGCTGCTAGGAGTGGAATGGGGATGGAGCTCCACTACAATCCTCTCCCCAAGCCCTCTCAGCACTGCTCCAAGCCCAGACTCATCTCAGCGCCAGCCACTGCTTCTGGCCGCATCCTCAACGGGCGGATCACCTCCAGCGTCATCACCATCTGCTTTTATGTTCCATAGGACACCGAGCAACACCGATTCAGAGAATAAACAGCTATAAGTAACATTCCTTGAATAGTAACATTGGAATTCTATTAAAAAATTAACATTTCTATACAGTTCTGAAATCTAGAAGTGAGGCAGTGCTGTGGAATTTTAGGAACACCTGAAGCAAAAGATTAATGGTTGACATGCAGCACCATACATTTTAATTGCATTTGCATTTATAGCAGATCCGATCCAGCAAAGACGACATTTTATGTAAATTCAGTCCTACTAGCGACAGCCGGATGCTCAGTACTTCACAGTCATTTCATACTCTTACATCACATTCCATCATTTAAGGCAGTGCTCCCGAACACGAAGACATTTTATTAAGACAATGACGTTATGAATTACACAGCAAAAAATACGCCCAGTGTAAAGGCATCCCAGATCTACTTTGATTTATTGTTAAACGTTAGCCCCTCAAAAGAAACAGGGCTGCTAATTATTTACACTGTTAATGAAATCTGGTGCTGATTTCTAACAAAGAGATACACTGCACCAACAGCCCCGCAGCTGATTCAAGCAGAACAAAGCAAGACAAAGACAATCCCAGAGAAGAAAGTCGATCTATTTTGGGACCCTTACTTCTCCATTCGCTTTTTTGGGGGGGGAAAATACCGCAAGGCAATGTGCTGAAATTCTCCACCGAACGATCAGTAACTTGGCGCCAGCACGTTTTATAACGATAAAAGCTGGCACTGCAGCAGCGCTCCGGTCTTGGCACAAACCACATCAATCCCAAAATTCCCAGAACCGACAAAGCCGCGCAAATTTACTCTCATGTCGGTCTTAAAATCCTAATTCCCCGAAAGAAATAATGGAAATAACGTTCATGGCAGGAAAAAAAAAAAAATTAAAATGTGCTATACCCAAGGGCACTGGCTGTGTCCCACTTCCGCGGCTTAAAATTCTTCATTTTTAATTACCGCGCATTTGCTATAGCCGATTTAATGCTGAAAAGAATTGGACGCGCCACTAATCGAGCACATCCAGAAAAACGTGTGAAGGAGGAAGAGGGGTGGC
>VZRR01008239.1:0-85797 GCA_013398015.1 Oreocharis arfaki
GAGGGGCGGAACGAACCAACGAGGCTGTGCCGGGCATGGCGCGGGCGGAACCAAAGAGGACGGGGGGGTGGGGAGGGGAAAGGACGGGACCCTCCCACAGCGAGAGCGCAGGAGGGGCGATGGTGGCGCCGGGGGTTGGGCAGGGGGCGAGTCCCGGCCGTGTCACCGGGAGCAGCGGGGACCCGGGGCTCACGATCCTTGGCGGGAAAGAGCCGGGGCCCCTTTGTGCCGCTTGGTGGTCTGAGTAGGCCGCAGCCCCGGGCGCTGCCTGCGTTTGGCCCAGTGAGGCCCTCGGTACCCGGGCCTTTGGCTGCGTGGCCCTCGGGGAGCGTCCCAGGGCCTCGCCTGGCGCTCGTAACTGCAGGGATGGGTGAGGTTTGGTGGTCTCCCAGCTGGCCTGGCCTTTTTATTCTTCTCAGGTTTGGAAGTCGGCAGTGGCAAGTCTCCCGTCTAACCCCTTTGCAGTATGAGACCAGTCACACCAAGCATGACGTCGCGTCTACCACGTAGTTTCCTGTGACAATTTACCCCGTTGTCCCCTGCCCTCCTATTGCAGGGTGTGTGCGTTAGGAAATTGCACAGACTCATTACAAGCCTGCAGGGCTGTGTCTCTCCAGCATGTCCGAGAAACTGACGTCCACGCTGTAGATACTTCAGTGAGGTATCTCAGAGAAGTTCTGTTCTGGTGCTGTGTACTGAGTCCCTTTAGCAGTCATGGACAATTTGGTGTGTTCGTGGACTGCATCTTCCAGTTTACTTTTATTAGAAAAAAAAAAAAATTGAAATTGTTGTACACTCCCACGACTGCTCTGTGATGCTACCAGAGCATGACAGATTGATGCTGTCAGGAGACTTTCTTCAAAAAGCAGAATCGCAGTGTAAACTGGAATTATTAATGGGGGATTTGGCCTTTGTGGGCCACCGTAAAATAAGAGGATTTGTGCAATTTTTCCCTCTGTAAATAATTCAGTGGACTTCTTTGTTTGGGCAGTGGAGATACCTTGTGAAGTGATATTTAGGGTTTGTCTGAATGCAGAATAGTGTTACAGCATTCATAGAAAACTATAAATCTGTTTTTACTTACAGCACGCAGTCTTTGTTTTCAGGGTTGCTAATAGAGTTATTGATCCTGGCTCATTGTATTTTCACGTATTCTGATGTTTCCTGGCCAAGTTAACCTTGCAGTCAGTCACTGCTGCATGTCCTGGCCAGTAGCTAATAGCAGATTGCAAAAGACTGTTGCAGTGTCATGAGGATGTTTTTTCTAAAGTGGTGTTGTGAAGCAGATGTGTCTCTCAGCTTCTTTGGGTGTATGAGAACCTTGTCACCCATGGCTGTGTCTGGTATAACCAAAGAGAAGATGCAGTCCCACATCTGGTGTGATATCAGAGAAACTGACGTGACCTTAATCTGGGAAATCTTAAGATCTGAGATCTTGATGTTGAGTAAATTCTCATGTAGTAATAAAGATTAAACATGTTTTGGTTGTGTTATGTGCAGCTCATCTGCAGCTGAGCTTCCAGTTTGATGCTATTCCCAAATAACTCTGCTGTTCTAGCTGCAATTGTGGTCTCTGGTCTCAGACAAGATAGGAGAATGCTTCAGTGTGGCTGCTGTAACAAACGCATGAAGTCCCAAATGTCCTTAATTTACCCAAATAAGAGAATAGCTGAAACTTAAGTGTTTTTGTTTAAAAACTTGTAACCTTGTGTGCAGCAGCTTGCAAAAATAGGATTTAAGATGGAGCAGATGAACTGTGAAGCATGAAGTGTTTGAAGTGGCTTTGGTTTCCTTTGTGTATAAAAGGATAGTTTGGAATCTTTGCTCCAGGGACAACCCCTTTGGTAAAGAAGATTATGTAGATATCAAACCCTGAGTAACCTGTATCAGTATTCCTTGTCCTAGTAGATTTCATCAGTCATTTTTGCAGCAAAGTGAGCTAATTTTCTCTTAGCTTTCCTTTAATAGGATGCAGACCATTGTATAACAGTATTGTGATTTTTGTTATTTATGTTTCTTGTGCTGTGGTTCTCTCTTCTACCCCTTATGAGTCCATTTGAACTCAGCCACAAACACAGCAACCCCATTTCCATCTCTCCTTGACTGAAAAAAGACTGTCCACGTATTTGTGGAGGCTCCCTATTGAAACAGGACATTTTTTATGAGTTGTGCTCTCATGATAAAGATGCAGTAAACACAATTTGACAATTTCCTTTAACGTGTTCTTGTAAACAAGCTGACAGTCAGATAAAAGCTGCCACACCTCTTGCTTTGCTCTTCTCTCCTGAGCTGGCTGTCAGGTCAGTGAAGGAAATCAAACTGGCGTAGCATAATTTGCACTGGGCAGACCTGCTGCTCACTTTTCATCAGCTTGTTTCTTACACATGTTCTTAAACTGATTAATAACTTCTCTGAGATTGTTTCCCTGGACAATAGATGAGGTGATTGCTTTGGATTGTAGATTCCTGGGGAGAGATGTCTTGCTTGCTTTTTTCCCCATCTTTTCAGCCTTGGTGAACATGTGAAGATAACTGATGGCCTGAGTTGTCTCTGTGTGATCTTTTTCTAAATAGCTTAGGATGAAAGAACTAAGGCTGAAATTGACATTTTATCTGGACTCTGCAAAGTCTGGGGATGAGATTGGATTTACGTTTTGTTTAACAATATACAGAAACTAATGGAGCCATTCAAATTAAAATTTAATGCTGGGCTGAATGCCTTGATCTTACAAGCCTCTTGCATTTCCTGGATATATGCAACTGCTTCCCTTTTGCTGGGGCATCGTATTATAAAGTAAGTTCTCTAAGATTTAACAGGGACTGGATGTTTATAGTGCTAATGTCTCTGGAACCTTAACCTGTATGTGCTGCCTTTGCAGGATTGACTGGTCTGTCTCCTGTGACTCCGGGCTGCTTGGGGATTTTATTCAGTATGTCAAATTTTATACAGTATGTCAGTTTTTCGTTTTTCTTCTTGTAGATGATATAATCAAGCTGAACAAGAAAGAAGAGAGAAAGCAATATTCTCCCAAAATAAAAAGAGGGCTTCAGCAGAATCGAGCTCGACAGTTCAGTTCACAAGGCTCCAAGTGGGGAATCCAACAGCAGAAAGGTGTGTATACCAAACATAACATGGATTCTACATTACCTTTTTTGAGCTGAAAGGCAGCATAATGAAATGTGTGGATTGACACGGTCAGTTCACATGTCTTTCAAACAGTGTCATATGTCACACTTTTGATTATAATTCAGGGTTTTTTAAAATCTATTTGGTTTTGTTTCTGACTCAGTGTGAGAAAGTAATTGACATGTCTGGCCACCAGAGAGCTTAGATGCTTGAGGGACTGTCTTTGACTCAAGGAAGAATTGGCTTGCTTTCTGATTCTTCAAACTAATTTTAATTTCGGAAATTGCGATGATACTTTGCCCCTTCTCGGAGATGGACAGAACAAGTGCTTATGCCAAAATCTGTGTATTGGGAGATGTGGAGGCCTTGGCAGAGCTCAGAGCTTTGTGCGAAAGAAAAGCATTTTTATATTTGCTGAGTAGAATTTTCTTTATAGGGCCCCCTCAAAGTATCTGCTACTGCAGACTGTGATGCTGGCTCAGGAATATTTAAATGGGTAGTGCAGAGTGTGAGTTGGCTTTTCCTGGTAAGAGCTTGGGATGCAAAGGAAGTACTGTGTCAGCCTTCTTAAGCCAGTGATTTTACAGTGGAATACAAAAAGGGGAAGCCACTGTTTTAACAGTGGAATACAAAAAGGGGAAAAATTCATAGAGGCAGGGAGTGAAGAGAGGAAAAGTGCACAATAACAGCTTTGCTGTAGGCTTCCCTGAGTAACTCATGGGGTTTTTGATAAACAGGAGTCTTTTGAAAATTATTGCCAGGCTTTAATCCAGTACATGGATAGTTCCTGCTTGAAGTACAGGCTGGTTTTGCTTGCAATTAGTTTTGAAAAGTATCTATTTAGTACAGGATGATCAAAATATGGAAAAATACTATATGAAAAGAAAGCTTACCACCTCAGTATGAGCTAATTAGGTGTTTAGGTTAATACATTCAATTTCTTGTTTAGTAGCATTCCTTTAAAACAAAGACACATCTGTCTGGTGTACTCACAATGATCCCTGTGTTATCTTTGTCTTGCTTAGTGTTTGTTGTAGCAGCAGCTCCTCTTTAGGGTCTTAGACACAAATGTCTTCAGGGATCAGTGGAATGTTGTGTTACTCAGGGCTCAGAGGAGTTTTGGTTTCTATGCGGGCCCACTCGACTGTGTTACTTGTACATCTCTAATAAATTGTTGACAAGGCTGGAAAAAACTTACATCTCTCAGCCCAAGTGTGAGGATATTTGTGTGGGTGAAGAGTAAGTGAATTGAAGTTGTAGATTATCAAACATGTAGGCTCTGTTTATAACTGCAGTTGTCAAATGCAGTTGTTTATCATTGAAGGAGCACAAAAGAAACAAGTATTAGGATTTATAATTTTAGGAGAAACCTGATCTGTAAACATGAAACTCTAAATACTTCTGTCTTGGGCAGTTCGTTTTCTCTTCTGGAACCTTACCAGCTTGCCTGCCTGTGTTCTAGGAAAAAGCAAACAATTTCTTTGTAAAATTGCCAGATCCATGACATCTTGAAACATTGTGAATAGATTCAGTTGTTCCCCCCTATACAGCTCTGCACGTTTTCTCCCATTGAAAACAAATCTCTTATATTGGTTTTAAGCAGAAGGTGAAATTAAATATTTTTGTGAGCATTCTAGTTATTAGTAGCTTACCAGTAGATTTATTGCTACTCTGTTGCTATTGAAGTTACTCTGGTAAGTTGCAAATCCTCTGTGGACAACTTCAGAAATCACCAATGATCAACAGTATTCAATTCCTTGTGGTTTTAGAAGTGGCTGCCAAACTTTCTGGAAAGAAGTGAGGAACTTGAGCTGGGATTCTATTCAACTTTTGGGGGTAAAAACAGAGAGAGGAGCATTGTTTGTTTAAATAAAAGTTGTCCTTGGTGACACACAGAATGCAACTGCATAAAGCCCTGTGCGGCCTGAGCTAACTTGGGTGTTTTCATTTATTTGAGCAGAGATTGGTCTGTAGAGCTTGTGAGGTCCCTTCCACTCTAAGCAACCCTGTTTCTCAGCTTTCCTCTTGGAAAAGAGGAGTGTTTGCTAACCAGCCACAAAATGTGTGTACACAGCAGTTCTCCATGGCGAATTGATCTGAGCTGGGTTCTGATCAGTGGCTTACCTCATGTCATGGCTCCTGTCTCATGAGGAAGCACAGATTTATTATCAGTGCAGTTAAGTCAGATAGGTTAAAACTAGATGTGTCTGTTGCTGGAGAGCTGACTCCTTAGTCTTAAATTTGTTTTGCAGTCTGAGGTTCTAGAGGGTAGGATGCTTGGGGACAAAATTTGAGCATGGTCTGTATTCATAGCATGAAGCTAAATGACTCCAGACAGGGTTAATCAAACCCTGGTAACTGGAGATACTACAGACCTCAGACTTACAAGCCTTTTGTATTCAAAAGCTGTTTTCAATCCTCGGTTTGGCTGCACTGCTATGCAGACTTCTAATTGAAAACACTTCAAATGTGATATAATTCATGTGTTGTTTAATGTGATTTTGTGGGCCAATTGCTATATTCTTTCCTCTTAAGTCATGTCTTGGGAACCACTGATTTAAATAAATAATCTTTGAAGCTGTTTTGGTTTTTTTCCTTTTAAATTAAACTGGCAATTTAAAGTTTGCTGAATGAGTAGGAAGCTGAGGGACTTTTTGTTTGGTTTGTTTTTATATTATTCAGTACTTGATGAAGTCCCATTTCAGAGCGTTTTGGTAGTTTTGCTATGCTGGAAGACTCTTAAGTTCTCCCTGCAGACATGTCAAATAAGAAATTTTCAACAGAAATTAATGCAATGAGCTAGAGCCAAACTGTGCTCTCTATGAGAAGCTGATCATTGCTGTGCTGGGCCTTGGGCCAGACCTGCTAAAACAATTGAGTGACCAAATTGTCTTCAAGTGTAGTGGTGACCTTTGCTCTAAGGCTTGAAGTGTGCAGCCAAATAACTTGTGCTGCCTGCAAGGCATCTTAAAGCATTAATCTTTTTCTTTCAGGAGGAACTGTTGAACTTTCTGTGCTTGTTGCAGGTTATGGTAAGAATCGTTTGGGGCGCAGAAAGAAGATAGCAGGGAAGAAGCGTTCTTATGGAGTCATAACTGGCCTGGCAGCCAAGAAAGCTGTGGGTTCACACAAAGGAATCAGTCCTCTGAACAGACAGCCACTGAGTGAGAAGGTAATTAATGCAACCCTGGTGATTCATGTCAGAACAGGTTAAAAAAATGAAACATGAGTGCTTCAGAACAGTGCTACTGAAATATAAAATGGAGACATATGGTACAAGCTTTTATCAAATTGGGAATGTGTTAGCTGAGTTCTTGTTTGTTTTGAGTGGGCTGGATAATGACTGGGCGTCAAAGTAGTTTCTAACACTTAGTTGGGTTGCAAGTCATGAGAGTTAAAGTACAGAAGTATATTCTGTGCAAGTATGGAGGGAGTTACTGTATTTTACAAGGAAAATTGGTTTTCTTACAGACCAATGATTGAGCCAACCTGCAGGTGCTAAGCATGTGCTGTTACAAAAATGAAAGTTTGCAGAATACTAAACTCCATCAGTAGGCTTCCTTCTCTGCACTCCTCCAGTGCATTGTTGCCTGTATCTCATTCAGTATTGTAGAATGGGATTGCTTTCGGATTTATGAGGAAGACTAATATTTAAAGACATGTGGAGCATGGATTTTTGTCAGTTTGGGGAGATACAGTAATGAAGAAATTACTGCTAAGGTCTGATGCTTTTTATTTTCTCCTGAGGATGTGAAGAATATAGAATTCATGAAATTGTAGACGGTATTTTCAAATTACACTAGACTGTGAAAGATAGGCAAAGCCAAGTGTATTATAATCACAGTTTGTAAATGGAAACTGAAAGAAAAAATGATAGTGTGTGTACAGTATACATTATGCTGTATATGTTTATTGGTTTTTAAGAATGCACAACGGAATTACCCAGTCTTGAAAAGGAAAACAAACCTGCAGAGACAATCCGAAATGCAGAGAAAACAAGCTCCTGCCCTCAGGAGGCCTGCCCTGCTAAACAGGAGGTAAAATACCAAGCCTGCTTTCTGAACACTCCTTGGCAACTTTCCACAGTGAATCTTGTTTGACAGGACTGAGGCTAAGAGAAGACAATAGGTACTGGCAGTAACAATATGGTCAAGACCATCTTGTGTGTGAAGTTCTACAAATCTGGAAGCCAAGAGATACGGTCTCAATATAAAGCCAGATGTTTTTTATGATGTAGAGCACTCAGGAAGTACCTCTATTTGTGAGCACCTGATATTCTGCCTTCGGTTAAATCACAGGCAGCCTATATTTAAGCAACCTGATCTTGTGGAAGGTGTCCCTGCCCATGGCAGGGGGGTTGAATCTAGGAGATCTTTAAATTCCCTTCCAACCCAAACCATTCTGTGTTTTATGATTCTATATGGAAATGTCAGCCATGGTTTAATGAATTTTCTAAATGCCTTTATGGAAGCTGGTGCCATCTGCAGCTTCAGGGAAGCCATTGCATGTTTTATTTGTGCTGGAATTAACACGTGTTATAAACTGCAACGGCAGTGGGTTCCACTATGTGACCGTATCATGAAAACTGTAAACAAACTTTCTTTATACATACTAATTTTAATTTTTTTTTTCATCTAATCAACGATGTGTAAAGTGTTGGAGGATACTGAGCAAAGTGAAAAGCAGAATTAATGACCATATTGTCCTGTGATGTATGAACATTAGGCTTCTATGTACCAACAGTGATTTCTCCAATTATGAGTAATGTGTTTCGTTCTGAGTGCATGAGGAGCTTATCCCAACTGAAGCATTCAGCCTTGAAGAGGCAGCACTACAGATGTCCTTATGGATGTTTTGGGCACTTTTTTGACTTCCATAGTAGTCTCTCTAAGCTGTTCCTTGTGGAGCCTTTTATAACTATATTTTTTAATATTACAGGAATAACATGCCATCCACTTTTGTCAGAATTGGAAACAAACTAAATCAGCAGAAAGATACTCGTCAAGCAACTTTCCTGTTTAGAAGGGGCCTGAAGGTAATACAAATTTTGAAAGATCAAGGCAATTGTGCCACAGGTTCTAAGCTAACCCGTAACATCGATATTAATGAATCAACTTCAAATATCAGATCTGAGTAGACACTTCAGGTGGACTGGGAAATAGTGACAGGTTCTTCTAGGGAAGTTGCACTTGTTCTCTTTAGTTACTGTAATCCATTGAGTCTTGCTTCACATTCCAGTGCAGTTGAGCTATTCTGAGCGGCATGGAACTTGTCGTTGTTTGAGGGTAGTTGCAAGGTATTAATTTTTCCTTTTAAAAGTTAATGTTAGAAAGCATTGCTCAGCTTTCAGAAGTTGCCTTCAGGTGAAGAATAGAGCAGAAATATAGCTTAGAATGTGATTATGGTTTGGTTTGCTTTTTTAGTTATTTTGGGGTTATTTATTTCAGTTATTTTAGTTATTTAAGGATTTTTTTAGTTATTTTTAGTAGGATAGAGAGATTAGAGAGTGCACAGTGAGTGAAAGTGGTGGCTTTAGTTTTTATTTGTGTCCTCATTCTATGTCTGCCATCATTGTGACTGTAAGTAGCTGCTGTCGTCCTTCCAGATCTATTGCAAAATTACAGACAGGATCAGGAACTAGACAGACTTTTCTTGCTAGTGTAGTAACATTTTGATATATCTTAGGCTGACATAGTCCTCCAAAATGTTGCCATTGCTGTATTGGCAGTTTTGTGTAAATCATTTTGTGTTCTTAAAGTAATTCCTTTTCAATGTCTTACGAAGGTAATAGGACTCTTATCTGTGAAGTCCGTCTGAAAGTACAGAGTGTACAAACAGCTTTAAACTTCTATTTTTAAACTTCTGTATTTCCAGCTGCTACAGTAGGAATTGAAACAGTATTCAAATCTGGTGTCTATTGATGTGTTTTCAGGTGCAGGCCCAAGTGCAGTCAACAGATGATCTTGATAATCAGACAGTAAAGAGAACTCGTCAGTAAGTATCTTATTTGGAAAATTACAGTTTTGTAACACATAAGATTCTCATTTTAGCTCAGACTTCCTGGCTATGATAATAGAAGAGGGGTGGATTTTTTCCCGTCTTAGGCCCGTCAGCTAGAGTGACTGTGATCTTCCCCCTATTCTCAGTCATTTCCTAAATTATCTTCTAATTTAACCAGGAGGAGTTGGTTTGCATAAGACATTTGCAGGAATGAGGGGGAAGGTGGTAAGAGGATCAGACTAATCTCTAGCACTTATGAATACTGCATAGACTGGAAGAAAAATTCAAATGTTCTCCTGAGCTCTTGTTGTAATTTTCCTTTTATTTAATATGCATATAAGCCTGTGAAGCAGTTTAGAAATGAAAAAGGCAGAGCCCAATGAGGCCAATAGGCTCTTCCCCCACACACTCTTCCCATATCGTTGTGTGCCTGCTGGGCTCTTTGCAGGGCGTTTCTTTGGGAACAGAACAGGCTGAGAAAGCAGCAGGTGCCACAGAGTGCAGTGTGTCACCTCGTGGATTTGCAGTGAGGGTCATTTTGGCCCCATCTGCGGCAAGGAAACCGAATGTTTTTAAAAAATGCAACTCTTGGTTCAGTGATGTAGTTCTGGTGCACTTTGACAGCATGTGATTTAGTGCTCTCCTGAATAGGTGTAGGTAATGTAAAAGGTACAAGATTCAGCAGCCAAGTGTCTTGTAGCTGCACGTGGTCTTTGTACTGGCCAACATTCTGAAAGCTTGCACATTCTTTGCTGGCCAGTATTTTGGACATACCTTTAAAGATATCCTGACTGAAACCTGCACAATTTTTCTAAGTGATTTTTGTGTTTTCAAACTAGATGGCGAACTTCTACTACAAGTGGAGGCATCTTGACTGTGTCTATTGACAACCCAGGAGCAATCATAAGCCCAATGTGAGTTTTCAAAAAAGTTCTGAAATGTTCTGAACGTAAATGAAATTGCTGCTTTGAACCATTTAGCAAGTTCCTTGCTGCTAGTGTTTCAAGTGACCTCAAAGTCACAGCTTCTTGTGAAGTCTTTTAAGTCTGGCCCCTTTCTGAGTGTTTGTGAGCTGTGTTTGAATAAGAGCTGGATCTCACACGTCATCTCCCAGTTAGGAGCTTGATGTGCTGCATAGAGTGGAAGAGTGGTGGGCTGCTGGATTTTCACCTTGTCTGTCCCTTCCAAATCAGGCCATGTCACAGCTGTTTTCCACCCCTATCTGAGTTGAAATAAATGAGCACCTCCTTGATAAGTGATGGTAACAGTTCCTCTCTGATTCCTAAAAATACTGCTGGACTCATGCTTAAAGAAACCATTGCTGTATTTGTCTTCGGGAAGTTGATGGTACTGTTGTTTATAGGTGGTATATTTTAAAAATGTCTTGAGTAGCATTTTCTTGGTAGCATTTTATACGTAAGGAAGACAGTATCAGTTGGGGGTTTTTTTGTATTTATGGGATTAATTAACCACAATTTGCATGTTCGTCAGTAGAATTGCTGATAAAAAATAAGGTGGTTTCCTGTTGGGACTCTTCTGTCTGATAACAAATGGTCCCTTTTTTAGTTCTGCCTGACGTAATTCTTGCATTTGTGCCCTTCAGCTTTTCAGCCAGCCTGGTCAAATGCCTTGATGAAAAATTCATACTTCTATCAGCATTAAGGCTTTCTTGCATAAAACACAGGTTCATTGTGTCCTTTGTAACATTCTTCTTTCACAGTTCCCAGAAATTACGATTAACTCGTAGTCCTGTGCCACCATTTCTGATGAAGAGGGACCAATCTGAAGAGAAGAAGATTCCAAAAGGGGTTCCATTGCAGTTTGATATTAATAGCGTTGGAAAACAGGTAAATGCAGTTTTCGTAACTGTGGAAGTAGTTTGAAGACCAATAAAAGCCAGTGAGGCACCTTCCTCCTAGACTCACTAGTGACAGAAAGAGGGAACAAGTAACTACTTCTTTTTTCCACTTCCAGTCTTTCCGCTAACTCGCTGTGTAAGTTCAAGCAAGTAGCTAAACTCACTGTTCCTGTTCTTCTGGTTCATGCTTTGCATGCCCACGTGATTTAAATGAGATTTAAAATGTTGAATATTTCTAAAAGGCTTCTGGTATTCCTGCTGTGCTTGCATCAGCAACTGTGAGTAATTCAGGGATGAGCTGCTTTCAGCTGTGTGACCTGCGTGAAACCCTGGCAGCCAAATTTATAAGGCAACTTCTGCTGTCCATCTAGGAAAAAAAATTAAATGGAATGATGTAAAGGCTTGAAAGATGAACAGTTTTTCACAAGTTCCATGAAGACAGGCAATTTGGTGCAGCAATCCTAATGCTGTAATTGAAGGAATTCTTACGGGGTGACAGATGCTGTTCTTGTAATCAGCTCCCTAGTACCAGCTGTAGACAGCTGCATGGAGTCAGGGCATTGATCTGCATTTGTTCCATCCAGGAATAAGAAGTATGTCAGAAATAGTCTACCACTGTACTGTAAAATTAATTGAACTTTTGGATTAGACTCCAGCTTGTTGCCTCAGTTGAGTGAGCTGGAAAGCAACCTGCATTAAAATGGTGAAAATGTTGCATTTGTTGAAGTTGCAGAGAATCTGTGTGGGGAAATGTGTACTGAAAGTTCCATTTTCAGTCTGTCTGCCCTCAGTTTAACTTACAATATTTTGAGTAGGCTTTGAGTACTGACATTATGTGCCATGTGTTCTTAATGAATTCTGAGAATGCAAGCTCTCAATGTGTAGTCCAATCTGATTTTTAAATGGTGTGGGAAGTGACAAAATATCCAAGTGAGGCAAGTAAGGAGTCAAATGATGATAGAGACTGAAGAAAAAATTACTCTGTCTTTGTTACTTTGGTTAAATTAACCCAACACCTTTAAAGTTTTGGTTAAATTACTTTATTTTTCAGACAGGGATGACGTTGAACGAACGATTTGGGATCCTGAAGGAGCAGAGGACAGCACTGTCTCAGAACAAAGGAAGCCGTTTTGTAACAGTGGGCTAAGCTGGCAGATGGACTTGGGCACCGAGCCCACCTACCTAAGACCCTGAGATAAAAGTGGGCAGAAGAATACAGCATATGTCACTAGAATTCTCCAGACATCTTACTAAGATGGTGGCAGAGCTATCTCTCTTTATTACTTTTACTTGGAATGGCAAAAGACTTGATGCCCTGAGGGAGAAAAAGCGGAGAGAAACTGATCTGCCATAGTGGCACCATCACCTGGTTGGAAAAGATTCTGTTGCCCAGCTGAGTTCTTTGACCCCTCTGTTATGGTAAAGATTGTTTAAGTGTTTAATTACAAACCCCATTTTAGGGTTTTTTAGGGACTGCCTTTGAGCTCTCTTTCAGACTCCAGTTTAGCACAGAGCCTCAGTCCATGGATACTTTGGTAGCGATGTAGCGGCATTTTTCATGGGAGCATTGGTTCTGTACTTTGTGCTTTTAAAGTTCCATTTTTTTTCCTTTCTTGAAAACTGTTTTGCATCCTCACGTTCACAAATAAAGCTGTTAGCTGAGACCCAAAATTTGTAACTGGGATGGAGACTATTCTACTCTTATCCTTAAAAGTGGTCCAGATCATATACCATATTGGAGGAATACTGCAGAGGCAGCGTGAGAGTCCTTTATATTCCAAATAGCTCAACTTCATCATCCTCCTCTGTAAGTGGACTTTATCTGTCTTCTTTTCTTCTTAAACTTTTTTATTTCTTTTTGAAAGGTTTTTCACAAACTTAATGCAATAACTTCATGTTTTTGAATAATTTGATAGGAAAAAATACAGCAGTTCACAAGGAAGTCAGCAATATGGTAGAGTTTCTTACCCTCCCAGATACAGGATTCTCATCCTGCATACCTTGCCCCAGAGCATTTTCTCTTAACTCTTACAAATAGCTGAGGGCAAGCAATCTCGTGGCACTTGTTTGTTTATACCAAAGAGAGGTAAGATGTGAAGCTGATCCGAAGTGGTCAGACATCTGGAAATGTCTGAAACTGAGGAACATTGCTGGAGGAAAGCCCTCAGTTTGCCGTAATGTATAAGGCATTAGGGAGGAACATGTAGCCACCTGCTTTAAGCATAGCTCTGGGTATCAGAATGTGCAAGACAGTAACAACTGGGGCATCCTCAATGTGAATTTATGTAATCCCTAAAACTGAGGCACCTCTTCAGAATTGCTTCCAGACCAGGAACTGATGATCTTGGCACTGCTCTTTGGCAGGGAGGGTTAGGTACAGTCAGGTAGAAGAGTGGCTGTCTTGCTGCATCCAGGAATATTTATGGTGTTTGAAGCTGGTTTAACTCCTTTTCACATTCTTGAAGAATTTACATTTGACAGAGTTGGTTTTCTTGCATTTTTATCTCAAATTCGAAGTTAATTAGCATATACTGGCAAGTTCAGCCTTGAAGAGCATTTGACAGCAGAAGGGCTCTTTTTTGTATAGTTTTGAAGTCAGAGTGCACTCTGATGCTAAATAGGACTTAAACCCTTATTTTTAATGTTGAAAAATATACCTTAGCAGAAGCAAACTAAATGTAATGGTGTTAAGGTTTCTTTCTCAATTACTAGTAGGAATTTTTTTTTAAATAAATGTCCCACTGTTAGAATTTGAGTAGACAAAGTATAGTCAGTCATCCTGTTTCAGTGTATACATTTTCCATGTGCCAGGATGCAACAAAAAAAATTCTTTTGCATCAACCTAGATGCAAAACATTGATGCAGTGCATCAAAAAATGCTAGTTTGTATTTAATGAGAAGATGCTTTACACTGTACCTTTTGGTATTTTTTGGAGAAGTTATTACATTTGATCTATTCTGAAGCTGTTAATTTTTTTTTTTAAATAAAAAGTTACAGGTTTCATATTGTCTTGTTCCTGTTATAACCACCTGGGCAGTACACTGGTTATGTGAATTTTCTGATAGCCTGCAAGGGGTTCTTATTGATTAAATTCTTATTAAATGTTATTAAATTCTTAGAAAATGTTTCAAAGAACACAGCAGAAAGCGACCTAACTTAAAAGAGGGCTCACGCTCTCAATGCCCTGACAAGGGAGCACTTCTTGGAGTGGCACTGTAGAGGCTCACCTGCATTTAAATGTGTCAGCTACTAACTAATGTTTCAGTAGCACAGCCTAATTTAGTGGTCTGGTGTGATGTAAGTACCAGATGTGTCAGCCCAAGCACCGATTGTTGCTGTGGCATGTCTTGATAGCGAGAATCGCTGTCATCAACACCTTGCGCTGCACGAACAGCCGGAGCAGCTTCCGCGTCTGGCAGTTGTGTGCCAGCAGGAGGCACAAGCAGTGGGAATGCTGCTATTGTCAATGCAGGACAAAATACTGCCTGTAAATATATTTGATAAGGTGTTAAATATTTTGATTGTCTTGCTGCTTGATTATTGGTAGCCCTTGTTCTTCATTACCAGCTCAGGTGTGTTGGCTGTAGCATCAGGTGGGTTCAGTGAAAGCAGCAGGGCAAGATGGCATTTATTAAGATGTCGCAAAGGGTGTGACCTTTTAATGTCATCAATCTTTAGGTCAGAAAGCAGTTGTTGCATTTCCCACTTAGCTGAGATCTGTGCGCTCTACCCTTGATTTGCTGCTCTAACAGGCCCGACACCCAGCAGCCGTGAGTGATGCTTACCCAAAAACCAACCCGTGACATCTCACCTTGGAGGGTGAACTAGAATTTTTAACAGTTTCAGCAGGTGCAGAGGCGTGTCCCGGGGCGGTGGTCCCCTTCGCAGGCCGGGTGGCCCGAGGCGGCCGGGCAGACGCACCCCCAGAACAGGCTGGCCCGGCTCGCTTTGACGCGGTCCCGGTGCCGCCGGGCGGCGGCCGCGCATGCGCCCCTCCCGCGCGCTCTGTCATGCGCCGTCCGGGCGGGCTGTGGCGGGGAAATGGCGGCGCCGGAGGGCGGCTCTGCCGCGATGCCCGCGGCTTGTCCCGCTCCGCCCGGTCCCTCTGCTCCCGGCTCCTGGAGCCGCTCCTTGGACCGAGCCCTAGAAGAAGCGGCGGTCAGCGGGACCCTCACTTTGAGCGGCAGGAAGCTCCGGGACTATCCGCGGGCCAGCGCCGCCAACCACGATCTCAGCGACACCACCCAGGCTGGTGAGGGACGGGGCGTGAGGGGGGCGAGGCAGCGGGGAACGGGAGCAGGGGCTCTCAGAGAGGGTCTGGCGGTCCTGGCTGCCCAGCCAGCCCCCCGCTCAGGACTGAGTCTGAGGTGACCAATTTGCTGTCTCTTCGTTAAACTGAAGCTGGTTTCGCCTCTTTCCTTCGCTCTCCGCCCTTCCTCTCCTCGACTGAGGCAGGATGGAGGAGCTGTGGCAGGGTTCTTCCTCTGCTCGTCTGATGAGATCTCTCCCATTTCTAGGGGTTTTTTTCTTTATCATCTCTGCTCTGGAATGTTTCCCGTATGAGGAGCTGTTTTAAAAAGCGTTGTGAGGTTTTTCTCTATATTGCTCCTCGCTGCTGTGGTTTTAGCCTTGTTCTTGCTCTGATACATCTGTGTGTGAATGTGTGTATATGCACATACGTGTGCGCCCTCACAGTCTCTCATCTTGTCCTGCTGGCATGGGAAACCAACTTTCCAAGAAGGGCTGTCATGTGTGTGTATGCTAAAGAAGCTATTTCTTATAAGCTCTCTAAGCTCTTATGCTTCTATTATTGTAATTTCAAACAGCCGTAAGCAAGATATGAAAAATACTGTGAGTATAACCGCAGCCCTTGTCTTTTTTTCTCCTGTATAACATGGATTTAAGGATATTAAAGATTATTAAATACTTTACAAGGTGCAGTAAGCAACAGGGCTTTTGTCCTCTCTGTTCCTTAAATGTATTCATAAGAATAGACTAAAAAAAGTATTCCTTGCGTGTAAGTGCCTGGATCAGAAGTGAAAACACATTTGTGTTTGCATACTGCCATACTAAATAGAGAGATGAGACTTGGGAAATAAAAGTTTGTGCAGGATGTAGAAATCTTCTTAATATGTGATATAGAGCAGATTTAGTTTATTTTGATTGTGCAGCTGTATAAGTGAAGTAAAAGTAACTTTAAAAGGTGTCAGCATGCCATCTGTTTGTAGCTTTGGAATCTAGTTGTTTAGACATTTAGTATTGAGCTGTAGCCTTAAAGCTTAGAAATAAGCTTCCAACATCACTTTTTTTTCAGTTACCATGTTTGTTAGTAAGTGTGTTGGTTACACTGTCAATTAAGTAATTCAGAATGGAACCTTCTTTAAAATTGTCTTGACTTCATACTCTGTCCTGTAACATCCTACTTATGCAAAAATCTGTCACTAACGAAAGAAACGCTCACGAAAACTCAAGCAAACCTTGAGACGGTTTGCTTGTCTTGAACACATCTATACATAGAAAATGCTTCTTGTTGGGATATAAATTTTTGGGGTGTTTTTTGTTTCATTCATATGAGTGCAGTTGCACAATAAATGTGTGGACTAATCTGTAAGCAAATGCAGCATACACTTTTGTGAGGGGTTAGCGCTTTTTGTTTATAACACTATTCATTTACTGTACTCTTAAACAATTTGTGGGAATTCTTGTTCCCACCAAGGTTCTCATCTATTGTGATGAATATTTGCATTGTAGTTGTTCAAGAAGCATTAAATGCTAATAAGCAGCAGTGCATGCCATACACTTTTGTGCGTTTATCATCACAATGAACCTTAGAAAAAAGCTAAAACTGTTTTTAAGTTGTAAGAAGCAAAGCTTATTGAGTGTGTGTGGGGACACACATTATGTTTAAATCCTCTCTTTTGAAGGCTGCTGTGAATAACTTCATCTTGTGCTTTTTTTAAAGTATGGTCTGTTCTATGACTTTTTGTTTTGAATAACGCTGAGCACAGTTTCATTCATGGGAGAGTTAACAATTCTTTTGTATGGAAGTAGCCACAAATAATATGATACAATGTATATGTGTGTTAGGTGTTATGAACACCCCAGACTGTAGACTCCCAAGTGCCTTCCTACTGTGCCGCAGACTCCAAGCATGTGAGGTGGGGCATGTCTGTGTTTCATAAAAATCACTGGAATTGCTCCCGAATTTCAAATTGTTACAAAACTGAAGATGAAACAATGATGTGCACACCCTCCTCCTCATGTGCCTGAATAGACACCTCTATAGTGTGAATCACAGGTTGATAGAGCTCGTTCCCATTCTTGTAGCAATAAAAGTAGCTGGATGTCATTGTAACCACATTGATGCTTACGAGGTGGGAATGAATCACACCCCTCATTAATGTAACTACCCTGCCGAAAAACCGGGATCTCACGCTGCCTCAAGCCCTAACAGATCTACTGGTCTTGCCCTGAAGCTGCTCTCAACGCAGGTGAACCAGCAAAGCGGGTCAGTAGGAAGAGGGTGTTAGAGATTAGAGGCTTGATTGAGCTGGGTGCTGTGTGCGGATTTTGAGGTTGATGGTGGGTGATGTCAGCCATAAGGTATGTTTTCAGATGTTAAATCAATGGGAAGATCCCATTTCTTTAGACCTTCTCTGGGTTCAGATTTGACTAATACTAACCCTGGTGCTCAAGCTGTAATAGCTTCTAGGTACCATTGTTGACCACTCGCTAAACAGTCATCAGAGCAGCAAAACCAGGTCAGATTTGCTGCACTTCGGTTTTGAACTTAATACAGTATTGCTTTATGTATCAGTGGAAAAACTAAGTTCTTCATTAATCATTTTCCTCAGTCACTAAACTTTTCACTGGAAAGTGGGTTCTCTAGTCGTGTCAGAACCTTGGTTGCTTCTGGGCACTGCTGTCTTCCAGATGATGAAGACCCATATGTGACTTTTTAAACAAAGATCAGTGCTCAAGGTTATTCTCAGAACTGAGCAGATAACTTCAGCAGGCAGTAAAGCAATAGTGAGTTTCTAGTTGTTTTGTACTTTGACAGGAATTAAGATCACATATAAAATCAAATTGAAGATGGGATGGTCTGTGCTGGAAAGGGTTGGCATGCGTTAGCAGGAAGGTAACTCCCTACCGTGTGTGACGCAGTCATCCATCTTGTGTTCTCATATGTGAGGGATGGCTCATGTGCAAGAAATGCAGTGTAGTAATAACTAATAACATAGCTATTGAAAGAGTATCTCATTCCTTTATATTCCTCCCTTACAGCTTAATTGGAATTTTAGGAAGTGACTCAGGTTTACAAAGCTCATTGATGATGAAGAATGAGCAAGCTTCTTCATTATCAAATGAAGGATATGCTTTCATACTTTTTCTTTTCTTTTTCTTTCATTCTTTCATTTAACATTCATTCTCCCCATTTTTTCTGGGTTACAACCCATTTGTTCATTCCACTCATGTTCTTGACCACAGAATAGGAAAAGGAAGGGCTATAAACCACCTGAGTTAAATATGGAAGGAAGCACAGTTGCATTTTGCCAGCATTAGGCTCTGATGTCATTATTTGACAGCTTTCCCAGTGGCCTAAAGCATACATTGAGCAGAAAAGTTACTTGTGAAACCCTCCATGACAGCTGTAATTACCTAAACCACTCACTGTCTTCATTTTTAAGAAAAGATGGGAATATGTGGGTTTATGCAATAAAAGAAGTGTCCATTGTATGGAAATTGAGTAAGATAATTACATGCAGCTCACTATGTCTTGTTTCTGGAACATATTAGTAGTAAAAAAGGATAGAAGGGCTCTTAACAGGAAGAATAAAATGCTCTGCTGTACCTTTTCAATAGCTTTGCCAATAAGGTATCTTTGTAGTTTTGTTCTTACTAGCTCTCCATAGAAATGGTAAAATCTGACCATAGTGTCAATAAAATTTCTATATGCCAAGTGCTTGCATGCTTCTAGAAGGATTGCAGTGAGTATGTGAGTGTTCTGCAGTAAAGGGTCTCACTGGTGTTTTTCATTCCTGCTAGAAGTTCAGTTGATATTGCCTAATGAAATGTAAAATGACTCAAGAAGCACAGTATGGCTCAGATAGCAGTGGCCCCGTTACCCAAACGTTTGTTCTTAAAGCCACAACAGCAGAGTCAAAACTAGCCTAAAAGTATTTTTTTTTTTTTTAAATCTCTTTGGGTTACTATATTTTATATTGTGATCTCATAGGTAACTTGGAAGGAATTGGGATTATTGTTTTTTCAAATCTCAGGCTATTTGTCAGCAGAGTTTACAGTACTGGTACTTAGATTATCTAAAGTTTCAATATTAAAACCCAAGACCTAACGTCAGTAGGGTCGTTCTGAGTCTTGTGATTGTATTTGTGTCCTTTTCTCTACCCTTACCAAAACTCAAACAGAAATGCGCTGTCTAGAGGTTCTAGTACCTGTAGGAGCAAGAAGGAGAGAGGATCACAACCCTTCCCTTGCCTTTGGACAGTAATCCAGCTTGTTCCATTCAGCTGCATTTTTTGGTCTTAGCTCCTACTTGTGTCAGTCCTTGTTTAATTTGATTATTGCTCCCTTTTGTTTTTGTTCTTGTTGTGTTTCTGTTATTGGGAAGTCTTGATCTTGTGTGGTCTGTGCACAAATACTGGCAATTCTTGGTCTAATGGAATTGTCTGAGAGTGGTGCTTTGGTAAATTGCTAAATTGAGGTCAGTTCTCTGGCTTTTTGTTGTTGTTCTCGTTACCTTGAAAATACGGCGAGCAGTAGACTGTGGTAGTTTATAGTTCATTTTTGTTGGATGTGTTGGGTTTGGATGGAGACCTGAGGCCTGCAGTAATGCTCAACTGGTCTTGGCACACAGGCAGACTTTTTGCCTAACATTTTATGGCAACTGGGAAAATGCAATCTGAGCTCGTAGTTCCTAATCCTTGCGGCAATAGAACCAATATGTGACATTCAGAATGCCTTTGTTCAGCGAGCTTATCTTTTAAAACAAACAATAAAGTACTACCATCAAATTTTACTATCAGTGAGCTCTTGTAAGTGGTGCTTAGTGGTGTTCCTTGTGTTTCTAATTACTTCCCTGGTCTTCCCCTTCCTTGACTCCATCATGATCAGATTTATTTTTTTTTAATACTGTCCTGTCTGCATATTCCCTTGTAGTTATATTTTTGGAGATAACAGTAACTACATAAAAAGTAAAGAGGATAGGGATTCGTAGTTGAATATATTGAGCTCTGCAGTCACATGAAGGAATTTAGGGAAAAAAGGAAATGTCTGTGTTTCTTTCATGGTGTTTCCAGCCCTGTTCTCCTGTGGTTGTACCTGTGCTTGGAGGTAGCAAATTTATCCTGGTTAAGTACTCCCTGAAGTCCGTCATAAATACACAGCCTAATGCGGTCCAAGTTCTATGCTGATGCCAGAAGGGGAAGTTCTGTCTTCATCTCCTGCTACACAGTCAACACCAGCAATCCTAGTGCCTTCCAGCCAGCTGTTTTGTGCTTATCTGGCTGAAATTCAACCAGTAACTACTTGTATCAAATCCTTGGGCAGCTTGCCACATTTTCACGTGCGTGTGAATGCCAGCAAACGGAAAGGATGGAAGGACTGCGTGGGTGATGAGAATGAGGGGGTCTGTCTTGGCAGATGTGTAAGCCTAAATTGGCTCGCACCAATTGTGAAATCACACCTTAACTCTCTTTTGTAACCTTTTACCACTGACCTGCTGTAAATTTGGTAATCGTTTGCTGTCAAACAATGTGCTGGCCTTTGGCTCAATGAGCGTAAGAATTTTTTATTCTACAATATGGCTTATAGAGTTGAATTTCATTCAGTGAAACTTTACTACTGATAGGTTTGGCTCTCGTGCTTTCATTTGGCAAAATACATTATTTTATGTGAGTAGTTTTAAACTGATGGTTCAGGTTTAGACTGCAGTAGATGTAATTAGTTTATTCAGTAGAAGAACCAGCAGTAAAGAATTAGTTACAACAAACATAATTAGTACAAATTATGTAGCATGTGTTAAAAATAAAATTACATGGTAGCTAACAAAAAGGCTGTAACTCAATTCAAGGGTTCTTCTCTCTGTAATAACTAATCAAACTTGGATCTCGTGGTTCCTGATGTTGGCCAAACAGCTTGAATGAATTGCAGTTGTGTATTCAGCGGAAGCCATGGGCTGTGCAGAGTGCTTTCTTCTTCATCTGCTGTGTCCCCCTCTCTGAAGCAGAAGGGTGAAAGTCCATTCATGTTAGAAATGTCTTGTGGTTAGATTTATCAGTGCATCAGACTTAAAAGTATTGCTTTAATTCTCTGAATTACGGATTCTTGGAGAAGATGCAAAGGGTACAACATTGTGGTATTTTCTTTATAACACTCTTGTGCTTGAGTTAGTACTTCTGTATATGTGCAGGAAGAAGGTTTAATGTTTCATCTTGAAGCCCCAAAAATTGTCCCAATAGTCCTTTACTCACAGTTCTACACTCCAAGCTGCTGCTTCCACTGACGGCCCATGTGTCTTTCTGGAGTGAGGAGTCTTTGTTCTCTTCTAGCTGGTAATGTTACTGATTTGAAAGTTAAAGTATTTACAGTCATAGCCTTCTCCCAATGAGCTTCAGGCACTCCAAAATGAGAATATGCCAAAAAACCCCAACTTGCTATGCAGCCCAGGTGTTGGCTGCTGGAACATATGGTTTGTAACCATAATGTGCTCTGTGCAGCAGGCAGGAGGATTAGGGAGCATCTATTCAGTTCCACCCACCACCCCCACATTGTTCAGTGACCCATGTGAGTTTTAGTCTCTTTATTCAGCTTATTGTTGAAACTTAGCTTTGAATACAGAAACGTGTTATTGTTGCCTTGGGCTTTTGGGTAGTGCTCCAGACTATTGAAAAGTCTTCAAACACTAGTTTTCATGTAATCTTTGTGCAATGAAGCACACTAATGTTAACTGCATTTTATATATATGAAGCTTGGAATGCTACAAAGTTTGAAATCGTCTGCTGATTTGGGGTGTCAAAATTCAAAATACTTAGTGCCTGAACTTACACGCATTGTTTTTAAATGTAGTTTTTAACAATTTCAGATGCCTTGGTGACTCCTCAGGAGTACTGGGAATCAAGCCCAACATCCAGAAAAATATGATTAAGTACTATTTTTGGAAAGATTAGTTTAGAAGATTTGCTTAGTATTATGAAGGAAATATATGGTACTGATAGTATGCAATCTGTTTTTCCAAAGCAGCATTCACCACCTTTCGGATTAATCATCCCTTTTTCTTTGTGTAATTTCCTGGGTTTTCTCCCTAATGTTTTTTCAACAACACTCTCTTTTATAAGACTTTGACTGTGATCAGTCCTGATTCTTACAGTAATTTAATCTTGTCTGAAAAAATCTGTTTGGACACAAAAATCTTGAAGAAGAATGGAAAGTGGTATGTGGTTTTTAATTAGAGACATGTGGACAGCAGATATGCACAGGAAATGAGCAATTAAAGGTCTGTGGGCATCTCTGATGATAGACTATACCGTCCTTGTGCTTGATTTAGCAGTGTTGCATAAGTTTTTAACTGAGTTTTCTCTGTACAAAATATCAGTGTGTTTTCCAGGTTGCTTTCCTGATGCTGAATTCTAAATTCAGGATGAGTTTTAGTCAAAGATGCAGTCTCAATTTTCTAGAATGTTTAAGTGGAATAAAGCTGGCATCTGTATGACTCATGAGGACAGCTCAAACCTTTACTTTTCTCTTACGTGAGCCAGCAAGGTAGCAGGAGGTTGTCATTCCCTGGAACCTGTTTGTAGGGTGGGATGCCATACTTCCAAGTTGAGCAGATGTTTGAGGGCAGAGGTGATGGTTTGAGCAGATCTTGGGTTCTGTGTTTGGGTATTCTGGAGGTGATTATGCTCTACCAGGTTGAGGTTCCTCCCCTATGTTCATGTCTCATGTCTTGTTCCCAGCAGTGTTTGTTATCTCAGTCCTGTTTCTTCTGCCCACTTTTTTTTTTTTCACCTCCTTTATCCCAACTTCCATGTCTTAACATTTTCTTCTTTTCTAGTTAATCTTGCCTGGTCTCAAATGCCTCTCTCATCATCAGCTCCAGTCTTCTTGTCCAAGTTGTTAGCATGATAAAAAGAGGAATGAGTGGTATCTTAACATTTGGTAGGAAATTCCTTTTAAATCCAAGGAAAACATTAATTTTAGGATGCTGATAAGACAAGTAATATTTTACATCTGCTTAATTCATGATTACTGTTATTTATGGTCATATATATTACCCTTTCATTCAGTCATAGACCAAGGCCTCTGCTGGTCTTTGAGCTGGTGTCAGTCATGCTGTTCTCAGGGACTGAGACCGTCACTGAGCACAATAATAGCAGGACAATTAGGAGCTTGTCATTACGTTGGCCCCAAGCTCTGCTATAGAATAAATGTTTTCATGGAGGGCCGCGACTGAATGTGGTTATGAGCCATAAAATATCTGCTATTTCCTTTCATTCTGCTGGCTTGCAAAGGAGTGGAGAGATTTGTGCTTAGCAAGGTAAAAAAACTATCTTTGGAACCCATCTATGCTAAAACAGCAAGTCGGCCATTGTGGCTGTAAACTTACTGCAAATACTGAGGTGTTACATATTTCATGACTCTGTTCTGCTGGGTGCAAATCGTGTCACTTCGTTCAGGGATGGCTGTGTGTCAGGAGATTGTTACAATTACCATTAAAAGTTAGTGTGGAAATCACAGGAGCTTCACTGTTGGTAGCAGTCATCAAACCTTCACTGGTGATTAGCTCAGAACTGGCGTTGTGTTCTGAGCATGGTGAAGGAAATCACGCACACACAGACACACACACTCACTAATGCTCGTGATTTGGCTGTGAATTATGTAACTGAGTAATACAGATGTGATATTTTAAACATCCGCCATCTCTGCTTTCACAAATATGCTAAATGAGAATTGCATCTGTTAGGTTCTTTTATCAAGTGCAGTTTCTGTTCACAGCCCCTGTATTGCCCTGTAGTGGTTAAGAAATAGGGCTGTGGAAATTCCATTTGAAAAACATGTTATCAGTTTGAAACTAAACAGCTTAAGTAGCTTTCCACGTATAAATAAAATTAAAATATTATTCAGTTCATATTCCTTTTACTTAAAACACATTTTTTTCTCTTTGGATCCATAAAACAAAAGGTAAAAATACAGATTTTCATCAATAATGCAGTTGTTGCCACAGTGCTGCCAGATTTGCAGTATATAAATGGAAGAAAAACTTGTAACTGTTCTAGTAATGACTATTACTGTTTTTGTCTAATTAGATTTTCAGACAGAAATGTGATTTTCAAAAAAAAAATTAACGGTATCCTTGCCATGTGATACAGTTCTTTTCAATTCTTGACCATGCTCAAAATGTTATAAATAGAAATACAAGGGTTTTTAGAAGCATGCATTGCAAGCTGTATGAGCGGATTCTGGGATAGCTCGAATGAGGTGTTGTTCCCTCTGTTTTAGGCAAGGGGTTTCCTCTTCTAATGAATGTCTACAGCACATGTCCCTGAGGCTTTCTCAGTACAGTGATGGGAAATGTGTCTGGTACCTGACAATTGTTAGCGATAACAAAAGCAAACAAACAAACAAAAAGACCTGAGCAGAACCCTAAGATTTTCTGTTCTCCAGTCTGTGGGCTGGCTGCCACTTCACTCTTGGAGAAGCACTTTATACTTCTATTTTCCTCAGCTGGAGGTGTTTCAGTCTGCTGAACACCAGTGTCTATTTTTCAATCGTATTAGAAGAAAGTGTGTTCATTCTTATAGTATGCTTTTTAGATTTGCCTATTCTATTTCCATTCTGGTTTGGACCATGAAGAAATCCTCCTGTCACTACATTTCCAGTATGTTTGTATCTTGCTTTCTCTGTTTTGTGTGGTACATTCTGCTTCTTTCGTGTCTGCACCACAGCACATCCTTATGTCAGAGGCATTTAGAGAAGAACTTGTTTGGTGTATTGTTTTACTTCTCATGCAAAAGCATGTAATTTTAAAGCTGGAAAGCTCATTTTGTGCTCCATGAAGAGAGGAGGAAAAAAGAAATTATAAGCCATCCATCTTATGTGGGGGACTTTTTTAAAAATCTCATTTCAAGTTTTATATTGCATATAAGTGAATTCATTGAAACAGTTTCTTTCATATGCCTTTGTATTTTATTTCCATGCCAGATGATTTGAAGCTATGTGACTACATTACATAATACCATAAAATTGCATGTTGTGCAGAAGAGTCATTCCAGGTGTAATGCTGGTATTAATTTTTTCAGGGGATGTCAAACTCCAGTGGCAAACTTTCATTACCCAATTTTTTTGTCAGTTTATGGCATCTTGTTTCATGGTTCTGCCACTCTTGCCAGCTTACTCTGCATCAGGGAAATGCAGTACTCTCTATTTCTTGTACTTAGTATTTCTTGTCACAGTTACTTCTTCCGTGGCTGTAGGTGCTGTTTAAATAAAAAATTGTTTGTTAAATACTATCAGGTGACAACCAAACTAAAATAGTTTTATTTTCAGATATAGTTTGTGGTAAGACTTTTCACAAGTTTCTCATTCTTTCTTTATAGTGGCCAGAGAGTTTTGTTTTGCTTCTGGTAGAAGTAGAGATGCATTTCTGTGCCTCTGCTGATCTCAGGATAGATTTTGTTCATCATATGGTGCTTGCAGTTATGAACTCAATATTACTTTCAGGACAAGAGAAATGCTCTGTACTGCCACTATTGTTAGTGCTTTGTAATAATTTTTTTTTTTTAATATAACTTCAAATATTGTGCTTGACTCATGTTTTCCTACCCGTATTTCTTTTTTTTTTGCTGATCACTTCTATATTTATACTGAAGTTAAATGAATCTTTTAATACTGTGCCATTTTTAAGATGTCGTTCAAATATTGTTTATCAAGGCCAATTATTTTCAATGTGTAACCAGCTCTTCCACTTCGCTGTGTGTGGCTAATTGCCTTATTTGCTATTCAGTGAATATCAAATCTGTAATTTCAAGACTCTGAAGTTTTCTAGTACCCTTGCTGCATCAAAGCCCTTCTCTCTTATCTCCCCACACCCTGTGCAAACTTAAGGAAGTTGTTAAAGTTGAATTATTTCCATTAAATCTGTTGACTAAAATCCAGGCAGCGATTTTTGCACTATTTTCTGTTGTTTGGAGTTACATTTCTTTGGGATTTTTTTGCAGTCTCTGAATATTAATTTATCTCCTGTTCACCCAAGTCAAAGGCTGTTGACCTTCTTTGTACCCAAGCCTGTTATCCTAGTGAGGTTTTGGGAAAGGTAAGTGGATTGAATAAATACCAAATGTATGTTTTAACAATACGCATGATTTTTGATAGGAAAAAATAATAGATGGATCCAGAGGTTTGCACATGGATTTACAATCTGGCAATAGTTTTAGCTCCATTTTCAAAGTTTTTTTATGTCTTTTGCTTTAAAATGATATTTTTAAAAGCTGATTTTTTTAGTTGGGTAGTTCCTTTTGTACCTTAAGGAACTTTATGTAGGGGGCTGAGGGGATGAGTTCGTTTACTGCACGCTTCCCCTCACTGCTAACTTTGTGAAGCAGTCTTGGAAAATGAAACCCTGCTCTGCTGGAACTCAGTCAAGTATTTCAGGAGCAGCGAGCAGAAGGCAGTGTCGTGTTGCTGAGGAGCAGTGAATGCTCTCACACATCTCGAGTGTCGTGCCTGTGGCCCTGTGTTAGCAGGGGTGAGGCAGTGTCTCTGTAACTTGGAGATTTTTTCTGCTTGAAATTCTTACACGCTTGCAAATGAACACTTTTTAAATTACAGTTTTATGTACATGTAGAGCTAAAAATACCAGCAGTTGAAATAGTCATTATGAAATGGAATAATAGAGATCTCTGGAAGTGGAATTCTCATCGTTGTTGTGCAGTGTGGGCAGTTGCTGCACAGCTTCTCTTCTGTGGCTCAGTGTTTGTCAAGAATTCTCCTAGCAAGGCAAAAAGCTTTTATTTTCCTCAATTTGCACTGAGTTGGTATAGATAAAAGTTGTCACATGCAGAAAACTGTTTCACTGAAGGAGCTGGAGGGATAGAGCCAACCAGCCAAAAATTTTCAAAGTGACTGCTGCAGTTTGAGATTAATTTTCATCATGGCTTCTTCAGAGCAATGTTTCTTGTTGGACCTCAACTTAAGTATTTCTCTGAAGAGGAATCAATTTGGTTTGGATTTGAAAAAAAAAGTTCATTTGTGGTCAGATGAGTTTGGATTTTGTTCTGTGTGTTTGCTTTCCAGCATTCATAATGTTAATTTTATTTTGTGAAAAGATGTGCGTACAATTCACCTCAAATACTTATTCGAGAATGTAACAATCATTTTGATAGCCTTGCTACTAGTTTTTAGCAAGCTTTTAGAAAGTGAAGATGTATGAAATGGTGACCACCAGTTCTGTAGCCCTTGATCCCTGGTAATGTCTGCATGGTGTGTTTTTGACTGAAAGTGACGTTTATGGTTTCCAGATTCAAAATTTATTTCGTATTTTAAACATATGTTTTGGCAATTGCTGCCATTTATCTCCTCGTTTTGCTGTTCCCTGCGTTTGATTTGGGATATTTTCCATGCGTATCCTATACTGTTGTTTTATTTCTTGACACTAAAATGGCTTGTACTGCGCAGATGACTTTGTAAGACTCCAGCTCTCTTTCTAGAATTCTGGCAATAATTGTCCTATTGAAATTGAAACACTGCTTGTGTGAAGTGTAACAGGCTTTTTTTGTTAGGGATGATGTCAGCATGAGAGATGGCCTCAAGGAGCCATTAAAAGAACATAGGACTTTTGACTGTTGGACTTTATTGACTTTTCTCCTCAGTAAAATACAGTTCTGCAGAAGACGGATCAGTGTCTGCAGTGGTATGAGGCGTATTTGGTGACTTTACTGTGCAGTCTGATGAAGCTGAATCTGAGTGCCATAAATACAGAGGCACTCTATTAAGTGTCAGAGAAATGCAGTAATAACAGGCATAAAATTTTATAGAAATGCTTGCCTTTCTCTGAAAGTAATTGGCCTTTTTATGTGAAATTACTCACTTTGCTTTTTAGGACCTTTGAATTTTCAGCTCTGGTTTGTGCTGGCTTGTTTCTAACTCTTCCCTTAAGACATTTTGAAACATATTCACAGCTAGCATTTTTTTTCTTTATTATCTGTCCATCCATTGCAGACTTTATTCTAGCATTCTATTTAAACTGGTTGTGGAAAAACAAGTACTATAGTAATACATTTTGAACTGACTGGTGATATATATAGGGGGAATATGGAGAACTAATGCAACAGTAGGTAAATAGCAGCTGTTATATTGGCTGACGTATTTATATGTGAAAATGCTTGTAGATGGAGAATTGTATGTCCAGTATTAAGGTGAATTGAAGCTTTTAGTAAAATAAATAGAATGGTGGAAATAAGAAGTCTTTGTTAGTTGCATTTTATGTTTCCAGCCCTCCTGACTGACACATTCCTCCTGCTTTTATGCCATGCCAGGTTCTTCTTCCTCAAGTTACAGTTTACTCACAGAGCCATTGGAATTGCTGAATATATGAGATATTTTACTGATTGAGGTGAAAACCAGGGCAGAACATCCAGCAAAGTGTCAGTACCACACGATCTTCCTCACTCATGATCTCTTCAGGTGTGACTCTGATAGCCATGAACAGATCGTTGAGGGTCGTTTATCAACGTAGTCATGTACCTGGGATGCCTAAGCTGGGTGTGGAAGGACCAGCTTGGACAGTGTGAATGTATTCAAAAGGCACTGTGCTGCCTTGGCAGGTTTTCCTAGCCTGGATCTGTCCTACCTAGAGGTCCTTGACACTCTTCTGTCAGCAGTGTCATTGCCTATGACTGTACAATCTCTGCATTAAGTTTTATATTAACCTGTGGTATTGCTTTGTCCTGGTTATCTGACCCTTCCTTCCCCTCCGTTTTATGAATAACTGAAGGTTGGCTATGGATTTTA
Organism: Oreocharis arfaki; assembly: GCA_013398015.1. Taxonomy (NCBI): domain Eukaryota; kingdom Metazoa; phylum Chordata; class Aves; order Passeriformes; family Paramythiidae; genus Oreocharis; species Oreocharis arfaki. The sequence continues at coordinate 29,010 of VZRR01008239.1, forward strand.
AACTACAGACTATGGTATCTAGCATAGTATCTGAGAGTCTTATCGTGGAGTGGAGGAACCAATATTTATCATATTCTTGACTTCCTGTCTTTTTTGTGACAAGCTGCGTGTGCAGCATAAGTTCTTGGCAGGAGTCTTTTCTATTTTTTGTATGTCCTTCTGTGCATTGCCTTTCATACATACTGTGTGCCCCGTGTTTTCCATGTAAAATTGGAAAAGAGAGAGAAATGGGTTTGAGGAGATGATAATGTGTGTGAAGACCTTGAATCCTCTGAGTCCTTATTGACCAGTCTCTGGACCATGAGAAAAAGTGGTACTTTTAACTTGTAGAAGTAAGGAAATGAAGAGTTGCCCCATAGAACACACAGCCTTCTCTCCTCTCGCAGAGAGCAGACATCTCCCTGTTCCACTGGCTCAGCCTTTGCTCTGGAGGTGGCAGCTTGCACTGTGTCCTCTACTGAAGTATACTTTTGAATACAGCTTACCACGATGTGATGACAACTGTAACAACATTAGCAAGCTTTTAATTAAAAACAAGATAAAAAATATGTATTAAGTGACTTGACTTTCAAATTCAGTATTCCAGCTCGAGCCTGTAAAAGAATGCCTTCAGCTGAACTTTTTTGCAGCCCTTTGCCACATTTGTTCCCGTTTCTGCACAGCACCTCAACTCCCCTCTGTGTTACCACATCACTAAGAACAAGTTGCTGTAGGTTATGAACTGACAGACAGGTTAGTTCTGCCCCTGTAAACATGACAAGTTATACTCAAGTCTTGAGCCATCAGTTGTCTTGAGCCATCAGTTGTCTTGAAGTATTCATGGGAAAGTGAAGAGATGTCAAAGAAAATGAGGAATTGTTTCCTGATTGGGAGAGTCTATAGAAGGGAGGTATGTTGATGTTTTTGGTGGGAGTATGTGCATACACTGGTATTTATTCTCCATAGTCCCGAGTGTGAGAACTGAGAAAAGCAGATGTCTTAGATAAAAATAGATGATGAAGAAATACAGAAGAGGTAAATTTTGTTTTGTGTATGCTGGGAATCAAAGGAGCAAATCTGAACCATGTAATGATTCTAAGTGGTGGTGTTGCACTGAGACATTTACAAAACAAGCTTAGTCTCCTTTGTTTTAGCCAAGATGGTTGCATAATGCTACAAGAAAATGGAATGCTTAAGTAATGAAGACTTTGATGTGATTAAATTCAAAGTAATGTCTGCTTAGAAAATCTTGATGAAAGATTTTCTTTCAAAAGTTATTTTCTTACTTCTCCTCCTTTTCTCAACTCTTTGTTAAGGCAAGACTTCAACTTGTTTGTCAATGTGCTGATAACAGCTAATTTAAGGAAGTTGTGCTGCCAAAGGAAGTCACTGCCCTCATATATCCACTAGAGAGACAGTTCATGTAAGTCCTCCCCAAGTTAGCTTCAGGCAAAATTTGCAAGAGTAGTTTAAACAACTTCAAAAATCATGTGAGCTAACTTGACGGTTTTTCTGCCTGATGTGAATTGGGAAATGCTCACACAAGCATTGCAGAATCAGTACCTTACAGCAAAGGGCTGGTAGGGAGGACCCAAGAGAGGGAGTAATTTTAAACCAGTAGAGTCAGATCCCAGAGGGTGGGGATCTCCAAGGCTTTCAGATATCATTTAAACTGTCTTTGTTACACTGTATAAAAGGCTAGACATGAGGGTTTCATGCTATGATTTGACCTTTTTTTTTCTCTTTTAGTTTTAAATCAACAAGGAGTAGCTTTAGGTCAAACCCAAACAGCTTCTTTTAAACCAGTTTTATCACCCCAATGAAGGGATGTATGCTGCTGTACCAGCTTTGTAGGTGTAGTCCAAAGGCCGCTTTCCTTGGAGATAAATACTGTGTCTATGTATATTTTTCTGCATAAAAAAAGCAGAGGGGCTTGCAGTGCAGTTGGACAATGAGGAACTGAGCTTCCCTGATTTAACCAGCCTTGGTGAGCTGGAGACTCCAGTTCATTTACTCTGTGATAGATCTTTTACAGCACTGCTTCTCCAACTTTCACTTAGTTTAGTTTGTTTGGCTTTAAGTTTTAGAGCTGTTTGAAAGAGAACCATGATTATGCTGTTGGGTGGGTGCCAAGTTTCGTGAGGAAAGAGAATGAAATTGCTAGAAGAGAGAAGGTTGGGGGAGGGTATCTATGGGAAGTTGGAAGCAGAGCACGTGTGAAAACTTATTTAACCGCAAACCCCATGTGAAGGGGTTAGAATTAATTCCTTTTTTGAGACATGAATAAACAGTTCTACTTTGCAGCATCTCTGCTGTAGCAGTGCATGAGTTCCAGTTTGTATTCTGTCCTATTGTTTACTGACCAGTCATAAGGCCCAGCTGGCAGGTCACCTGACTTCCTTCTGTCTGCCTTTTAAAGCTTCTGAATTCCGTTGCCCACTCATCTGAAAAGTGGTTTCATCTCACTCCCAAAGTGCTTGCTCCACTGTGTGCCATCCTTAAAACACCATGGTGTGCACACAAGGACATACCATGCTGTGTACTGAGGTACGTGTCCATAATGAGCAAAACTTGGGAATAAATCCCTGATCACAACCGTGTATTTGCTGCTCTGAAAAGACCTGTTTTATTAGAACTGTTTGTGAGTTAAGGAACAAAAAAAAAAAATGCAGTTTCATGGTTGTTATTAACCAGCTAGTCCAAATCCTAGCTACTGCCAAAACTCATGGTCTTGTTCTTCAATACTCGTAAAGCCACACATTCTCGTCCTCTCCCATGTGTTGATGTTAGAGATTACTCAACTGCAGCAGGAACTGGATCATGCCTCAGAAGGGCAGAAAACTATTTGTGGCTTGGGTTTTATTCAGGATTTATTCTCAGTAATGAAACCCAACTGGCAGTGTGGCTATATGGTCAGGAGTGCTGGTGCAGGGGAGAGGATGGTAACACATGGCCAGTAAGGAATTGCTGCGTTGCTTGGAGTGGCTGTCTGTGAAACCGGGGTCTACACTGAATAGTGAATAAATAATAGTTGACATAACAGTTTGATCCATTCAGCCTACAGATTCTTCTGCTCTAGAGCCAACTGGAGAAAAAGCAACAGGAGTTGGTAGAATATGAAGAGTTTTCAGTTCCTTGCAGGGACTGGAGCTTGTCACTCTTGCCTGCTCTCCAGTAACCACAAAAGAACAACTGTATAATGGTGTTCTATAGTTGATACTGTTTGGTTTTGGTTTTTAATAAACAAACAATATTCTTCCTTGCAAAAGGAAAATGGAATCATTGTGCAGAGGAAGTGGCATTGTATTCCAAGTTGTTACTTTCCTTAGAATGTTTATGTTCTTGCAGTGATTCTGCCCCGGTGAGACATCATGCTTTCCTTGGAAATGTGCTTTCTTGTCAGTGGTCACACAGCAGCTTACATTAAGGGCAAGACTGTAAAATATGTTTGTGTTTAGTCAGAGTTTTTTATGGTGGTACTTGTGAGGTTTTCCTTCATGTGTAAAAGAGAAAGCTAAACTACAGCAAGTATGCATTAAAATCATGTGGAGAGAAAAAAAGGAGAATGGGAGTTGGTGTTTAGAATCTTCTGTTTTCCTCTTTGATCCCAGGTATGATTGAGTTTTCTTATTTAGTATAATTAAAGCTCTTACAGATCTTTGTGTATAGATTTTTCTAGTCTTAACAGCAAATGGTGAATGTTGCAGAGACTAGGCCAGGTAAGAGAGTTGTACTTCCTTAATTTTTTTTTTTTTTTAATGTGATGTGTTTTTAAAGAAAAGAGTTGCTAAAAAACCCTAGGGTAGTTCAAGTAACTTGGAAGCCAGATTCTGCAAATCTCCCTTGTGTGACTGTTCTTAGGATGTTCCTGAGTTAGAAGACAAAAAAGCCAGCCAGGTTTTACCTGGTAATCTAGGTGTTGAAGGAAAAGAAAAGGTAAGGGCTTTGGCCGTAGTTCTCACTTCATTAAAATTGCTTCAAGCAAAGGTTTTGTGGGAGTTCTTCAGAGAAGTGAGGGGGTTTTCTTGTTTTTTAAAAGCTTTGGCAAGAAGCCTTGTTATTTGTATTGAATGTTCCAAAATAAAAATGTAGCCAGAGGAAATAGCATCTGTGAAACTTTGATTCACACATGTGAAACTTGACAATGATTTGGCAGTGAAATGAAGCAGGTTTTATAAAGGACAGTTAAGCAGCCTTGGTTAAAAGCTACAATCCTTGTCTTTAGCATTCAATGCAGGGAATCCACCGGGCCCGTTTCAGTGTGACATGTAATCTTCCATTAGTGTTTCTTGTCATGCAGTGCATTCTCAGGTTGGTGGAGCAAGTTTTGGTGGTCGCTCTGCATTACAGATGTAGCACCACCAAGCCAACATTTGGAAGAAACCACTAACCTTTGCCTTGTTTTCTGGAACTGCGGAAATCACAGCCTGTGCATGGTGCCAAAACCAGCAGGTTGAGATCTTGGTTGCAAACTATTGGGTCATGGAAATGGTTAAAGTGCAGTTTAATTCTGCTGGTGATGCTGCTAAGTAGGAATGTGATCATGCATATCAAGCATGGATCTGCTGAGAATTGAAATGTGATAAACATATCAAGGATGGATCACGTCTGAACCTAATCTTTCTTCATGAAATGCTGGAAATTGAAACTGGAAATTCCATATTTCATTACAGGGCTACAGAAATAATACAGATGAAAATAGTCTTCGTTACATCTGGTCTGTGGGTATTCTGGCTTGGGCAGTGAGGCTGTCCTTGACAGTTTACCTGGGGAAAACACAGAAGGAACCAAATGCATTTTGGTTCATTAAATGCCACCTTAACTTAATAGATTTACACAAAGGGTATCTTGATGCCTGGGAAAATAATTGGGAGAACTTCAGGTTTGACAGGGCTGGCAGGTAGAAGGGGAGTCAGGAGATGACATTTTTGAGGTTTGTTTTAAATTAAGGTAAGGCAGAAGTGGTAGTCTTGTATCACAGTAGGCAGGAAGAGGTAAAGTCACCCTTCCTGTGTCCAGGTGTGAAATGAAGCTTGAAGGATGCCAACATTTTCAGTGTTTAGAAAGAAAAACACTCCCAATAACTGGGTTCAGGGACCAACAGCATCAGAAGTCTATCACAGAGGTTTCTCTTACGATGATTTCTGGTTTCCTTGTGCAAGAGAAGTCAGTACTATAATACCAGTAGCTCATCTGCTTGGGGCTATGCTTTCATTATCTTAATTTTCTCTTAGTAGCTTTACGTGAATATTTCCTGAAAGTCAGCAGAATCACAGGCATTGTTGCTCTTAGGTTATCAAGTTGTGAAGTGTTTGAGAAGTGAAAAAGTGAATTTGTAAAACCAGGATAAATATGCATGCTTTTATTTGGCTAATAGAATGAGTGACAAGCTAAAGGTGGAGCTGAGGTTTGTATAACAATGTGCCTCAAATGCATTTGGAAATGTTGTTATTTTAATAGAGTTGATTCTAAATGTCAGAATTGAGCAATCAAATGGCATCGAGTTCCTCAAAGGATGGTTTTAGTGACATTATCTGAGAGGTGCCTAAGCAGTCTCCTTCCAGGGAGCAGTAGCTGTAAATGAGCTGTTCTGCTTTCCATATAATTGAGACTACATCATCTGCTTCAAGGATATTCTTCAGTGTGATGGTGGTTTTGTTGTTATTAGTGTGAAACTGTGGAGTTTGCTTCTGGTCTTTAAGTTGTGTATGTGGGGGGAAAAAAAAAAGTGTTTACACAGTTACACATTTCTGGTATTTCTTCTTGAACAGATGTACCTTGTCCTCCTAAAGCAGTTTGTGCTGCCTTTTGCCTTCTGTCACTGTACTGGCTGTCAGCCTTCTGGTCATTGATTGGCTTCTTTAATTATTCATAAGAAAATATATTTTCTTCTGTCAGCTGCAAGCTCATATGTCTTAGATTTGTCTGTTATTAAAGGAAAACCATGAGTGTGCTTTCAAGCTACAACACGTGCCTCATAGTTTTTGGGAAAACAGAACATTTGTTTGCCATACAAATGAAGTCAACCTAGCTGAGGGCAGTCTATAGCCACCAGTGTCACCATTGGGGTTCAGATCAATTCACAGATACCAGGGTTGTTGCATCACTGCAGCACGTTTGTGGCTGACATCACACAGCTGCAGTGAGGTTGTTCTGCAGCCGTGTTGCATCATGGGTGGGAGCCCACAGCTGACAGTGTCACAATTTCTCTTACATCAGTGTTGCCAGCAGATGTTGTGGTGGTTGCTGACATTTGGTTTTCAATAGACAGCCAAAAATCTGGGCTTTGCTGGTTTAAATTTTTAAAGAAAGAATTTAAAAATTAAAATTCAAAGTGTGTGGGGAGCACATGCAGATCTCTGGTGACAAAAGGCAGATTTTTATCAACAAAAATTTGTATCGAAGCTCAGGTCTAGAGCTGGCCACCTTTGTCGTAGTTAATTGGGATGACAGCAGAAGCTATATTCCCATCACAACAGGATTAGTGGACTGATCCCATTACCATCTCGTGATGACTTGGAATTCACCACCACCCAGCTGGTCTGAGTGCCAGCAACAGTAGAGCTGCAGCTCCCTCTTTGCAGTGTATGTAGTGGGTACCCCATGCCTTGCACAGTGCATCTTTATGCACCACTAACTGTCCTTTGGAAACAAAATTTTTGTTACAGCTGAAGTTAAAAATGTGTGAACACAGCCCTGCTAATGTTTGATGTTAGAGGAACATTCTTTGAGCGGGAAGAGTTTGCATTTAATGCCAAATGATGCAATTTGAAGCATGGTGTATCTCTAGTCACATTTAACATTGGATTTGCTGGCTGTCTCTGTAGAATCCCAATTAAGATGGAAAAAGTCAGTGATCTGACTCTGCTCTGAGATTTCATTTTGTATCTGTACTGTTGGCTTTTTTATCTTTCACGAAGAGCTTAGTTCCAAAGAATGCTTCCCCTTTGCCAAAATTCCACATGATCTTGCCTTCAAGGAAACACATCCATTTTTAGTAAACTAGGAGAGCCTAGCCTCTTTTTTAAAGAAGATTTCTGGTAACAGTGATTTTAACTCATGAGATATGGACACAAATGAGTCAATCTTAGTTCGAATTATAACAGCTATATTTCATTCATATGATTATTCATAATGAAGTTCAGTATTTGTGCTTTTAGGAGGGAATTAGTTGGGTTTTTTTTGCAGTTTAAGGTATGAGAGGCAGCAAGGATGTGCACCTGCATGTTAAAGAAAATAACCTGCATTGCACTGATTACTTCTTGCTTGTTAAAAAAATACAAAAATTTAAATAATACCTCACTACAACATCCGTTATTTTCTCTGTGAAATAGAAATCTTTGCAGAAATTTTAGTTTACACAATAATTTGTACTGTAATACCTTTTTATCTTCTGGTTGTTGAAGTTATTTAATGCATACAGTAGCAGAAGAATATGACCAAAACAAGTCTTAATTGGCAGGGTATTTTAAATAAAATACCTTCGCTTTTTCCTTTACCTCACTTCCACTTTCTCTTTTGAAAAAACACCAGCTAGTGCTGTGCTGCTGGGCAGCAAATATGTGACTATACAACCAGAATGCTTTTGTTATCTTCTGGTTTTGTTAGAGCTGTGCCTCTCATTCAGGTGTTTTGAGGAAGATGGTGGGAAAGAGGATGGAATTGCAGAATTGTTTCATGCAGTGACTGCTGTACTGTCTGCCCCATTTCTGGTCTCATTTAAGGTCTACTATTCTGGTATGGGAGAGGATTCCAGAGAAATTGGCTGAAATAAGAAAATGTCCCTGAATCTTAGGGATGCTGTGTTCTGGACTTCGGGAAATTTAAATACTTATTGAAGGTTTGGGGGGAGGAAGGCAGGGATTGCAAATAACCAAAAGCAGTTCTTGAACTTCCAGATTCAAAATTCACACTATATTTTGTTATATGTTGTTTCTGTCTAATTCTCAACTCAATTCTCAACTCTTGTTTTAGCTTAGTTCTTTTCTTAGTGCTTGCCTGTTTTTATGGTCCTGGCCAACCCTCCCTCTTGGCTCCCCATTTGGGCACATCAAATCACGGTTGCTGTGATAAGACAGCATTCTCATGGCCATCATGAGTAAAAATGCTCTAAACTTATTAACCAAAATTGTAACTGGTTAAACCCATTTTGAATTATTTAAGAGACTATACTGCAGCATCAAAATTCAGCTCCGATTTAATCTGTTTTCCGCTGAATGTCTACTGCTAAATAGGAATGCCAAGTTTTACAAATCACTGTAGATTGAGAGAAGTCTGGAAAAACTTATTCATTGGTGCTAACCAGCTTTGATGTCTCTTTTCTATCACAGAATGAGCTCATTTGTTGCTTAAAAGAGTGTATTTTCATTTCTTCATACCTAGAGTTATTTTTGCAGGGAGTTATTTCTGTAGCAATACTAAATCATAGCTCAGAATGTGCGAAGTTCTTGACTAATTCGTGCCTTAAGGTCTGCACATTGTGTAAAAAGTAGTTTTTAAATGTTCTTTGGTAACGTAAAGCGAAACAAAAAGCAAATGAGAATTGTCATGTTTGTGGTTAAACCCTTTCCAAAACAGAGTAGAAAGAAACTTTTTATTTGCCACTTTTTTGCCAGAGAATAGGACTCACTACTTGGGAAGCCTGCTTCTCTGTTAAAATGGGTAGAATTCAAACTGCCTTTGCCAGCACCACTGTATGAAGGAGAGTTAAAGCTGTGAGCTGAAGGATGTTCATATATTGTGAGAGAAGTGGTGGAATTAAGGAACTTTTACTCCTTATACGTAAACTAGTGTTGTTAAACACAGGTGGTTAAACATGTAGTCGATGTGGAAAACAAATATTTTTTCTAAATTACTCTTTTTTGTTTCTTGTCTTCTCTGAAATAATTAGCATTCTTCTCTCTTTCTTGCGTGGTAACATACAATTATATTGTGAAACCTCGTAGCAAGTTGTATGGATCACAGATGATTCCAGTGATTGAAAGCACTGAGGTTAGCTGGACTTAGAAATTTTTCAGGATGCATGACTTATGTTGGGACAGTATGTTTGTTTGAAAATCTCTCCTGTTACATTTTACAACAATGTTGGCACAGAGGGATATCCCGCTAGGAATGTCACAGTTTTGGACACCACATTGTAGCACAGCACTAAAACTCTGCTTTACATCTGCTGCAGCTCTACAACTTGGAGGAGGGGAGGGCTGGACTGTGCTGGCATTTTCATTGAATCGTTAATTGGAATTAAGCTATGGAAGTAAAGCAGAAGGAACCCTGGGACATACTAGTGCACTCTGGGAGATGGCTAGTGCAAAATAAGGTGCATTGCATAAATTCTTGAGGTGTATGCTCTGTTCCTGCAGGATATATACAATTACTTTATTGACTCCTCTGCTACCTACAGATTCTTAAGCAGGTTCTGATCAGTCCAATTAATTTGCTGCTTCCTCTTAAGCTGGAGCTCAGCGAGTGCTTTAAAATGTCAAAAATATTCCCAGCACTAAAATAGGGATTCTGCTGCCTGCACCAACATTTTTCCTTGGTGCTGGTATAGAATTTGTGGGAGAGGTGATCAGAAAAACAGCTGTATTTCTGATCAGTTTCTCTCATACACTCTGTCAATGCAAAGCACCCAGGATGAGCTATAGAGGTAGGAAAACTCTGCTTTGGCAGTAGCAGGAAGCAGGATCTATCAAAATGATCTTCCTTTGCATTGATGCTTTTATCTGGATTAGCAAACTGTAAGATCAGGATGTTTGTAGAGCCTGTCTTTAGCAATCTGTAAGTGCAGGTTTTTCTTCACTCTTGGAAGAAAAGTGGAGAATTTTTTTTTTTTTCACAAAAAATAGAAAAGTAGAGCAAAGATCTCAAACTGCTTTGTGTCATAAAATAATAAAACAATTCTAGATATGAAATGCAAACTTACAGCTGACTTCTCTCATTTTGTATTTTTAACTCCCACAATTAGAGCTGTCGGAAATACTCATTTAAAGTGTTGTTTTTTCAAAATCAAGTTTGGGCAAGTTGAAGTTGAGGTCATGTTTGAGCCTGATACCAGCTGGAAAGAAGCACTTGGTGGGTGGGTGTGTATTGGTGGGGGGTTAATTTTTAATTTATTTATTTTTTAAAATCTTTTATTGGTGAACAGACAAGGGGTTTCATTATGTTCCCCATTAACTTTTTGTATTGGTGGATTAGAAGTTTCCATGACTTTCATGCTTTCTTACCTGTGTGCACCCTGCAACGTCTGCTGAGCATTATATCCATCATAGGCCCTGCTGTAGTGAGCTTCTGTCATACCTGGAGGTTGGGTAATGCTTCTGTCAGAACTCAGAGCTGGGTGTGTGAGGAAGTGGGGACTGTAGGTGTGTGTCTGAGAACTGCCCTTTGGCATTTATTAGCAGCAGCTTTCCTTGACCTTTAAAGAAAAGAGGAACCCTTTGCCACTGCATTATTTATCACAGTGCAGCTTCTGAAGGAGAGTAATGTTCATGGATATTTTATGCCCATGGACTGGTAATTGGAACTGTCTAAGGAAAAATATTGATTCTTCAAGTATAAACATTTGGTAGGTGTTTTGGTTAAACTTCTGTCTCTTGCCTAGCAAGGAACTTTGTGAAGTTTTAAGGCAGCTTTACTGAATCTTTCTCTTTTCCCTCCCTTCAGACTTGTCACGGAACAGACTGTCGGAGCTTCCAGCAGAAGCCTGTCACTTTGTCTCCCTCGAGACACTTAATTTGTACCAGAACTGCATTCGATATATCCCAGAGGCTGTTTTGAACTTACGGTCTTTAACATTTCTAAATATCAGGTAACAGATGTCTTAAAAATTTTGCTTTAGCATGAGTAGTCTAGGTTTATACATTTTAGTGCATCCATAATAATGCCAACTTGTTATATGTCATTGGATCAAAGCAACCTGAGTCTTACCCACTTAGGTGGATCAGGGGACATAAGGATTAAGCAGCAGCTTGTAGAAGAGGAGCATGAAGAAGAAAGCTAATTCCAGCTTGAAGGAATAAGTAAATTCCAGTAGTTTCCATGTGAAATATCACCATGCAGACTGAAAAGAAATGGTAGTCTCTTTGACTCTCAAAGACTTTGCATAGTCTTTGCAATGCAGCTTTCAGCAGCTGCATAAGTCTTATGCAATATCCCTTTACCTTCACTGTACTGGTGGCTTTGGAAGATCTTTCTCAAGCATTGCGACTTCTCTGCCAGCATTAAAAGCAAATTGCTGCAACTTGGCCTGTAGATGAAATCCAAATGCACACAGCATCTTCCATTTGTAGAGGGTCTTTTAGAAGATGTGGGAAGTTTCTCTTCAGAAATTGGCAGAGATACTGATAGAAAAGTTTCAGGCTATTTCTTTCTGGTGTTATAAGCACACTAAATTGACAAAAATATATTTCTTTATTTTCTTTTTTCTATTGATGTGAAAATGGTACCAATAGAATACGAATTAGATACTGATTTCCTAATGCTGTATCTCTAGTAGGTGCAGTTCCATTATTATCCTTACTTAATCAGAAATACGCTTTAAATATTCAGTGTCCTGTGACTTTCTCTGTGGCATTTCATGTGTGCTGACCTGCAGTTCTACCCATGAGGAAAGCTTCTGCACTCAGCCCAAACATACTCTTTTGTGGCAGAGCATAGCCAGTTATCAGAGGCACCTGAAAGGGCACAAAAATGTCACATTCTTCCCCACTCAGTTCAAAAGCATCTGATCAGCCTTGAAACTTGATATCCATTTGTTCACACGTAACTAGATAAAGCAAGTAATGAAGAACAGCCTCACGGAACTACTTTTGTAGTAATTACATAAAAACTGTTTTGATCATCTAAATGGAGTGTGCTTTTTGTATGTCTTTCATTGCATGAATGTTTCTCATTAGCGTTCTGATTATTTTGTTTTCTTTCTGTCCAAAAGTCGAAACCAGCTTTCAACATTGCCAGTATACCTCTGTAGTCTACCACTAAAAGTTTTGATAGCAAGTAATAATAAGTTGGTTTCAATACCTGAAGAAATTGGACAGCTCAGACAGTTGACAGAGCTTGTGAGTATACACTTGATTTTCAGCTATTACTATTCTGCTCTTGGCCTAAGGAAGATCTGTGTCTGCCACAGTGTCTCTAACTATGTTTGGTATTGTATAGAGGTGTTAGAAAAGAGTTTTAAATACCAGAGATTTTAAAAGAATTTTGTATGAGGGAGAGATGCACTGGAGAGCAAATGATCCATGTCAGTTTAAATGTCTTCCCTGTTCTAGAAAGGAAGGCCTGGTGGAATTAGAGTTCTTGCTATGTTTGCTTCTGGCAAAAAGCTTTTATGTAGCAAGTTTTGCTGCCTGAAATATTATAGAGTTACTTGAAATTTCTACATCTGAATGCTTAAACTTTTAAAGCTTTTATTTCCCAGCTTATTTGAAATGAGAACAACGCTTCATGTCAGCAGTGAGACTGGATGAATATAAGGATCTGAGGTGTTACATAAATAGCTGTCTTTTTCTTTCAGTCCCTAAATAGAGCTGCATATTTTAGTTAACAGAGTCTTAGCAGATAGTGGTAACTCATTCTTTGCTCTTGCTCTGTAGGATGTGAGCTGTAATGAAATACAGACAATACCTCCACAGATTGGCAATTTGGAATCCTTGCGAGACCTAAATGTCAGAAGAAATAATTTGGTGCGTTTACCTGAAGGTGAGAAAATGGCTGTCAGTTATAACAGTAGAAACTTCAAACATTTCGTTTTCAATCCCTTTTTCTTTCCCTGCAGCTTAATTCTTTTGTGAAACACATATTTTTAAACTCTTGCTTTTTCTTACACTCTTTTATCTGAATTGTATATTTGTCTTCTATCTCCAGAGCTTGCTGAGCTGCCTTTGATTCGATTAGATTTCTCCTGCAATAAAATAACAACAATACCAGTTTGTTATAGGAACCTCAGACATCTTCAGACCATCATGTTAGAAAACAACCCTCTCCAGTCCCCCCCTGCACAGGTAAACTGCAGCTACAGAATCAGATGACTAGTTCAGCTAACAACGGCAGAACTAAGTTATAAACTGAAGGATTATATTATATATTTGTTATTTAAGAACAAGAGCAGTTTAAATAAATTCTGTTGTCTGAAAGTATTAAATATGAAGCACAGCTTGAAAAATCCCTTTTCTTCTCTTTACTGTATTAATAGTCTCTGCTGTGGGATATTACAAAGAATTCCACTAATGTTAGCTTGAACATTTCTGCTTTCAGCCTAGGATGGAGGAAGCTCTCTTAGGAAAGATTCATTTTCTGCCACTCAAATGTCAAAACTTTGACTGAGGCCTCAGTGCTGCAGTTTGCTGTTCTACTTTGTGGCAGAGTACTCAAATTGTCCTTTGAGCTAGAAACTGCAACATTGTTAGTGACTAATTTGATTTTCAGTGTGAGTGTACAAGCCCCTGAGTATTACAGGTTCTTCTGTGAGCTGCTGCATCAGAGTCAAGAGGGGCACATGCTGAAACTTGTAGTTTCAGTAGGGTTTTGCTTTCCTTGTGAAAGCAGAGACAGCTGTTACTGGCTTCATTGACTATAAATTTGAGCTGGCTTTGGCAGTCTGCCACTGCCATTCAAATCTGGGCATGGGTGGGATGCATCTGTTCTGATGCCAAGGGTATAAATTCTAGTACTTGTAAATGCTCATGTCTTGTTCACATGATGAAATTTCAGCATCCGGCTGACAGAGTTGCCTGCAGACCAGATGTACTTGGAGGACAGCTTCCATTTGTCTACCACAGGCATCCCATGATGCTCCACTATAGCTGTTCCTCTAAAATGCAGTGAGATTAGAATAAAAAGACACATTGGCTGATGTAAATGTGCTCATTTATTGTTATTCTCGACTGCACCTTGAATGTCTGTGGTGTACTTTGCAAATGTATTGTCAACTTGATTTATTTTTTTTTTAAGATATGTATAAAAGGAAAAATTCATATATTTAAATATCTGAACATAGAAGCATGCAAGATAGCTCCAGACTTGCCTGATTATGATAGGAGACCCATGGGATTTGGATCATGGTAAGTTTTGCACAACCCACATTCCTAGTTTTAACGGCATTCGGGAAAATTTTGTCAGTCCACCTTGAGTTTATTAAAAAAACAGATCAAGGATTGTTCTTTGGCAAGTGCATTGAGGTGGCTTTGAAAAATATTGTTTATGGTATTTCATGGTGCATTCTAGCAAGGTACTGGTGTGTAAGACATGAGAAGTGGTTCAGGAGGTGACCTGGGCAGTGTCATGTGAAAGGCAGTGTCAGAGCTGATATGCAGTAAAAAGAGAGTAATAATAAACAATACAGGGGGTATGCTCTCGTGTTGTTAACATGTATGTTCAATTTACGAGATCTTAATCTTTTCAACAGACTTACTGAATCATAGCCCTGCTGTGATTTTTAACCTTTGGTACAGAATGTTATAACTGCTGTGCTCAAGCCGCAGGTGTAAATGCTGATCTCCACCCCTTTAGTAAACTGTTATTTTTGGCAAGCTTTCACTTGGCGCTGCTGCTTGGCATTGTAACACAAATATTGGAACAGTCAGCCGTATCAGCTGCTAAATTAAGATGTCTAGCAAAAAGCAAGAGTTAAGATTTATTTCTGTTATGTGATACAGAAGAAAGGGAGTCAGTGAAGTATGAGACTGAATATGTATAAAAATTACCTCAGTCATCTTGTAAGGTAGTAATAAGGTATGGAGGAGTAAGTTGCTGAAGGATGTACTGCTGCCTTAGCAGCAATAAAACACAGTTCAGGAGGGTTCACAATAAATCATCGTGAGTTAGATTTATGAAAAAGAATTTGCATGAGGGACTGACAGAGTGATTCCTCATCAGCATTGAATGTCATAAATTACTGTTCTAGGTGAGGTCAACATATGAGCATGTCGAGTGTTAATCAGTTTCCACTATAAGCTGTTGCAGATGGTTTCTGCATAATACTGAGGATATTGTCCTTTCACTGGAAGGAAAAGGCTCTAAGTGAGGAAATGTCATGATCTGTTTAGCTCTAACATAGTTTGTTTATTTTTAAGAGAAATTCAAAATCAAGTGGGCTGTGTGTTTACTGATTTATTGCTGTCTGTAGTTGTATATGGCTCTGGAAATTTTCATAAATTGCTTTTGTGAAATGAGAAGAATTAATGTATTGATCATAGCTTGGAATTGTATGTGTAAAAATAAGGGCAGAACTAGTTGAGGTTGCTTTCTCTAGAATTATTACTAGACTCAGCAGTATGAAATGAGTTTCAACTGGCTTTCCTTTAGCTGTATTTCTGTACCCAAAAGGAGGTAAAAGTTTGTAATAGAATTATTTGTTGTTACTGTGCTGTTTGGGGCATTTAGTGTTGCAGGTGATTCCTTCCATCTTCATGTAGCTATAGAAGAACTGTCCACGAAGCAGAGTACCTGTTAGAAGAAAATAGTAGAATGGTAGTCAAAGAGAGAATCCCCAGTTATTATACTTTTATGTAATTTGGGATGAAAGAAGTAAAATCCTTTAGCTGTGATACAGTTAATATTTCCAGGCAAGGCACAAGAGCTTTATTTTTGTTATCTTCAAATGTGACCACTAGAAATAAGGTATCAGTCAGTCGACCTAGACTTTGTTGCTGGTTTATCTGATCAGCTTGGTGTAATAATGTGCAGGTTGAGAGTCTGACTGGTAGAGACTCTTAAAGTTTAAGGAAGTTCGTCATGCTATCAGTTCACTCTTGATTAAACATTTTTAATAGCAAGGCTGTTGATACTGCTAATAAAAAAAGATATTCTGAAACATTATGGCAGGAAGTGTGGGTTGGAGGTTCTAGCACAGCTAATTCTTGGTTTTAGCCTTGTCAAATTATATCAAACTGTTTTACCAGGGTGGAACCCTGTATGTTTCAATCCTTTTCTAAACATAAGCTATGGGAAATTTATCTTGCAGCAAGTTTTGTTCCGCTGCAACAAGCCAGTCTCTCATTTGCTGCAACAGTAGAGCTCAGAGCAGCTCAAGCTGGTGCTGGAGGGAATGTGATTGAGAGGATACAGAACTGTCGAAGCTGTGTAGCAGTTTTTGGCACTGAGGCAGATTGGCATAGTCTGGAGCTAGAAGGTTTAAAATACCAAGTATTATTCTGAGTATTGGGCAACTGTTCTTTCTTACAGGAGGTAAAGATAGAGGTTTTAGTGTGACTTTGAAATTGTGGCAAGTATTGTCTTTCATTGTTGGTCTTAGCAGGCATTTGTCTTCTCATCCTTTGATTTCAAGCCTTACACAGCTTCCTATATGCTGTAGTTGCCCCAAGTGCTCTGATCTGTCCAAATGCCTAATTGTTGTTCCTTGTGGCTTGTTGGTCAGGGAGGAATAAAAATCTTAAGTCTCAGCTGATTTCAGGATGGCTGTTATGTGGTTATAAATGTGTAAGTGTGTAGCATTGGATAGCTGGGTTTAGTTGTGAGAGCTGGGAAGACAGAAAGCAGCTTTCTTGTTAAAAAGGAGAAGTCCTAGGCACAGTGATCATGTATTTTTGAGCTTCCAGCTAGCTTTAGTGTTGGATGTATAGCTTTTGAAGTTCTCCAATTGAAAAGGGAGGCTAAAAGAAATTTTGTATCAAAACACTTCCTCATTTTTGAGCTCAATTTGCAATATTTGTTTGGTTTACAACAGGGTGCTCAGAAGATGCTGAAAAAATTGTTTTATTTAAAGTGGAATTACACTGCACAAGGATTTTTTCTTTGACCCATGTTTTAAATTCAGTATGTAAGTTCTATGAACTGTTGACATAATTATGGTTCTGTTGTCAGTGATTCAGATTGGTAGCTCTTTAACTACATTGGGTGATTTCATGGTCATTCTTTTTTCTTCCTACCCAAGAGAAGGGAGTTGTTTTTTCTTTTGCTTTTTTTCTTTCTGGTAGTTTAATATTGCAGATGATCTTTCTGTTCAAATACAAGGCCATAAAAGTGAGTTCATCACTTTTAAAGTGATCACTCACTTTTTTCAAAGTCTGAGTTAATCAAAACTCCATGCAGATGCAAGAACTTATCTTTTAGTCTACATCTGCATAGAAACAGGTGCATAGCTTAATGTTTCTCATCTGTAGCCTCATCCCTCCTGGTACTTCTTTGCTGTTTCATGTCTATTTGAATACTAAAATAGCCCTTGATAGTAGTCTGTCAGTCTTCTACAGAGCCATACACACACATATGGATTAATAATAATGATGATTATGATAATAATAATAATAAAAAAAAAATTGAAAATAAGTATTTCCTGAAAGTGGAATTTGAGAGGGAGCAGCAACTTGAGAGCAATACCAGTGAGAAAATGACCTGCAATTTAGTTACGATGGGGTGAAGCAATTAGCTTCCTGAAATTCATTCTTCCTTGTGCATTATGAAGTAATTACTGCTGCAGTTCTCCCTGGGGCATCGAGTGCCAGTAGGACAGTTGAGCCATTGTGCAATGCCATCTGCAGTGGATCAGACAAGTCCCATTGTCTCTTTTACTGTAGCTATCTGCAACAGTTGCCAGAGTTGACATCTGTGATGACTATACTGCTGAATTACATCGTTTCTAAGCCCAGAAATTTAAAGAACTGTATGGCTGTTTGGTCATATGTATTGTAACACTGGGCACATGTCTAATGCCTTTGTCTAGACATGTCATTGACAAAGCTCTGTAAATGAAAACTGTGCTTCTACAGTTATTATATTATGATGTATTTGAAATACTGTCCAGCTTACTGCAGTTTTGTACATAATTATGACAAAGAAGGCATTTGTGTAATACAGGCTGCATACTTTTGAGTAGAAATAGTATATTCTGTATTTTTAGTGATTTTGTACGTATTTACGCTTACTTATATAAAAGTTTGTTGGACAGTGTTTTTCAACCAAAACATATGAGTAGTAGAAAATGGAAGTTTGACTTGTTAAACAGAGAAATATGAGACCACTTTGCAGTTTGCTTTGTCATAATTTGTCTTTGGGAAACGTCTGAAGAGTGGATCTATGCTTTGAATCAGCTTAGCTCTGAAAAGGCCAGGCAGTGGCAGGTGACGACTGACAGACAAGGATGGTGAATTGTAAGCACGTGCCTCCTGCTCTATTGTAGCAAATGCAGTGTGAGGTTTTCAGACATGCTGAGCTTGTGAACACGCTGCAAGTATGTTTGGTGGCTTATTCTGCTTTTGTTCTGTAATAGCTGAGAAGCTTTTGGTGGTGTTTATATCCCAGTAACTAAAACTGTGTTTGACAGCCACGAGGAACTCTATTCCAGTCGTCCATATGGAGCACTTGATTCTGGCTTCAATAGTGTGGACAGTGGAGACAAGAGATGGTCAGGGAATGAAGTAAGTGTTGCAGCTTTATTTTTGTTGAGTGCAGTATTGTACAGGAAAGAGAACTAAGTGTATGCATCTGGAAGCACATTCCATAGGTAATATGGATATGGTGGTGTGCAGATTGCCTTGAGCCAATATTACTTGTTGTTTTATTGGAGAAAAAAAGCTTAATTTTATATGGAACAGACCCCAAGTTGGAAATATTATCAGAAACGTTTAAAGTGGTGCATGGGAGATTAATTTACTGGAGTATAAAAAATGAGAAAAATGGGGTTCCTCATGTTAAAAACCTTGTAACAGTATCATATTACAATGCTGAGTCAACTGTAATTATTCATGAGAAGTTGTTTCAATAAAATAAATCTGAACATGAAAATGCAGCTTTGGAAATCAGCTGGAAATTTTATGTTCTTTCTTTGCAGCTTGTTTGAAATGTTAAAATTTGTTTGCTATTTAGAAGCAGAAAAATAGGATCTCTTAGCAAAAAGATTGTCAATTATTATTCCCAGGAAGAAGTTCCCTTTTCCTCTTGGTACAGCTAGAAAGTAGCCAAGACCTGAAGTGTCTCAGTGAGCTGTACTCCATACATCTGCTTGCACTCCCAGCTTGGTTTTAGAGAAGGTTCTAGGATTTTCCATCCTGCGATGTTTTCAGTCACGTGCAGATACTGCAAACAAAACTATAGGCAAGCTGGTTTCTAAAGAAAGCTTAACTATGTGTTTTTTTAAAACAATACATTATAGCTGTTTTTTGCTTTAAATTAGTGTTTTGTGGTTGTAAAACAGGACAATTGAAGTACAAATCGAGGACAAATCAAGAGGTAGTAGCTTACAAAATTATATGTCTGAAGAAAAAAATGTCTCCTGACTTCAGTTTGTTTTCCAAAGCCGACAGATGAGTTCTCAGATCTCCCGTTACGTGTGGCAGAGATCACCAAAGAGCAGAGACTGAGAAGGGAAAGTCAGTACCAAGAAAACAGAGGGAGTGCAGTTGTAACTAATGGTGGGGGTAAGTAGTGACCTTTGCCTAACAGTATGTATTGTCATCATTATTAAAGTTCCAGAATGTTTCCTATAGATACTGATTGTTTAAAGAGGGGAAAAAACCAGAAAGGTCTAGGTGGAATTGCACAAAGGCAATGTTGTGGAAACTAAAAATACTGTTGTATTAAGGATGTTAAAGGCAAAATCAAATAGCAGAAGAGTTGGGATTTTCTTGAAAATTTTGTCAGTTTTTGCATATGTCCTATGTTAAAGTCTCCAACTGCTTCAAATGGTATTTTGGAATATTGAATTTCAGTGCATAGAGTTTTGCTCTTTGAGCTTCTGGGGAAAAATTACTGCAGTAGTAAGTTGTCAGTGCTCTGTGCCGACTGCTGTCAGAACGGGATGAGCAATTTTGTCAGGGAATTTCGTATTTCTGGGTAGTACAGATGTCTCATTTCAGTCTTGGATTTTAAACCAAACTTTAGAGCCATCTAGAAGGGGCTGGTGTTTGTGAGTGGCAGTGCTTTGTTGCACTTTCTCGATTGGTGTACTGCAGTCTTACAGGATCACCTTCATAGCTGTTCAAGAGGTGATTGTGCTTTCCATGTTTCTTGATCTCCACAGTTCTCCTTCATTTTAACTTCCAATAATCTGCTGCTACCAGTGTCTCCTTTTGTTTATATGCCTTAATTTTAACAGTCTTTCAGGTTTGCTTTTTCAGTCATTCCTTCTCCTCCATTTTTCTGCACTACTTATTATTAGATCTCCTCTGCATATACTTTAATTTTTCTTCTTTCTCAGCTGCTCCCTGTTTTTCATTTTCCCTCACAGCTACATTCATTTTCTCCAAGTGTCACTCTTCCCAGCTACATCTAATTTCCTGTGCCCAACTCCCACTTTTTCTTCTCTCTTCCCTCGTCTTCCCTATCTTTTGCCATCTTCTTTTCTTGGTCTTATTCTTCTGTGCCCTAATTTTTTGGTTTCTCTGTCACCTTCTAGAAATATCTGAAACTTTTTAGTTGACTCACACTCTTTCCCATATTAATGGGGAAAAAATTGAGTTCAAACAGTTAAATTCTGGCAGTTAAAAGAACTGAAGACATGGTGTCATGGGAAGCTCTGGGTAGCCTTAATAGCAGATAGTGCTGCCAGCTCTGCCTCCAAGACTAACTTTATTTTCTTCTTTGGGTTTTGTACACCAGGGATTTCAAAATGCCTTGCAGACTTTTAAGCTGGAGCATGATCAGTTCATGAGTAGGTGTATCTGAGAGGGGCACAAACTATAGCATGTGGCTGTCAGAGATCCAGATGCTTTGCAGTTTTGTGTTCCTAACACAGATACTAGTATCTTTCACTCTTTTCTGTATTATTGTTGTTATTATCATTATTTAATAAGCAGGCCCGGAAAGAAGGGGAGTTTGGGTTTGTTGGGGTGTTTTTAAGATTTGAAACTGAGATGGAGATTTAATGAAGCCAAAGTATATAGGAATGTAGTTTTGGATGGTTGTAGTAGCAGAGGGGGTGGCTTTGGCAGTAACAGTTGCTAGATTGTGTGGTGAGGCAAAGAGAAGTCTGTTTTAGACAAGCAGGAAAGGGGCGGGGGAGTAAAAAAGAATGTCTGCAAGAGTCTGGAGCAAGTTTGGGGAGAGTTTTAAGAAAAAAGAGAGCTCTAGTGCACTGAAAGGGAACTTATGCTTTCCCCTGCATCCCCAGTGCAGTATTTTTCACCAGGGGCGTTTGCTCAATGTCATGACTCTCAGAATCCCTGGGCAGAATGTGGAAAAGCAGTGACAAGTGAAAAAATTGCCCTACATAATATCTCCCACACAAAGGAAAATCAATACCAGCCAAACTGGGCTATTTCTTCCTCTCATTTCAGTGGTTCCTAATTTCTTTTTTTCTCCATCTTTTTAAAATAAAATTGCAGGTGCCTATATATTGGTTTAGAGGGGTTTTGTTGCTTTCTGTAATGTTGGTCATTATTTCCACATACACTCTTGTATTTATTGTATGTGCATCCAGATAACTTAGACATGCTGCTCTGTATTTTGTTGCAGTGGTAATACTAGTAGAGGGATCTGTCATGTCCATTCTGATCCTTCTGACAGAGAACCAAGAGAAATTATTCAAAAATATACACAGACCATTGTACAGTCTTGGTATTAGCTCTGAAGGATTTTGATATATAGTTTTTGATATTGAAAAAGAAATCACGGTATTTACTTTTTCAGTCACTGCAAAAGTATCTGCAGCCAGCAGTATAAAACCACATGCTTGATATGTGTTCCTCATTGCTTTTTAAAAGGCATATATTTTACCATTATTTCAAAATTTCTTTATCTAATGTTAGTGGGCCTAGCAAAATCCAAGAGCTTTGAGGCTGAGCTTTCCCAGATGGAAACTAAGGGCCTTCGTTCCTGGCATTGCTGCATTGTTGGGTTTTTTCCTCTCCTGTGGGTTATCTAATTGTGGGTGTTTTCTCTATGTATGTTTGTCAAGTGGAACACGATCTGGATCAGATCGACTACATTGACAGCTGTGCCACGGAGGAGGAGGAGGAAGAGGTGAGGCAGCCCAAGTGCCTGGAGTCAGACAGCCTCAGCTCCCAGTTCATGGCGTACATTGACCAGCGGCGAATCTCCAACGAGGTGGTGCTTTTACCTGAAAGCATTAAATTCACCCCCCCCAGCAGAGCCCTTGTGAAAACTCTTCCCTCTTAAGTCTTTTGGATGTTACACTTCTGGAGAGAGTCCTCAGAAATTTAACCTATAGAAACAGATTTTTGGCCACATAATGTTTCATTCTGTGTTCTCAGTCTTAATTAATACCTATGTACACAGTTACACAGTTCAGTGGCTCACTGTACACACTATGTGAATAACTTGTCTGAAGAAACCTTTGTGGCTGCTCTGCTTAAACAGTAACTGTTGTGCTGCAATTCAGATGTGTCCTTTCAAAGTTTTGTGTGTTTTGAAGCAGAAAGATACTTGCTATTTGAAGAAAGGAAAAAAAAAGTGGATCTTTAGCTTTTATGTAGGAGCCTGGTTCCTATTTTGTCAACTTTATATTAAAAAAGAAAAAATCAGTGTGTTTAAAATCAGTCACACAAATATGAGAGATGCATTCATTTGCAAATCTCATAAATTCAATATCAAATCACAGAAGCTGGAGGACAGATGCAAGCACAACTCAGAAAAGGCAACTGTTGGCCATGCAATCCAAGGACTCCTTGCTGTAGATAGGGAAAAGACATTGGTCACCATCACAACAGCTATTCCTTGGGGTCTGTCTAGTCATAAAAATTAACCTGCTTTTAGCTGAAGCAGTAGTTTCTCTAAAAAGACAGTCCAAAATACTCTACTCCTTAGGAAGGCTGACTGCAATATGCATGCAGACATGAGTGAAAACTGACAAGTTAATCTTGAAAAGTTTCTGTTTTCCTACATTAATGGGTGTCAGTGGAAGTTTTTAAATAACACCAAAGGCAATATGTCTGTTCCAAATAGGATAAATTATTTCATTGTTCAGATTAAACCTAAAGTGTTCTTATTAATCCCATGTTTTGCTTGCTTGGTTCCTCTGGGACCTGTCTTTAGAACATCATAAAAGACCATCAGCTCCTTTATTCTGTATTTCTGAGAATACAGTCTGCACTGCTGTACACTTGTAGAGTTAAACTCCAAAGAATTTGTATACATTTCAAACAAATTTTATAGCTACATGAACTTCTCTGCATGATTCTTAATACTGGAGGTTTTAAACTCCTGAAGTTATCAGCAGGCATCTTTGATCTTGAAACTGATATTTATTTAAATTGGAGAAAAAATAAGAGTGAGCTTGCTTGGTTGGAAATTAACATCCCTGACTTGTGTTTTGTGTTTCTTTGTTAGGTGTTTTCAACACCAGTAGTTACAGATGTAGCTCTACAATGAGATTGTTTGGCATTAATAATGTACAGTTTTCTGAATAAGTTGCTAGCTTAGTGTTTTGTGTTCTGTTGCATAGAGCTCGCCAGTAAAGCCTGTATCCATCAGAGAGTTTCAGAGAACAGAGGATACAAGACGACATTTACATCAAAACAGGTAAGAATTACTGTGGTAACAATAATTTTATCCAGAATTTCATGATGAATGCAGACCATGTATTTACCAAACGTGTTTAGAAAAAGGCATTGTTTTCTGTTGCTTCACCAGAAGTGTGTGTGGCACTTTTTTGATAACTTACTGCTCCAGATTAGGGATTGGAATTCTAATAATGACCATCAGCAAAAGGCATAACTGTTCTATACCAATGCTGAGCTTTAAATCAGTTGGTTAAAGAAATCTGCCTAATTAAAGTGCATCGTGTTAAACTGGCTTAATATCTTCTTTTTGTGATTTAATTTGTGCTTTGATTAAATAGGTGGTTTAAGCTTTACTACATAGAGGACAAAAGGGATGAAGGTACTTCAGGAAGGATAGAGATTCTATGGAGTATCTGATGTGCCATGAGGACACATTTGTGGTTGACTCCTGCTGGCTTTAGTGTTGTGGGAGATTCATTTATTTTAAAAAGTAAAGTAATTCTGGGCCATAATAATGATCTTACATCCATAGAAAGGATAGAATGAGAATCAGTGCTGAAAACAAGTTGCTTATTTTGATGAAGTGTCCCTATGATCTTTAATGATTACTTGTCTTATTGGAGAGAAAGCTTACCTGTAAAATAAAGGTCAGAGTTGGATAGAGAGTATCAATGAGGGGTGATTAGGTTTCTGAAAAGAATTTTGGATGTCTAGTAAAAGAAAAGAAGATAAGCAGATAAAAGATAAAAAGTAAGCAAATTCTTGCAAATGAAAATTGATAGAACCTTTATTATACCATTGAAGCATTTCAGTATTCTGTGGAGTGAAAGTGAATTTGCAGGGGCTCCACAGAAAACCAGCCCAGTTGTATTTGGAATGTTTGGGGGGGTGGGAGAGTGGTGGAAAAGACAACTGCTAGTCCTAAGTATGTCATTACTTATGCTGTCAGTAGAAACCAATTTTTAATGGGTTCTAAAATGGTATTGAAAGAGAAAATGAAACCATGATTGGTGTATAAATTTTTCCAGAGATTTGGCAATGTTTTAATAGATATTCTGAAATGTGCAGAAAATGTGCAGATACAGTAGCTGTACTGATACAAGGGAGGCTAACTACTTCAGCTTATGTCAGCATTCCTTATCCTGTCCACAAGTCAGGTGTAAAGTGGTACAGCGGTTCTGCCATGTTCTCCCCCCAAAAAAGCCAGTGCTCTTGGTTTGAAAAACTGATTTTTTGCTTGTTTATTTACTTATTTTTCTATTTTAACATTTGTGGTCAACATGGAAATAATTAGACTTTACAAGCACTGGTTTCCGTGATAAGTCTGAAGGGAATAGGAGAAGGATGTTTAGCTGGGGAGAGCTGCTGTTTACGTAGACAGATGTTATGATAAAGGAGGTTGTAGTTCAGTAAGGTATCCAGTGATTTCAAAATTTAACTTACGGATAGCAGCAGATCTCCATGCAGAAGTAGTTAATCAATGATCTAAATGAATTGTAGCTTACTATGCTGCAGCAGAGTGAAATTATTAAGGCAGTAAAACCAGATCATGTTGTTACTGCCTTCAAAATTGTGTAAAAACAGCCATATGACAATGAGTAATTTTTTGTATTTTAAGCTTGTATTAGTCAAGTATTTTATTTTGTGGCAACCACAAGCTGTAAAGTGCTTCCACAATGATTCTGTGCAAATGCCTTGGCAGGCAGCCTCTTCTTTTTTTTTTCTTTAGCATGCTGGAGCCATTAAAACTCTGAAAGTTGGATGTAACACAGACTTCATCTCAAGAGTACTTATATTAGTTGATTCAATTAAATAAATACAGTTTGTGCCTCTGGACAGACTGTGGTGCATTCCTGATGCAACAAAGCTGTGTATACTCTGCTCTAAACACACTTCTTGGCACTGAGCTGGACCCAGTCCTGTCTGTTCAAAACAGCTCTAAGTAATGGATTTGTCATGTGCTTCGGTGCTAATTTAAGTAACAGAAAAGACCTGTAACATATGGGTCTTCCACATCTCATCTCCGTGAGGAAAGGCCCTAAGTGTGCACAAAGCCAGCTGGACTGACGTTTTTTGGAAATGCATGGTTAAGTGTGTCTGTGTTCCACGGCTGCCCCAGGAGCGGAGGTCGCAGAGTTTAGGCTGTCAAGAGTTGATTTCCATCAACTTTGTTTCTAGGCAGCAACATGTCAGGGTACGTGCTGTCGACTGTGGACCTTGGGAATTGTTTCAGTGCTAACAGCTGCCTTCTAGCGAAGAACTGACTGCAAAATTTCTCCCTTATTGTTGATATGATGGATAAGAGCCAGATGGGTTCTTGTTTACTTTGTGACTTTGAGGGCTTGTGTCACTGGCAGCCACCTGATTGGTGAGGTGAGCAGGTTCATGCTGAAAATACCAAAGGGTCCTGACGTTTAAAAATAGTTGTGCTCTTTCCAGAGCTGAATAAGGCCTGCAATAACCAGAATATTGTCTTAAAAGAGAGAATCCGTCTTCACGTATTTTGAAATCATTGTTAATTAAGCAAGTTATTTTTAATTATGAACTGCAGTAGTTGTGATCTGACTTGGTATCACAATGCAATTTCTTTAGTCCAAATTTCACTCTTGTGATTATCTGAAGCTAATTCTTTGGGCATTTCTCTCACAAAAACAGTTATAATCTAGAGTAGAATTAATCTGACAGTAGTCTATATGCATCAGTGGCCAAATCCCCTTCCACCTGGTGTTTTACCTGCAGGGATACAGATGAATTACGAAGACCTGAAACTCTAAATTTGATGCAGGACAGAGAGCATCACCAAGTGCTAAGGAGTTATGTGGACAGGACAGAGAGGTAGGGAAAAAGAAACTGATAGTTTCTGCTGATTCATTTTATTATTTTCCCCTCCCTCAAATAACCATAGTAGCCAGTTGTTCATCTAAATGAGGATCATCTCAGAAATTCCTGGTTTGGTTACTCTTAGAGAATGGGTATAAAGTACTGGGTATCTCAATGTAGTAGGCCTAATGTGCTATCCCACTGGTACATCTTGTGCTGTAAAAAAATTTTATTACAATTGAGGTGAAGAAATAGAAATAACTGCACAAAATCTGTCATTCACAGCGAATTAAATCATCATCAGAGCTGCTAGTAGACAGTTACTATTATGATTTGATGAGATACTTGTGTGTCACTGACAATTCATGTATGCAAAGTTTTTAGATTTAAGATTAAAAGTCCACTTACTCTCTGTTTTTGCGTTTGTCAGACCGCTGCCTGATTCACCTTACTTTCTCTCTCTATCAAGTCACCACACCCAGGTAACACACAGAATTCTAATTCATTTGAATGAGTTTGTTGCAAAACCAAACTGGTGTATCCATGAGATATGGGCTGTTTCTCCATAACCCTTCTGCAGCTCTGACTTCACAGCCTGATGCCCTGTTTGATTCCAGGTGCCCAACACAGATTCCGAGCTGCACCGCCGGCACATCGAGCGCACCCGTCGGGAGGCCCAGCTGGCAGCCCTTCAGTACGAAGAGGAGAGGATGAGAACAAAGCAGATTCAGAGAGAAGCTGTCCTTGACTTTGTTAAGGTGCCTCCTTTTATTACCTACTTCGTACTTTATCTTTTCTAAATCCCTTAATTATAACAAATTTCCAAGGTAATTAATGCTTGTATGTTACGCTCCCGGCACTTTATAAAGAATTTGGACAAATAGCATTGAAGTCCATTAACTGTTGTTGCTGTAGCTCTACACAGGCAAAGCTAGAACTGGGGAGGAAGATGGAAGATTTACCCAAAATAAGATTGTTGCAAAGAATCCTGATTTTGCATAGTTCACCTTATTCCCTCAATTTTCATTTGCATAGATGTGACGGGCTTGGTTTGTGAAAGAAGAGGTCTTTATCTGAGAAGGCATAGAGGAGTTTAGTTTATAAGACAGATGTGGCAGGGAGGAAATAATCATACACACAAAAATATAATGCTGCCTGATCTATTTTGCTATTTTGTGATAATAAAATAAGTTACTTCTGGGTAAAGTAACGGGTGCAGACTTATGGTACATCAGGCATGCTCTCTGAACACTGCGTCTTCACTGTCTCTGCTCTCAATATGAAGTCTTCTACTTAACATGCCAGTTTATTTATGTGATAGTTGCTTTAAATTTGTTTTACTGTTTGCCGCTCTGGTCACTTACCTGAATCTCACCATCACGAATTTAAGAAATGTTACAGTTAATATTTTGGGCTTAGGGTGGTCTGCAGAAAAGCAAATAATGGTTTATTGCTTATATTTAATGTATAAAGTCAGTTTAGAGGAAGGATCTTAGCTGCCTGAAGCTAGGCTTTTCATAAGCATCAACTATTCTCAGGCCCCTGGCACTATTTTGTAGTAAAGCTGCTTATTAAAGATTCAGCTCAGTCTTTTAGTTAAAGATTAAGCTCATAGGATGCATGTTGTTTATTGATGAGTCTCTTGGGGTTTTTGGTTTGAGTTTGTTTTTTGGGTATTTTTCTTCTGTTGCTTTTGTTATTCATGACCACTTTATTCTCAGTAATTAAATTCCTCTCTTGGGTTGTATTTTGGGTTTATTATGCATCTTTCATATGCATAATTTGAAATTTTTGTTTGTTTGTTTTAATGTGGAATAAAGGCTGATTTTTTACTTACCTGAGGGAAGTTTCAGTTCAGTGAAATTTGCAATTTCCCCAATGCATGTTCTATTTAAAACTTAGACTTCTAATTTAAAACACTTTTAAGTTATGCTGGTTTGTTCTGAGCTTTTGTTTCTCTGTGACATTATTTTAAATTTAATTTTTTCTTTTTCTGTGTAGCAAAAAGCCTCCTTAAGTCCTCAGAAACAAAGTCCAATGGATAGTGAGGTAAGAGTCCAATAAGAGCATTAGTAGGGATGTCAGCATTTAAATTCTTAGCTCTCCATCAGAGTTATTTTCCTCATTGTGGAAAACACTTCAAAGCTGGGTTATAGCATAGCTTTTTCACATATTATTAAGCCTTGATTGGGGTTTTTTGCTTATGGGATAAGTCTAGTATTTCCTTTTGTTCGTGTAGGTTGCCTGTCCAAGTGTGTTGTTTTATTGTTTCCTGTACATTTTCTATATTCTCTGCAAAAAATACATTTCATATTCCATTTTAACCTGCTCTTTGTGAGAAGTACAGTTTATATTCTAACAGGAGTATTCAGACAAGTTACAGTGTTATAGTCATCATTCACTGATCAGTTTTCTCCCAGTTTCCTGTTATTAGATCACCAGTTGTCCCAGAAATATTAAGCTTTAAAATTTTGAGGGCTGTCAGAAAAAGGGAATATTTTTAAACCGTTTTTCCTACTATAATTTTATAATAATACAGTTTTTATAATCAAAACCAGGAACACAAATCGTACAAGGCTCAGTCTTGTAGAATATACAGAGCTGAGCCAATGACATCTGTTCACTCTCTGCATCACATTTCTGCATAGTGACAGCTCTTCCGCTGCTTGCCATCCCCACTTTTGTCCAGAGAAAGATAATTCATGTGGTAGTGTTAATCAGATCAAAACTTTTAATATCATAACAAATGTGGTAGTTCTTTAGCAGCATTTTCCAGCTAACTCTTTTTGTTAGAAAATTACCAAAACATGGAGTAATTGAAACAGTTTTTACTCCTTTTTTCTCCTTAATGTTTTTCTGTTCTTAATTTATTCTTTTAAAAGGTCCTTTGTTCTACCAGAGTAAGCACTGTGAATGCATAGTTTTCTGTATTTGCTTGACACAATGCAGAAAGCAGAATAATTGATTCTTTAAGTAATATGACTGCACTGTAATTCCTGGGTCACATGGCTGTGTATTCTTACAGAGTTACAGAATCTTCATGGATTGTTTTAAAGAGCCTCACAGTGCTATAAGCAAGCAGTACATGTTCCAAAATGTCTGTCTGTTCACATACTGTGTGTTTCTGACATTGTGTGTGTTTCTGACATTGCTCCATCTCTCCCACCTCCCAGTGTCCTTTTCCATCCAGAAGGTCTCAGCATACTGATGATAGTGCCTTGTTAGTGGTAAGATCCTGCACGTAATGGCCTTTTTCTGTGGCAGATTCTAGAGCATAGAAATGACAACATGTTATGATTGTCTCAGATCAGACCAACTGTATTAGAGCTAATCTAAATAGCATAAAACATGACCATCTCCTTTGAGAAGTAGCTTAGCTGTGAACTATGGTGTTATGAATATGTTGACACTTTTGCTGTCAGCCATTTGCTAATAAAACAATTATGTTTTTCCACAATAATTAAAGCTTATAGTTTGTTTGAGAGCAGAAGAAAATTACTGTTAGTAAAGAACAGTTTCTAAAATGAAAAATTCACCTCTAGTTGTTCTGGTTTGATTTCTTCTCCATTCAGCTTGCTTCCTAATTGATGTGCTCTTCAGTGTCAAGTAAGCAATTTTAGTGCTTAGTACAGCCTTCTACTTTAACTTGTCTGTGTCCTGCACATGGGGGTTAAAAATACTTGGCACAGGAAAAAAGTGTTCTACTTAAGAATGCTACAAATCATGAAATACCCCTAATACAGTTTTATTGTTTATTAGTGCAAATGTCTTAAAAACCATCTATTTTGAACACTTACCAAAAATAAAAACATGTGTGCACATAATTCATGTTTTATGCTATTGCTTCCTTTGTGGCATCTTAGCAATGTAGCATAACTAAAAAATATAATTAATGTCATAATCCATGTCTAGAAAATTAAAAATACACCAGATTTGCCTGCTGTTGCATGACTGCATGCCTAGAATTTACTTTCTTGATTTATGTGCTTCCATTATCTGCCTAGATTTTCTTTAGGCAGCCCTCTTGGTTAGAATATCTCTCTCCAGAACATGTTGGTCAAGATATTTGCTGTGTCTTTATTCAGACTTTTTGGGTTTCCTGCTTTCATAAGACTAGCACTTTGTGGGCAAGAAAGAAAGCTTAAAATGTTAGAAATTTAATAATCATGTGCCTGTTTAAGGAAATCACTATGAATGAGCATATTAAAATATGCTGTCATATTTAGGTAATAAAAAAACAGGAGAACTGCAGTGGTTTGGGTTAAGATGATCCTCTGTTGTCATTGAACTCATCTTTGGAATATGTTTTAAAGATACCTGTAAGAACCTCATTTCTCTTTGTGTGATCGCATGACTTTCGTTGTAAATTAAGATGTAGAATATTCAGAAACTACTTTGAAACTGGCTTCCATTGCAGTTTGTTTCCTTGTTTGTCTTCAACCAAGTTACATCCTTTCACTTCACAAAAAGAGTGACCAGGCTGGCAAGGAAGGATTGAAAGCCATGATTTCTCTGTTCATTTTTCTTTTGGTTCCTTGCTCTTTTCAGCAGCACTAAATTATAATAGTAAATGAAGTGCTGGGGTTTCTGATCTGCAGCTCTGTTCTGTAGTGGAAATCCACACTCTGCCTAATAATCACGTATGCCAGGGCAGCTGTTTCTGGCAATTACTGTAGTTAGAACATTAAGCTCATACTAGCTCATGAATTTGTACCATTTTTTGTTTCCACAAATGTATTTTATATGGTAAAAACTTGTTCAACATCAAGGAAATGGTCATCAGTTTGCTTATAAAAAATTGTAAGAGTTTAAATTGCTTTTACCTTTTTGTATTCCATTGCACTTCATTTGACATTTTCCCTCTCCTTCTGGGTTTGAAATTTAACTAGGTCTAATTTCTGAGCACATAAGGAAAAGCTTTTAAAAGTACTAAATCTAATATATAGTTAGAAAGCAAGTGAGCTTTTAATTTACTTCTTTTCTCTTCTGGCATTGTTACTGCTTTAACAAAAAAAATTAAGTTGTGAATCTCCTTTTTAAAATCTTTAGTGTTTCTTTTGGTCATCTTATTGTTGTTTTTAATCACTAATTAATATGTATTCATGTTGCACAGGTTACTCTTACCGTTTCCTTCTGTTTATAAACAATGTCAGGACAGTTGGTTTGAAGCCCCAGAATTTTGGTTGCCCATACCTTCTGTGAATGTTAATGGTTCAGTTTAGTTGTAGTTCCTCTTACATACCTGTGATTGGAAGTGGAGTCTGGCCGTAGAACTTCATGGCACACTGTGGTGGATTTCTTTGGGTTGACCTGTGATAACCAGACTAAAATGAAGAAATGTAATCACTGGCCTCTCTGAGAAAATAAAAGTTTTATGTTAGTCATAACTTCTTGCTGTTCTCACAAGGATAGTTCCATTCGTTACAACTGAGATCACTTGTGGAGCTGGTATCAAGCTTTCAGACTTGGTTAATGATTTCAGCCTTCTTTGCTTCTAAATCTCATTTTTCTCCAAATATCTTCTTGTTTTCTGCCATACTGTTGCTTACAAGGTTAGTACTGTTGAAGGGGGGAAAAAAAAAATCGTCTCTAACTGCTGCTCACCTTCTCTGTTGTGAAGCCCAGAAGGTACTTCAGAAGCATCAGGCAGCTGCTGTGACCTCCTCCTCTCAACAACCTTTGTGTCATTGCTGCCTTGTGCTCCCTTCCTTGTGTTATTTTCTTGTTGTGGTCTCAAATGTGGCCTCAGGCGGTAATGTTACTGTTAGCATGTAGGATCTCTGAAACATTTAAAGTTAAGACTAAGTTTAAGTTAAGCACCAGAGTGTTACAAATAGTAATGGTATGGGTAAAGTAAGCAGGCCTTGACTTAATGCAAACTTGTACCCTGGAGTTTCCTCTCAGACCGTTGGCATTCATTTGTGTATTCAAATGTTTAATAACCTAATTCCCTTCAAATACCCTTATTTGGTCCATGCAGAGTTCTAGTTGGGCTCTCCTTTGGCCCTCCCTGTATCTGCAGTTGTTTCTGGCACAGGGAAATTTTTGTGACTTCAGTGCTAGACCTAAAGTCTGTGTGCAGCATGTGCAGAGGCTGGTGTAAGTCTGAATTGCAGCATCCTGGCTCCTTTAGTATTGTGGCTGCCTTTTCTCAGTCATTCTTTGCCTCACTTCTTCCTTTCTTCCCTGTCTTTCTTTCCTTACTGTCCCTGACAGAATGGCTTTGAGCCTCTCTTTGTGTTTGAGATTGACAATAACACCAATACCATTAAAAGGAGGCCAGGCACTCGCAAACAGGTGAAGAGCATGCGGTGTGTTGGTGTTGTGATTGTCCCTTCCTGTGCTGTGCTGTGTCCTCCTTCCCGCTGCTGGGTATGTGATTGTGACCACTTCTTGTTAGTCTGTGTCAAGCTTGCCCTGCTCTTTTCATATGGGAATAAGCAGATACATTGATGTTACAGCCTGTTTCTGGTTTATTTTACTGTTCTCATATGCTAGCTAATGTGTTGTCTAAGTCAAGTGATATTTGAAACTCTTAAAAATAAACGCCACCATTTTGGCTCTGCCCTGCCCTGGAGAAAGAGGCAGTTGTGAGGATCAGCTGTAAGTCTGCACAGGGCCTAAAGATACTTGTGTTTAAGGCTTGCCTTGAGTGTAAACCTTCCCTTCTAGTCCTTCTGGCTGTGCTGTTCTGAAGTGGCAGAATAGTTGCAAATGTTTTAAAAACTCCCAAACGTGACCTTCACTACCTGTAGAGTTTCTAGGTGTCATCTTATTTGTGGCAACACTGTAAATCCTGACACTGACATCTTCCCTGAGAGTGAGATTCCAGCCACAGAATCTCATTTGCCTTGTGTCTAATCACAAGGACCAGTTGTTAGTGTTTGTAGCAGATACAAAGTGTGTATTACTGAGCCTCTTGTATATGGGTTTCTCTGATTTTTCAAACATGCGTAGCATCCTCAAAACATTAAAAAGAAAGCTATTTATTTCTAATGGTGGCCTAGAGTAGACTGTTGTAGGGTAAAATTTCTTTTTTTGTGGTGCCATAGGTGTTACTAAAGGAGCTTTTGCCTCACTTATTGTTCTTAGTTCTGTTTTTAAGGTCACTGTATTATGCATAAAAGAAGCACTGCACCTCCCAAGCTTATTAGTCAGAAAGTTCAGGAGAGTGGGAAGGCTTTAACTATAGTTCAGCAAGTATTGATGTGTTGCTTGTTGAGTGTTTCTGAGAATATGATCATGATCACCTCTTCATGTTTAACTTCGCTGCATTCCACCTTTGTGCACGACCTGTCAGCCACTCACTAACTCTGCTACTGCCTTTTCTTTCTTTCTGCATTCAGTCACTCTCAGGGTTGAACCAAGAAAGCTGTGCTACTACCCTGCCTAGTGCCTCTACCTTCAGTCCTGTCAAGGTATCTCTTGCTATTATCATTCACTACTAGAGCCAACAAAAAAATCTCGGATCCACACATCTGTTTTAACAGGTGTTAGTCTGTCAGCATCTAATCAAAAGCTCAGGTAGGGTATGGACCTGGTTCACCTGATTGAACTGTAGTAGGAATTACCTCATCTTAGCTTTAGGCTGTGTCTGCAGGAGGCCTGATCTATAAAACATGGTAACCAGTCTCTGCTCCAAGGGGTTTTTGGTTGTCTTTGATGTTGCTTTTTCTGTATAAGATCATTTACTCTTGATCAAGTTGAGTTCATCAAAAGTACACTTGTATTCTTTGCCTGTTTCTTTCTCTTCTGTGGAAACTTTGGTGCTGAATGCATTCACAAGAAATCATTAGTCTGTGTAAGCACTGGGATGAAACCACAGTGTGTTTCACTGGGGACAGATGTTCAGTAAATAGCAGTTCTGCATTAGCAAAGGTGTCACAGAGGTGTATTCTTATCAGGGCTGCTGTACTGCCAATTCTGCATGTTGCTTAATACCTGGTTTTTGGTGTCCCCTTTGCAAGGAGCACTTTTTCACTTTGGGTTGGAAGGAAGAGTTAACAACGATCTGTCATTGCATAGTCAATGCTGTTTCATCATTCTTTTTTCTCAGGGGAAAAAAAAGCAGTTGTGTCACTTCTGTAAAAGAAAAGGCTTTGACTCTGCAGAGATAAGACTTGGGGAACAACAATACTGTGTTCTTTTCTTATTTCTGATTATTTTACTGAAACACATTTAGATGGATGGAGCTTTTCTTAAAACTCAGCAAATTATAATGTAGTCAGAGATTTTCCAGATTAGGACCACTTACACTCTTTTGCTTTTTTATTCACAGAGTGATGACAGATCTACCATCTCCTCTGGCTCACCTACTGCTCAGACAGGTAATAGGGACAGGAAGAAAAATTCTGAAAAATTAGATCAAAATGCCTGCTTGCTGGTTTGTCCTATGAATAGAGGGGAGCATCTGTTCCCACCTCTGTCTGTGGCACTGCTGTGTGTGAGAATTTACCCAGTTACTTGGGTCTCCTTAGAAAAACACAAGGGAAGAGACAACAGGGATGAAGTATGTCCTCAGGCAGAGTGCAGGGTTTAGCTGGTTTAGGCCTTCATACCGGCTTTGGCACACAGATGCATTCAGTAAGAGTCAGAACAGTTGTTGGAATTGGTATGTGGAATGTGCTTTGCATGCAAGTGTCCTTGGAAGTGCCTTTTCCTGCTCTGCTTTTATCATGCATGGCTGTAATTTATTTTGTCATTATGACATTAAAATTTTTGGTTTGTTCTTTTCAATTACCACATTGCTGAACCCATTTCCTATTTAAACTCTAACCATTTCCTTCTTCCTTTCCTGTGCCTTTCCACATTTGTTTAGTCCACCTTTCCCCTCCATATCCTGGCCATGCAGCCCCGCCTTCCTATAGAAACCCTTCCCAGCGACCTGAGAGTTTCCTTTTCCGAACAGCTGTCAGGGATGAAGCAAAGAAAGGTAGGTTACATAGCTCAGAAATTAGCTAGTTTTGCCACGTTATATTGACATCTGTATCACCTGGGGCTTGCTGTATTTTGTCACTTCAGGTCTTTATCATCGAACTACTTTTAGAGTTCCATTTGTAGACAGATGACATCATACACATTGTGAACAAACAAGGTTTTATTTGGAGCTGTCCAATATTCTTTTGTCATGTCTGTGGGAGAATTTACTCTTACTGGTCTGCACTTACACCTTTGCCACACAAGCCTTCAACAACCCAGTAGCCCATAACAGAATTGCAGTTTCTGGAGAAAGATAAAACTGTTTTGACATACTCCATGTGGCAAAACTTCGTCATCATTTGTGCACAGCTGTTATCCAACAGAAAGATCAGAATCTAAGCAGTGAGAGAGTTGTGTGGACACTTCATTTAGGTTGGTAGACCATTAGTTTGATTAATAATCGAAGGAAAGAAAGAGATTTGTGAAAGGAACTTCGCATGCGGTGCAGCAGCAAACAACACAGAGCCAAACCGTGCTTAGTGATTTTCTTTCCTTCATGCTGCTGTTTTAGCTGTTGCTTCATCCTCTACCTGTGCCTTGTCTCCTGCTAAAGATTCTGCAGACCCTCGAGTGAGACAAAACTCCAAACAGCGGGAGGAGGAGCTGGAGCTGATAGAGCAGCTACGCAAGGTAAGTGCTGCCAGGAGCCAGAACGTGGATGTTGCACTAAATGCGTTTTGTGACCCTGCTAAATCTGCCTTTGTCTTATGGACCAGTTTCACTGAACCAATATGGGGCACAGCTGACCAAAATTAGATGGTGTGGTACAATCTATGTAGTTCTTTCAGACGGGTGTAGTGGTGTTCGCTTGGCTGTTTGTGGTAGATAAAGTCAGCTTCAAATTCTGTAAGATAAACTGTGTTGACTCCTGTTCCTAAATGTCCAGTGAACTCTGCTTTTAAAATGAATGTGTGCTTCCCTTCTTCCTTATCAGCTTTCACACCTGTAAGGAACTCCCTGGAAAATTGTCTTTACTGTCCCATTTTAATGTCTTTTTTAAAACTCTTTTTTCCTATGAAGCTGACAGAAAAAGCAGATGGAGTGCAGAGACTGCTGCCAGTCATGCTGACAGCATGGTTTCCTTGTGTGCTCTAGATCTGTCTCTTGATTCTTGCTTGTGCCAAATAGTTCAATTTTTATTTAAAGGCAGAAATATTGTCTTGACTTTTATTAACTGTGTTGTCCTCCAACCCACAATTATTTTCACTTCCCTTGGCAGAACCGTTCTCTGAGAATATGTAGGGTTAGGAATACTGTTCCTAGATCCTGATTTCCATTATTTTTGAATAATGGTTGTATTAGTTCACTGTGCTGTCCGATGAAAACTGTTCTTCGTTGAACTCAATTGCTCCCAGCCTGTGGCCAGCCCTGGGCCACAGCAATGCGCTGGGCTTTCCTTGGGGTTATTCGGAAAGCTGGTTGGAAATGCCGTGAGGATGGACAGAGTTGTAAGGCAGGAACTCTGCCTCCTACGAAGCGTTGTGCGGAATGAACCAGCTGGAGGAAGGCAGCTCTCAGCTCCCACGTGTGTCCCTGTCACTTTCCCACAGAACATCGAGTCGCGGTTGAAGGTGTCTCTGCCCAGCGACCTCGGGGCGGCTCTCACGGACGGCGTCGTTCTGTGCCACTTGGCCAACCACGTGCGGCCCCGCTCTGTCCCCAGCATCCACGTGCCCTCACCTGCTGTTGTAAGTGTGTAGCAACCACACTGCTTTATAGCTGTCCACAGCAATATCCTGTAATCTGGACAGACACTAAGCTCAGCATTCTCCTCAGTGAATGTACGTGACAAAAAATAACCGACTGTGCTGTTTAAAAAAGGTCTGTAGTGTCACTAAATTAAATTCTCTTTGGGTTTGTTTCATTTAAAGGAGGTTACTTCTAACAGCTTGTAAGCGAATGTTAACGTTTTCCTGGGCTCCCTAAGCATGTTAACTTCAAAAACTAGTGAAATAAGATACAGTTCCACATGAAAGCTGAAATAGGATATTTTAAAAGATCAAAATGTCTGAGAAGTTTAGGAAAACATAGGGAAAAGTAGGATCCCACTACACAAGACAGTAAAAACAGGCAGAGACCAAGTTGATTCCTGTATCTACTTCACAGCACTACAAATTCCTCTACTTAGGAATTTTAGCAGAACATGCTCAAGCTACTTGGAGAACAGCATCTCCTGGAACAAATCAGATCCAGTCATACCTTTGTGATAACAGGAAAAAAAGGTGGCTGTGTCAGGGGACTATTTAGAGCAAGGAAGTACTGCTGTGTATTATGTAGGGAAAGCACAGAATTAGAGAAAGGTCAAAATCTGAGATAACAACAGATTATTTATCCAGTTTGTATTTGTGGAAGTCAGAAAGTTCAGTGAAAATATTTAGGATCAGCTACTTGAAAGTAATATGGATAGGCAGATTGCTGGTTATGCACCTTTAAATTGTATGAATAAGGAAAAAAACTGGAGATTGTTCCTTGGGGAAGAAGTTGAAACGTGCACATAGTCTTCACTTAGCCTTCTTTTGTAGTGAATCTTCGTGTTGATTGGAATTTGAACTGGCACTTCCAGGGCTGCCAAGTGTGTCATTGTGGCTATATCCCTGGGACTGGATGTGACCAGGCAGATGGCCCCATTATTTTGAGAATGACTGAACTGAATGCACCAATATTTTAGGCAGATTGTGGGATCATTCCAAGCAAAGGCAGGGAGCCACTGCCCAGGCTTGCATCAGTGAGATCTTTTCAATGGCCCGGTTTGATGCGCAGCTGAATGTTCTGTGTTAGGAATTAAATCATGGCTTTGTCATGTGAGTCCCAAGGAAGAGGCAGCCTCGAGTCGCGTGGCTCCAGGAGCAGAAGAGGCATCACATGGCCCCAGGCACAATGTGATCTTTGTACTCCCTCGGTCCTTCAGGAGACAGAGGCCACTGCTGGCCTCTAACCTGCCTCCTTGGTGGGGAAACACAGCACGTGAAGGGGACGGGAGAAACCCCATTACTTATGGAAGTGTCGAACACATGGAGGCTGCTGCCTGCCGCTCCAAAGCGTGTTCAGAGGAGCAGAGAGCTTGTGTCTCTTGAACCAGAAGAGAATAAGTTTTGAGAGCAGAAATAAGGCAGAGCCTGTGCTGTGGTATGTCTGAAGAGGTGTGAAAGCTGACTGTAAAAAAAACCTCATTTGAAAAAATGCCAGTGGGTGCAATTCAAACAGCTCCATCAAACAGATCTACAAGAGGCTGACAAGCAACAAGCTTCACTTCCAGTTTTCTGACATTATTTTTTGGTTTCATCTAGCCTTTATTTTTTTACCTCTTTGTTAATTGAAGTACGGGTTGATACTTATATATTTTTGCATTATAGTAATCCAGAGCAGACTCTAGATTGCTTTATGTCATGGAATTGTTCTGAAATCACAGCATGGAAGCCATGGATGTGCATCTCATCAAAAGACATTTTAAAAATGACCATACTGTAGATACTAAAAGTGTTAGCCAGTTTTATATAACACTGTGTATATAAATATTGCAGGGCTTAGAACTGTCCTTTTTTTAAAATCATCCAGTATTCATAACTTAGCTTTTCATAAAACAGCTTTGAAAACTGGGATGGTTTTCTAAGAAAAGCAAACTTCAGCAGAGCCTGCTTTGAATTAGACAAGCTTATGTCAGCGCAGTGTTTTTGGCAAAGAGATTTATTATGAGTTTTATTTAAATAAAAAATAAAAATCTTTTAAAACCTTGCCAGTTAAGAACACTGTATGCTTTTGCTTCTTTGCAGCCTAAACTTACAATGGCAAAGTGCAGACGAAACGTGGAGAACTTCTTGGAAGCTTGCAGAAGGATTGGAGTGCCTCAGGTATGTATTTCTGCTATCCTAATATAATGTTTCAGATGCAGTTTTGTCCGGTGCTTCAGAAAATAAAACATTCTTTGGAAGATTGGATTAAAACAAAATGATTAAAAGTTTAGAAGGTTCAGGTACTTGTCATGCAGTATATAGATCAGACTTAACCTTGCCTGGTCTTCCAGAGCAAAATGAAGCCAGATACAGTTTATCAGAGTGTAGTATATGGAGTTTATATTTTAGTACAGATTCACTTAACTCCTGTGCCTCAAATTCATAATAGCTGATGGACTTCAAGTCTGCCTTTAGGACTGGCAGGTTCAGTTACGTTTTCTCAATATTAAATATGTGACAGCTTCAAAGTGGGATAAAGTCTGGATGATGTTTGCATGTGTTTTTTTTATCCCAAAGCTTTTCATCTCTTTCACAATAATTCTCTTACATGAATGTCTTTACTGTCTTACCAACAAGTCACAGAATTATTGGCCTTTCTCTGATGGTAGCTGTCTTTACATAGTTCCTACTTCTTTTGTTACGTACCAATGGTAGAAGTCTGTCTTCTGGTATTCCTTGTCCCCTTTTGAAACTTGTAAGATGTAGGAGGTGGAAACATATGAAATAGTGCATCTTACCCTGTTGGTCTAGTTATCCTGTTTGATGCTGTTCTGTCCTTTGGACTTTGTCTTATTCAGCAGCTGTCTCGGTAAAAATAGTTTTAATACATTATATTTTTCTTAATTTCCCCTTCAGTGCACTATTTTTGGGGGGTTTTTACACTACTGAGCATTGGTGTTTCTGTTGTAGGTTCTGGTTTCTTTTGTATTGTGAAAGGGAGAAGTAGACCCCGTGACTCATTTCCCAGCTACATCTAAAGGCAGTTCTTGAGTCATGCAGGATTTTCTGGTGTTTTCAGATCACTTGCAAACATTTGAGCCATTGAGATTTTTGGATGACTTATTTATTGAGCTGCATGGCAATTTCACATGGCTCGGTGGTAAATTGTTTTGGAATGGGCTAGGGAATTGTAAATGATCATTCGTGCTGGGAGATCCTGCACTGCTTTGGTCCTCTAAGAAACTTTGGACTTTTAATCCCACCAGAACTGCATATAAATTCATCTGGGGCAAAATTGTGCAATTCCATCCCAGTTTCCCTATTTATAGCTCCCTCAAGTATGAAGATACAATTTTTATGGGATTGCAGTACAAAGCAGGTCACTGGAATGACCCACAATTGAAAACAAACAAACACAAAGGCCAGTCAAGAAAAAGTCCCCTGTAAACCCAGGCTGCTCCATCTGCTACCCCTACTGTGTAGGGCCCTCCTGTTTTTCTCATCTATCTTGTTTTAATGGGAAAGGGTTCAAGGAGGGTCTCTCAGGGAAAACTTAGTAAAATACCCCCCCTGAACTCCAAAGCTGCTCTCACGTGTCTGCATTACAACTCTACTGAGATGTGAACATAAGATACCTGTATGTAAGAATGGTGGGGTGGCATAGTATGTTT
This sequence comes from Oreocharis arfaki, assembly GCA_013398015.1. Lineage (NCBI taxonomy): Eukaryota > Metazoa > Chordata > Aves > Passeriformes > Paramythiidae > Oreocharis > Oreocharis arfaki. The sequence goes on from VZRR01008239.1 coordinate 69,540, forward strand.
TTCTTGAAAAGTTGCCTGCAGGTTTTTTATTTCATTTCAGTTCTAATTACAAAAATAAAAGGCTTTCTGAAAGCATGGATCCATGTAGGAATACTTGCCTTCTAAGGGGAAGGCTGCTTTCAGAAAGGGCTAATTACAGGCACCACAGCAGAGCTGCAATTTCTGTAGGACTTTGGTGGTTTTAAAGCCCTTGGATCAAAGGAAACCCTCAGCTGAGCAGGTTGATCCGTGCATCTAGATTTCACTGATTATTAGCAGTTACCTGTGGGAAAGGGAGACAAGAGACACACAATGGGAATAGTTAGAGAAGTCTTAAACTCTAATTAGTAATAGATATTTCTGCAGGATGCTGCATTCAAGCATCGGTTACACATAAATAATTCCTTGTTGTGCTGTTTTCATTAAGTTACATGTGGAGGCTGAACTTTGGTGAGTACCCAGTGCCAGCAGCATCTCAGACACCTGTAACCTCTTCATTTCTGGAGAAAAACGGGTTTCACTAAGGCTGTGTAAACTGCTGTTTTTAACAACAAGGAATAGTTACATGTTGTAGCTGTAGAGGTGACAGGCTCCTCACTGAACACTAAACACTGACATTGGGTTCTTTGCAATGGGAGTCTTACAGATTTCTATGTGAGAATTAACCAGCTGTGATGTGCTTCTCGAATGTGTAGGTGGTATCTGAGATGTCTGATAACTGCTTCGTGGATGTTGCTATGGCTGACTGACTGACCTTTTTTTTCTGTCTGTTTTCCCTTCCTGCTCACACACTCTGGACAGGACAATCTTTGTTCCCCTTCTGACATTCTCCAGCTAAACCTCAGCGTTAAAAGAACAGTTGAGACTCTTCTTTCCCTGGGGACAGATTCAGAAGAATCCAGTCTTGTGTCCCTTTCCGTTCAGCTCTGGGGCTTTGTGGTGTTTTACTGTACTCTAATGCTAACGCTCTGTATGTTCTATCGCTGGGTCTTTTTCCTCTAGTGAAGGATAGTGGTGCTGCTTCCTCCCTCTGTCACTCCGGTGCTTGGGAACAGATTCTGGGCTTTGCCAAGACTGTGTGTATGAAGTGCTTTGTTTCCCACGGATGGGACAGAGGTGACAAGTACGATGAGCAAACACATTGGTGCACGCTCACCACCATCCGTGACCCAATTCCCATTTGTATTTGCTGTGTGACATTGAGCAGATGAAATGCTTTACGAGGGAGGAGGAGCTGTCCCTGGGCTCAGGTGAGGGTGGGGGTCAGGATATGTGGTGCATGCTGTGGTCTGCTGACCAGTGGTGTAGTGAAAACTGCAGTGTCAGTTTGCGCCTCTGTTCCCCTGTCTGTATAATGGGAATTGCAACCACTTTGGCAAATTGCTTGAGGATTATCTGATGAAAAATGTTAAACAATGTGAAGTATTTTTTTCACTGTCTGTGTTCTTGATGAGATCTCGCAGTCTTAGGAGACATGGTCTGGTAAGTGTTGTCCACAGAACTTTCTGACTGTATTTTTTTTTACCTCCAGTCCTTTATCCTGCTTCTGAGGGCATTTGATTTCTCAAATTTGTAGACTCTGCTGTGTTACTTTGAGTTAGGATTTTTAAAACAACTGTCAATGAATCCTGAGCTACTTGAACTTTATCACAGTTCAAGCAGAAAAACTTCAGAGAAAGCTCTTCAACAGCTTTAAGAGAGAAGTTTTCTGGCACAGAGAGAAAATTTTTTAAGATTCTGTCAGGTGCTACAGAATGTCACAGCATTTTACTGTGCTCTGGATAAAACCTACCAAAAACTTACTGAGTTGCCACTTGATCTTGGGCACCCCAACCCAAGCTCGTTCCATGCTTATTCCCTTCTTCCTCTTATCCTGTCATTTTCTGAAACACTTGTATCATGCAATTGCACAAATGTAAGTCCCAGCTGCACAAGCACTCTTCACTGTTTTACAAAACTCAGGTAGTCTTCCATAAAGCTTCACAGCCTTTTCCTCCCCAGGGAAAGCATCCTGGTGCTTTAATGCTTTAATGTCTCAGGGACACCTCAGAACTTCAGGGCACTCCCCATGTGTGTAACAGACCGTGTCTCCTCAGAGTGGAGATCCATTCAGGGAGCTCTGCTCAGAGACCAGTGACAGGTAGGTGTTCAGAACATGCCTGTTCCAAATGTGTCTTCAATAAATTTCTGTTATATCTGCAAGTGCAGTAAATGGCTTGGAAGCCCAGTGCAAGTGGTGTTGGCATTCCAGCCGTAACCTGGAACACCTCTGAAGCACAGTTTAAGGTACACAGGAGTTCAGTTGCAAATGTGGTCACTACCAGTAAAAATGTGTTATGTGTATGTGGATCTCACAAGCTCTTGTACCATGGAGTGAGTATTTATCAAAGGAGCAAGTAAAAGAGCTGCTGCCTTCTGTCCAAGTCACACAAAGCGTTCTGTCCAAGCCAAACATCACTGAGTAAAGAAGGGACCTTTGACAGGGGGAGATTGTTTTATATTTGAGTAAGCTATTTTTGTACTGCTTACTGGTATGAACTAAAATGAACTCTGTTCCTGTGTTTCTTAACTTCTAATGAACACTGTGATAAAAGCTGCAAGGGGTTTTACACTAACAGTGCCTTCCAGTTTTTAAATTTTGTCATTTCAGTCTGTGGTATGGAGTCATTCCAAAGCTTTTCCCCCTTATCTGTTTGCATACAGAAGAAAAAAGATAAGGTGTATTTACTCAAGTTTACAAGTATTTTCTCAAAAAGCACACTTTTCTCAAAGTAACATACATTTGATGGAAGAAAAATGTATTTTAGCCTGAGCATATGGCTTTCTGTGAGAATTGCAGTCGGGGCTCACTTGTTTTCTCTCTGCTCGGAGCTTTGTGGGAGGAGTGTTGGCTGCCACTGTTTGTGCTGAAGGATTTCTTTAACCTCAAAAATCAGTAAAGACTCAAGGAGTGGAGAAATGCCAGTTGATGTGAAAATAACACATGAAAAATAGTCTCTGTAGCTCTATAGGAAGGACACACTTGGGTTATTTTCTGCAGATACAGAGAACTGTTGGACATGTATCCTGACTGTTGTGGAGTGAGGATGGCCAGCAGGTGCCAAGGACTTCTGTAGGATGAGGCTTTAAATACATCTTAGACTGAGAATAGCACAAGTATTAATAAACGCTTTGAAACCTCTTTTTGCATTTTGCGTATTACTGTTGTTCCTCAGGATGATTTTGGGGGCCACCCGCTAAGTGGGGGCACTTCGGGGAGGCAAGTGAGTGGTAGTGACTCATTCCCTGCTCCACAGCTGGGCTTCCCTCACCGCTGTAGCTGAACAGGCTTGTCCCAGGAGGACTCTCCACAAGGTGTGATTTGGAAAGGAAGCTGTGGTTCCTCTCCTGCTCTGTGTTGTAGCACATTGATCGTATTGAAGCAAGGCTTCCCCCTCCTCACACTCATCTACTTTGGTTTCATAAACTGCTGCCATCTCACCATGGGCAGAGATAGGGGAATAGCAAATTGTCCTCCTTTCTCCCACAATCCTTTTTCAAATTCCTATTTGTAGAGTTTTCTATTAAAAGAACACAGAGATTAGCCCAAAGCCACCTTCCTTGAATCGTCAGGGTCATGGTTCCTTTGTCACAAGCAGAAATCTCATGTCCTACCCCTGTGTGTGTGTGCTGCCTGTCCATAACATTTCATATTTCAGTCACCTTTTGCTTAATTTTTTTTTCTTTTCAGTTGAGTGGTTTTCATCCATTTTGTTTTTGTCTTTGTTTTGTTCCCCATTCAGGAGCAATTATGTTTGCCTCTGCATATTTTAGAAGAGAAGGGTTTGACACAGGTAGCTGTGACTGTCCAGGCGCTCCTGGAGCTGGCACCCCCAAAGCAGCAGCCACTTCACCACTTGTCTGCTGTGTAAAGACCTCCGGGACCTTTTGGGTTACCTTGGCTAAGCAGAAGGACCTGAAGACTTTACTGCCCATGCAGTGCATCCAAACACACAGAGCTCTGTTCTAAGGAAATGAGTTTCCGTGATTCCTGACAGGAATGTTTTACTTCATTTCTCCATTTTTTTGGAGATCGCAACAGTTTCCAGTAACATTTTTTATTATCAGTATTTTTGCCCCCTATTTAAAAATATGAGAGTTCACTGGGAGGAGGGCAGGGAATTCCAGTGGCTGGCTGTTGGAGCCAGCTGTAGAAACTGACCTTGCAGGATGAAGAAATGATTTTAAAGTTTGGAAAGCAATTCCTAGGGGAATTTGTAAAGAGTGTTGCTGCAGTGGGCACACAGGCAATTAAATTTCATTCCTTACCCACAGGGTGCAAAGAAATGGAGTTTCTTGGCCTCCAAAGAATGGCCATTTCTATTATTTCAAAAATTGCATCACACAATCTTAACCTGCAGTGTTTGATAACAGGGTCAAACCTCACACAGCTCTCACTTGTGTTGGCATGTCCTCATTACTAAAAATTGAAGGGAAAAAACCACTTTCCCAATGGAAAAATTACTGCATGTTTTCTCTACCAGAAACACCTTGGTAAAAGATAGTAAGTTGGATCTGTTCAAATAGGATTAATCCCATCAGCATTCTTGCTGGGTTCACTTTGTGTTTGGTTTTAATGTGTCTTTATCTGAACACTTTTTCAACAGCAGTGGAGGGAGATTTCCGCTGTCTTCACATCCCCTTCTGGTGGATTTGTGGGATCACCAGAATCCCGTGCATTTCCCTACAGTAGGAAGAATGCCAGCCAGCCCTGCTGGTCGTTAGAAGCCCGATACCAACTAATGCATTTATGAGGGGCTGAAGCATCCCTGCAGGCACAGAATGGATCATGTTAAGAGCACAATCCCCAAGTTCCCCAGGTGGGCTGGGTGTTGTCAGAGCAGCATCTGCGCTAACACAGCTCTGAAGGGTTTGACAAGGCTTTCAATAAAGCCCTTTATTCATTGGAGTTTTTGTAGAGAGATGTTTTACAGAACTGCTATTATTTCATTTCTCTTTCCCTAACTTAAAAATGGAAACTCAGTGTACCAGAGTGGGAGAGGCAGCTGACAAGTTTTGTGTTTTCCTGGAAAGCTGATGTGCAAAGTAAAGACAGGTCCATATACTCTGGTCCTAGTGGCACCGCCAAGCTCACTACCACATCAATTAACAGTATTTTTTTTTCCCTCACAGAAAGACCTCACAAAATCCAGCTCTCCACCCCTGCAGTTCCCCTGTCAGGTGTTGCCCAATTTAAAGCATCCCTGAACATTATGCTACTAATACATGGTGCATGAGGTTCTGAAAGCAACTCCAAGCATCAGCTGTATTCCACTTGGGGATGCATTTGAAAGAGAATACACCAAGAGTATTTTATATAGATAAAGAAAGATAAATTAAGCAAACAAATTAGCTAGAAGACATTTTTGCAGAAGTAAACCTGCTGTGGGAGCTGCCAAGGACAGGTCTGATCCGCATTTTTCCCCTTTTGATTTGCAGTTTTGTTTCCATTTTGGTTTGCTTCATGTATTTCTTTCAAGGGGCCATTGTGGTGATTGATGAATTCCCTATTTCACATCATTATTCCAGTTGCTTCTTATTGGCATTGGTTGGTCACATTGCAAGAGAAGGAGAACACCTAGAGGGTGTTTAAAAGTGCCCAGCTGCAAAGAGAAACCTCCTCATACTGGGTAAGTGCAGCGCCCTGAGCCCTGCAGGGAATGGAAGTGCCAGGAACTCACAGTACTCACAGGAGGAGCAGCTCCACTCAGGCATTCTGTCCCCCTTAAGTAGCTCTTGCTTCACTTAATGCCATGGGTGAGGAGCGTTGCTCATTCCCACAGGGTTACACAGAGCTGTCTGAAGTGTCTGCTGCAGCTCGCTGGGGGGAAGATGCTGCCACTCGCAGGCAACACCACAGACACAGACAGAGTGTTCCTGGTGTGTTTGCACGTAATTTGAGAGAGAGGAAGGCACTGACTTCATTTTGGTTTCCAGCATTAGGTCACCTGTATTGTTACAGGGACACGTTGCATTTAGCAGCACAGCCATCAGGGGCTATTTAAATACCTCTGTTTGAAGAAAACCATTCCCTTCATGGAATTGCGAGGGTATGATTGCTCCAGCACTTAAGGAAAATGAAACTTAACAGTATTCAGGTTAGTGGAAGCTTTGTCATTTTATTAACAGTAGTTTTTAATGGGGTGGGGGCTCGAGTCTGGCCTGCAAGAAGGGGCCATTTCCTATTGCCATGTGTGGCTCACAGCCGTCAGTGGCTCATGGGCACCTGTGGCTCACGGCCACGGCTCAGCACGAGCCAGGCCCGGGGAAGGGCTGTGGCTGGAGGCCAGGCAGGCAGAGGGTCCCCGGCACCAGGTACTTTGTTGCGAGCAACGTTCACTCTGGCAGTTTCAATGTAGGGAATCGTGTTGGTTTGACATTTATAATCCTGTGTTTTCAGGCTGGCGAGCACTAAATCTTGTCCGGATGCTTAGGACAAAAATCCAAACCTGAAATTCATCATACGGTTTCTTTAATGTGTTACACCAAACCCACTTCAGTTCTCTCTTGCAAAATGGGTTGGGATTTTTCAGTGTAGTTATGTGCAATGTTTGTTGTATCCCATGAAAAGAATATTTGAAAGAAAACATGTATAAAGTTCTATTCTGTGTGTTAAAGCAAAGAAGAGATTGTCTTTCCTCTTTGGGGCATTTGTGTTGCAGGATGTGGGAGGGATCCACCTCAGTGTTCCGTGCTGCTGGTGTCCCTGCATTGACTCCATGGTGTCACACTCCATCTTCAAACCTGCCAAGCCCTGACTGAGGCTCTGCAAGGTCACACACTCCAGGTGGAGTAGCCCAGGCACTCAGGAGCCCCTGATGGCACTGGGGTGGCCGAGGCAGAGCAGCTGGGGGTTCCCTTTGAAAAGAGAGGCTTTTATAAAGGCCCCGCCCTCAGTGTCCTGCTTAAAATCCATCAGGGACAAGCACCAGAGCACCTCTGTTGTTCTTGGTAGCAGCAGGATGGCAAGTGGTATTTTTACCCCTTTCTGACTATAAATGGTTCTTTGAAAAACTGTTTTAGAAACAGAGGACTTGTAAGGTGAATTTGGACATCTGAAAATCCCTTTTGTATAGATATTGTGATGTTCTACAAAGTGATCTAATTTTGTTATTTCTGAAAACAGTGTAAACGTGTAAGTAATAGAGTAAAGGATTTTAAAGCTTCATCCCATGCTGTATGTCTGTAAATACATTCCATAATTTCTGTTACATATAAATGTGTCTGAATATTGTATATTTTAAATCACCTGTATTCTGCCAGTAGTGTGAACTTCTAGCACATTGGTAATACAAAATGAAACCATGGGTATTTGAAATAAAGTTTTAAAACTTACCTGAATTGCAGTGTTTCTTCCTGCTGTTTTTTCTGTTGCATCAACAGATATCACATCCTCTGTGTCAGGTGTTTATTCCCCTTCCGCATCATCCCAGTTGGCATTTGATGGACCTACTTTGGTTTTCTACTTTTCATAGTTAACCAGGACAGGAACATTCCAGCATTTTCACACATATTCTGCAGCCACATCAGCAGCTTTTTTGGGGGTTATTTTTAACTTTTCCCAAGACACTCATTTGGTACAGAATCTTTTGCTTCTCCCTCCACAGTCTCTTGTTTTTTCCTTCTATATGTAAATTATACATTCTGGATTTGGGGTCTCCTGCTGCCCGTCCTGTTACTCCTTGTTCTTGTCCTTTGCTTTTGACCTGTCTTGGGTTTGAAGTGTAAAATTTGCACCCCTGCTTCCTGACTCTGCTGCCTTTGAAAGGTTTATTCTTAGCCAAAATGTTTAGTCCTCTTTTTATCCCTCCTCATCACTAGTTTTATTATTTTTTAAAATATAAAAATGCAAAGCCTAGACATTGACAGAGATCCACAAACCCTCCCTGTCTGTGTTACCCGTGATGCTCTTCCCTGTTCACCAGGCTGCTCCAGCATCCTTGTCTGACCAGGTGACTCTGTCAGCTACTGGGGACAGCTCCATTTACTGCCTCTCTCAAGGCTGCCCAGCTCTCTTCAGGTATTTATTTCTCCCCCTCAATCTAAAGCTTCCTCCTAACCAGCTTCCCAATCTCCAGCCTTTTTTCTGCATTTAATTCCCAGGAAAACTCTCTCCAAAGGGCTTACAATTTCCCTGCAGAAAATTCCATGGATGTACATCTTGATCCCGTTCCTCCACAGCTGGAAAAATGGAGCAGTGCAACCATGGCACAGTTCCTCAGAAGTGATGGGTTTGAGACTCTGCTCCCCGTTCCCATCCCTGGATGTGCCAGCCTGTTTGCTTGGCAGCTGCACAGCCCAGGCACAAACTCTGCTGCAGTTTCCCTGGAGCCAGGGGAGGCTCAGTCGGAGAGCAGCGCCCTGGGACAGGACAGTGCAGCTGAGGAGGCCAGGAAGAGCTGGATGGGTGGCACTGCGGCCACAGTCCCCAGCCCAGAGTGTGTGGCAGGTCACAGTCAGGTTATACACCTGTGCCCCTGTCACTTCCCTGCAGTGGCCTCATGTTGGAACCTGAGCTTCAGCACCCCAACTTCACAGGAACAGCAAACCCTGTTCCACTGTTGCCTCTTTGTTTTTGTTTCCAGAGCCACTTCATTCTCTGCTGAGAAGAAAGAGCAACCCAGCCAAGACCATGCGTCAGATTTCAGCTGTTGGGTTGCATTACTAAAGTGTGCCTGGAGTTTGACATAAACAGCAGAGCTCTGCTGCCCTCCATCTTATCTTCCTTTTCCTTAGCTGAAAGCCTGTCAAGTTTTATGATCAACTTCATTCCTTCCACCCAAGCAGGTCACCTGTCAACACCTCCATCACATATGGAAAACCCAGGTCTCTGGTGAAATGTACCGAGTCAGCAGTGCATGAAGAGTTAAAATCAGGATCATAAGTCCCAGGGTTGCACTGAGGCGCTCCCTGCAGTGGGGTCTAAGAACAGTCCTGGCTCTGTTCCTGCCAGCACTGAACTGGAGTGATCCCTGCTCTTACCACTGCACGGGGAGCATGGGAAGTGAGGGAATTTGTTCAGTACTAGTGCTGGAATGGGAACATGTTCAGGTTTCAAGCAAGCGTCCATGCTCCAGCAGGAACACTGGCACTTCTAATGCAGTTTGTCTGGAGCATCTGAAGATATCCCTGAAGCACTCCCCTGATAATCAAGATTGCCTGATAAGGCAACAGCCCCTTCTGTTCAGAGTTCTGAGCCACAGGCTCTCTGCTTGTGGTTTCACCCATCTCACGAGCACTTTAGAGCTTTTGGCCCAGTTCAGATCGGACACGAGGAGGTTTGGATGGGGCCGGCACAGGCTGGTCACAAAGAGTGGAGCAGACTCTGTGGTTTGAGATCATCTCCCACGTGGGAGAGTCAGAAACAAGGCAGCTCAGGCGCAGGGCTTTGTGCACAGACCTGCATATGGACTGACAGTGGTGTCAGGAGCAGGAACTCCCCACTTGGTTAAAAACCAGCTCTGCTCCCTGCCTATGGCCCCTTCCCACTGGGCAGTGGCACTGGCTGGGGCAGTGGGGGCAGCTGTGACAGACCAGCTCCTGTAGGCAGTATGGCTGCCTGCCTTTTCCCATTGTTCCTCCCCTTGGTCAGAACGTATTTGGAGCTATTCTGTCTGTGCACTGACACTGTGCAGGACTGCGGGAATGGAAACCTGTGTGCTCTGACTGCACTTGTGTTTACACTGTGCAAACTGCCCACATTCTCCCCTGCTGACCTGATGCCAGCACTGGTGGCAGGGAGAGCACAGATGGAGCCCAGCTGGGGGTGCCTCGGCCTCCCCGCCTGACCCAGAGCCACAGCCGGTGCTTTGGGGGCTGTAGAAGAGGTTCTGGGGGCAGAGTATCCCATGCTGGTGAGTTACTGGGCTGGTAACAGGATTACTTCCCACTGTCTTGTTTCCATAAAGCACTTCACAAGGGATAGAGCGTTTCTCACTGCTTTGACGCAAATCCCATTTCTGCTGGGAAAAAAGGCTATACAAGGGCAGCTTTAAGATGTTTAGTGCAGCTTTACCATAACTGTGCCTGCAGGAACTGCTTTCTTCAGAATTGCCCAAGCTCTGTTACATGGTTTATTTTGTCTTGTCATACAGACAGACCACAGTGCCCTGCCCAGCAACAGTCCTGGAGCACATTGGTGGCCATTTTTTTTACTTATCTCTTTGCTCCAGGTTTTTCCTTCCCTGTTTCTTTCTGTGCTGACTTTTCCTTCAAATACTTCTCGAGCTCCTGGTAGGGGCCGAGGAATCTGCGGACCATTGTACCTCTCCACCAGGCCTGCACCTGGAAGTGAGAGAGAGAGAGAGAGGGAGGCCTGAGGGGAAATCACTTGCTGGGGTACCCAGTACAGCTTAATGCCTGGAGAGTCTTTCCTGTGCTCCCCAGCCACAGAAGGGAGCCCCCAGCCCACGCAGCAGCCTTTGGGCCTGTGCTGGTTGTGCTGAAGGCATCCACAGCTGGGCTGAGGGCAGCTGTTGCTGGTGGCAAGGGACAAGCAGGGGCGCTGCCCCATGACCCTCCCTTTATCACCTGTGCAGTGATATTTGCAGGAGACTGGCTGCTATCTCAAACCTGCAGCCAGCTGCTGGCTCTGAGTGTGCCCCAGCAGAAAGAACAGGCTTTGTCCTTTGCTTGTGCCACCACACACCAGCCAGCTTTCTTGGGCTGTTTTCTGCCTGGACAAAGCCTGTGGCAAAGATTATTAACTCTCAGCTGCTGCTGGAGCAGCACTGCCTCAGCTTTGCTCCCCTTTACCTTCAGGGCACTCTTCAGCTCCAGGGCTTCCTGCTCTATTTGTTTTCTCTTGGTCTCCTTTTCTGACCGGTCAGTGATGATGGTTGCCTCGAATTTCAGGCACTGCAAGAACACAGGGGTGGCAAAAGCCATGACAAACACATCCCCTAAAGTGCAAGGCCAGCCCTCAGGGCTCACTGTGCCCAGCTGCTTGCCAAGGCAGGGCTCACCTGGACCCTGGTGCAAGGATTGTTCCCCTCTGCTGCCTACAGGTCTCACCCTTGTTACACACTTCGCACAGCCCTGCCAGGACTGCTCGGGCCCATGGGTTGTGGTGTCCCCGTGCACCAGGGAGCTCCAGGGCAGCCCAGGGATAATGTGTGAGTGGGGAGCTTCCCCCCCCCCACCTACCATTATTTGATCTTTCCTAAATCCAGATGGCAAATGTTGCTCATTACCACCACCAGTCCTCAGGCACTTGGAGCTGCTGCCAAAGTGAAACCTCTCACAGCCTGGGTGTAATTAACCCCCTGATCCCGTGCTGTAAAATGGCTGGCTGATGGCTTCCCAGGCAACAGCTGGTGGTGGGGAGGACACTTGGTCCCCCAGGCTAAGCAGCAGATGATGTACAAACACACTTGGGACACTGAAATGACAGTGTACTGAGTGAAAAATGAGCCCACAAGCAGGGAAACACCCAGCTCGGTCCCATCATCTCTGACCCACTGACAGTAAGAATGTTTACAAGCAAATTCCTTCTGGTTTTAAAACATTTTTCTAGACACTTCTCTCTGTTCTGTGCTGCTGCTCTGCTGTGATCAGAGCCCAGCAGTTAACCAAGAACCCAGTGGGGCAGGAGTGGTTCTACCCAGAATCAGCTCCCTGATAACAGAGCTCTCTGCACCTGGGAATGTGTGTCTGCAGGAAGGCATGAGCTGCCTTTTCCAGTTTCAGCCTGTCTTACCCTGATCTTGCTAGAAGGAGCAGATTTGTTCAGACTCAGGCAGCAAAGTAAGGTGAGGAGTACTGATGGGATGGGACAGTACCTCTGCCCCTCACAAAGGCTGTCAGTAGCTCTCTCATTACTTGCTGGTATTTGAAAATACCTATAGGGGAAACATCATCATCCCTCCTGGATGTCACAGGTGGCAAATAGAAGATGACATCTCAGCCGTTGTCTTCTCAGGACCAGTGCTATAATCACAACCTATGCCTCAAAATTACTGATTTTTTTCCATGGTCCTGGTTCCTTATCTGAATGAGTGTAGGAAAAAGCCCAATGCAATTTTGCATGGCTGAACACTGAGATGCTGCTGCTGTCTTACCTCCTTGGCAAATTTCTGCATTGTTTCCAAGTTTTCTGCCTTTAATGCTCTTAGATCATCCAGTTCTTCATCTTTTGCAACAGTGTCTTTTTTATACTTCTCCATCCAGTATTCCAGCTTCTCTTTCACTTTCTGCTTGGGGAGAGAGTGCTCAACATGGTGCAAAGAGTGCACAGCTGAGAGATTTGCTACTATTACATGGTTTGCTTTCAGGATGGTGGTGAGAGTCCTGTAAATTGTGCATGGTCAGTGTTTCCTTCTCATCTTGAAAGGATCAAACCCCCTAAGACTACTCATAAGTTACTGCAGGGCCAGTTTTGTGCAGTCAGTCCTGATGAAGCAAGTGACAGCCAGAAGCCATTCTTTGTGTGTATACAGAAGGAGGGAGTTTTAAATAGCACAGTCTGTCAGTGGGAAAGCTTTTATCCTCTGCCTGACTCCCTACCCACTTTCTGGATTAAGCTCAGGACACCAGGAATAAGGTCTCAGGGGACAGCACTTCACGCTATTTCAGGTTGTGAACTTGGCTTTGTGTCACTCATGAATAGGGCAGGTGTTTCTGAAACAGTCACCCAGATGACTTCCTCCTATTCACCAATAACTTCTCCATAGCAACCACCATGATTGCTTCCATGGAAAAATAATCTGAGGAAAAGCATCAATCTCATTACAGCATCACAGCTGGACACACAAGGGAGATGGAGGGCATGGTCATCCTCCTCTCTGCGGGCCCCTGCAAAGCCACCAGCTGCTGTCTGAGCACTGAGGGGCTGCTGCTGGGCTGGCTGCTGGAGGTCAGCCAGGCTCAGCGTGTACTTGGGCAGTTCCCTCGCTGGGAGCATTGATCACAGCAAGGCTCTGGGGTACAGAGCACACTGTTCAGTTGCTCACAAGATACAGCACTGGTTTCAACTCAAATTACATTTTTAAAACCCTGTTATCTCCTATTAAATTCTGTACTGGCAGTGATGTCAGGTGCCCTGCAGTAGTCCAGGTTTTCTTCCCATCGTACCATTTATGAGAGGCTTTGCAGCATTATTCACTATAAAGTTATTCACTGTTAATGATAGGAATGCTCTGAATCTCTGAATCAACACCACAAGGACATTCATGCTGCTGAAAATGTGTATAATAGTTGTGGGTTAGCAATGATCCAACCCCAATTCTTCCTCAGATAAGGCAAAACTGGACTGGCATTTTGTGTCATTCCCTCCTCAGTGTCCCTCCCCTCTGCACAGCCCTTGGCTCTGTGAAGCTGCTGCCCTCACTTTGGGCTCTTCACTGGGGTGCTGGGAGCCCCAGCTACTGCCAAGGAGAGTCTAAATTAAATTCCAATTAGCCAAATACAACTATCTGAGAGAGGAAAAATCCATAAAACCTGAATAAACAATGTCATTCATTACATGAACCCTAATTTTAAGGAAATATGTCTATATGTAGCAAATCCCAAGTCTGGGAGAGCTGGGTTGATTAAGATTTGGGGATAAGTAATCATTCAAACTGCAGCAGTCATGAACCTGGTACATTTGATGGAGCACTAACTGTTTTCCTTTAGGCACTAATTGATGATATAGTGTTTATAGGTTGCTATTTTAAGCATTAGCTGACAGTCACACATACCTGATACTGTTGCATGAGGAAATTTTCAGTCTCCATGTGGAGTTGAATCTCCTCATCAGTTTTGCTCTTCCAATTCTGTGATGAGAGCAGACAGAACACGAGAGACAATGATGGTGTGTATGTGTGTGCACACACTGCTGCTGAAAGCCGAGTAGAAGTGCTGGAGCTCTGTGTAGTCCACAGACATTTTTTCCAGCGATAAAATTAGCTGAGGCAGCCCTTGCCCCTGGGCCATCCGTGCAAAAGGGACGATTAGATCAGACCTTGATCAGTCAAAAAAAGATGCTTGCAAAACCAGAACAGTTTTCCAGTCCAGTTCACCTTGTGGTCACACAAGCAGCTCTATCTGCATAATCTGCTGGGGGCACTGATGGGAGCTCAGGCTGCCTGCGCTGCTAAATACCTTTGTAACCACCCCTGTGGATATACTTCTGGGTCTGGTTTTCTGACCATGCCATTGCTTTAAGCATTCCCTATCTCCCAAAGCCATGCCATCCTTGTTCCTGTTTGCAGGATCATACAGAGAAACTGTAGAAGAGATAAAGGTGTCTAACCCCGATGAGTTTCCTGATCCGGTTCAAATAGTTGTGCTGGTGACTAAAATGGAGAACAGAGAGGGCTTCTGGGGAGCCAGGGAGAGCTCTTCCCTTACTAGATGGAGATGCCTTCCAGTATGGGCCATGGGGAAGGGCTTACCTGGATTTCCTTCTCCAGGGCGTTCTCTGCATTGCTGCAGTTTTTCTGGGTTAGGTCGATCTGGAGATCTGCGTGTTTCTTCATGTAGTAGCTCTCTGTGTTCAATTTGGCCGTCTTCTCTTGGAGCTTATCTTTGAGGCGATCAATGACTTTATCTCGGTCCTTGTGGAGACAAAAGCAGCACAAAAGCAAGCCTGAAGACAGAGGTCAGCTCACCATTTCTCAATCTCTCCACTCCCTGATAAGGTCAAGAAGAGACAAAGCTATAGGCTTCACACTTTACCTGAATGTTGCTCCATTTCAAGGTGCATTTCAAAGGTTAGTTTGATCTGTAACCCATATAGATAGCAGTAAACCCATCAGCACGGAGTGATTGACTCTGGAGAGGATGGAGTGAGGAACAGAATGGGACAAGAAGGCAGGCCTTCTGCTCTCTGGTCCAGAAATAGATTCAATCATGCTTAGGATAAATATGAAAAAAAGCCAAATAATTTTAACCACTTAAAGTTAGGCTTTACTTTTACTAACCCCTTGGATTAGACCATCTCAGTGAGTGGAGCATCTGTAAGAGGAAGATAATGTCTCAGCCCCACAAAAGCCAAAATTTGTTATTCTAAAGTATACTCTATTCCTTGGATTTATTTTTTTCTAGTTATGCAGCAACTGTATAAACACAGCCTTAGGAACAGGTGCAAATCTAATCCTGACTTGCTCATATTTTTAAACAGTTCTTTCTTGAAATCTTACCAGGTAGATGGTGCCCACTTCAGGGCAAGGAGGCAGTGTCCAGGAAAAGCTGACTATGAGCTCTCAGCCTCTCCCCCATGCCTTTGCTTTGCAATGGAGCTGAGCTTTCCTGGGGCAGAAAGCTTAGCTTTCTGTTCCCTAGAATTCTCCCAGAGCCCAGAATCCTGAGAGGTTTGTCCAGCTTTTGGAGCATGCTCAGGAAGCAAAGTGCATTTGCTTGATTTGGGATTGCTGTTTTGTTTACTCCTTTTTAATTAATTTATTTGAATAACAGATAAAGGTTCATTACCCTGGGGTTGGAACTTGGGACAAATGCCTGTAAAATGAAGACTTTTGCATCGAGTTAAAAAGGTCATCAAAGCTTCCTGTGTAATTATGCAAGATCAATGTGAATGCACCCAACTGCTCCATTACAGCCTTTCTCTTTGCTTCCCTGCCATGCTGTGGTGGGTTTGATATTCATCAGCCAAACCTCCACAGCTGAAGATGAAGATGAAATACCAAAGTGCTTGCATTTTTTAAAGCCCACATATCTTGCCTCTGAAGCACCTCACATTCCTTAGCTGTGTAAACATGGAAAAATGCCACAGGAAGAAGCCAGCTCAATAGTGCTGTGTTTGAAAGCCCTTGCAGCACGACTCATTTGGAAAAGGCTTCCTTATAAGAAGAGTTTGGAACACTTAAAAGGAAAGTCCTTCCTTCTGCACCCCTTGGCATACACAGGAAGATCAGAGTACATTTATAAGGCTCAGGATAATTGGGGGCCTTGGCTGATGCTGTTTTGTGGGTTCAAAGGTGTTCATATGTTTTTGAAGGTTTCAAACACCAGATACTATTCTTATGGCCATATCATCATATGGCTGCAGACAGCTACAGACGTGAGCTGTTTGTGCCTTATCAAGGTTTCTGGTCATGGCCTTTATTTTCCCTGGCATGGAATTTTGGTGGCCATTGGGAGGAGTTGTGTTCCTGGTCAGTAAGACATAAGATGTGAGTGTACCACTCTATTTTGAGATTGTCTTCCTGGGTCATAGTGGAATCGTGTCTAAACTGAAGGACCAGCAGAAAGACTGAGGGGATGCTAATTAAAAAAAAAAAAAAAAAAAAAAACAAACCCA